>VXAX01004367.1:185837-593417 GCA_013399835.1 Leptocoma aspasia
CGCCCCCCCCGCGCGGCTGGCGGGGGGGCCGGGGCGGGGCCGGGGGCGGGCGGCGCTGGTCGCTGTCCTGGGTGTTGAATCTGCTGCGGCTGCCGGAGCCGGGGAGCGGCCGCGGGAGGCACAGGGCGGGCGGACGGCATGGAGTGAGGGCTGGCGGCGGCGGGCAGGGGAGCGGGGCATGCGATGGGCCAGGCATGATGGGCGCGCTCGGCTCCGTCCTNCTCCGTCCTCTGGTCCCTCACCGCCGGCTCCGGAGAAGCGGCCCCGTCCGCCGGTGCCTCAGCACCGCCTCCCGCTGCCTGTCCCCGTTCCCTGGTCCGTCACGACTCACTCCCGGCCCCTCGCTTCTCCTGTCCCCGCCGCTCCGCCCGCAGCCCCTGCCCCAGCGGCGTGTCCCGTCTCGGGGGACACCTCTGCGGGGCCGCTGTCACCCGCTGTCCCCGCATACCGAAAACTTCCGCCAGGGCTCACGAGGCCCCTAAAATCGAGGTGCGCCAGTGGCGAGTCCCCGAAAATGCTTCCAGCCTCCACATATTTAACCCTTCTCCCGGTTTGTTGGATTCAGCCCACTGAACTGCCCTTATATTTCAAGGAGACAGGAAATCTCCGGGCCACAATCCCCCATATGCAGCCTGTGGTGGTGTCCCCCCTCCAACTCATGCTGCTGGAGGTGGAAGTCAGCAGTGGCCCCGGGTTCAGGCTCTTTCAGAGCTGTCAGAAAATGCCCAGTGCGGGCCATTAAACAGCCGCTTTCTGTTGAGACATTGCCGACCGACCCCTTTTTCATTTAGAAGGTACCATCTGCGCTAAGCATCCCCACCTGTGAAATGACCCACACCGGCATGAAGGGATCCTGAAAACGAACTTGTCTGTTTCAAATCGATGCAATTATCCTGTGACACTCTCCCTGGCAGTTCTTTCCTTGCATTGAGACATCCAGCACTGTATGCTCACCTGTGTCTATTAATATTATAGATATTAATAGAGTCAGTCTCATTTCACTTACAGTATCTTCCCAAAGCTCACTTTAAGTCAAGAGGGTCATGAGTAGGAGAATTTTGTATTTTTTTGCATTTTAGTATCTGCCTAGGGTGGTTATGGAGATCAGAGTGAAAGCTAAACAAACTATCCCTAAGAAATCTTTTTCTAAGACAAAAAAACTAATTCCTTTAAAAAACAAAGAAAGCCTTCCAGAGGAATATTGCTGCAGTTTTCCTCATGTACATTCTGTTTATTAAGAAGAAATTAAAATCAGCTGACCATGTTTATAATGAGGCTTCAGTCAAGTGGCAATAAAAATGAGCTATTATGCTTGCTATAGTGAAGGTAGTGATGCAGGGTTTTAAGGAGGAATGGCTTGGACTGGATTTATCCATCCCTCCTCTCTCCTGGTTGCTATAGATATAGACTGTTTCTCCTAATCTGCTGAAGAGAAAGCTTGCATAAAAATATTGCAAGTAATAGCTGTAATTTTTGCCTCTAATAACGCAATAGCCTGCACTATACTTTCGAAGTGGTCAGATTTTGATTCTCTCTCCCTAAACACAAACTGCAAATCAGTTTGGGTCACGGAGTATTTTTTCAGTTTGTTGTAGCTGAAACACAAAAACAATGTGTGTGTTTGTTACTTCCCTGCAGCTTTCCCGTGCTCCTGCCTCGGCAAGGATCCCTGCCTGCCAGTTGAGGCTGTCCTTGCGTGGAAGGGACTGAGGGAAGAGCAGCCTTGATTTTACACAGTGAATCCACTGATCTGGAGGTATAATTTGGAGGCATTTCAATGGCAGCAAAACAAGCTGAGCCTTCCTACTTCTTGCTGGGATAGGGACCTCACTGATCTGTCATGGATCTCTGTGAAAGATGGGAAGGGATTGATTGTGTTTGACAAGATGCAGGAAGATGTTTGCATTGCTTGAAGTGAAACAGTTTTAGCTGTCTCTTCCATTAGAGTGCCTTTATTTCTTTTATTGACCAGTGTTTCAGATCTCATTAATCTTGAGTTCAGACTATTTGTAATTGTAGATTCTGTTCAATTTTGGAGTACATTTTTTAGACAGAATCAGGAGGCATAATTGTAATTGTACAAGGTATCCGAGTTTTGGGATTATTTGTGGTTATATGTGAAAGATACTAATTTGGTTTCTTCTCGTGCACAGTCCCATCTTCTTTAATTGAAAATTGAAGACAGATGCATTATGAGACCTCTAGAATGTGTGTTGAAAACTGCCTTAAAAGCAAAGTAATTATAGAAACATATTTTATTGAGTTTTTTCCCCCATTATTTCAAGAACTCTTCCTAAAAGTTGTTTCAGAAGCAGAAGTTCATGACCTTTACCATTTCATGGAATGGATTAATCTAATTTCATTCTTTCCCTCTTTTTTATGGTCAACTTTTGTCTGCACTTTCCAGTATAATGAGCATCTTTAAATTTTGACCTTTACTTTGCAACATAATTACAAACTTGTTTATGAAATTGGAAGATTTAAAGTTGGAGTTAACTAAGATACAAGATTTGGCCTCCTGCTTCTTATGCCTCTATAATTCATGAAGCTTTGTAGATTCTTCCTGTGGTGAGGTGTTTTGTTAAGGTGCAATTACCAACAGAACACATATTCTTCCATTTCTTGACATTTACCTTTCATCATTCATCATTCTGTGATGATTTATAGTAACATTTTAAATGTGAACAGATAAGGAAAAGTAAAGTCTTTTCCCTCTCTCTTTTTCTTGCCTAGGTCTAGGCCAGGAGAGAGATTCTTCTCTTTTTCACAGAAAAAAGTCAACTGAGTACATAGTAGTATTCATTAGTCTTTAATGAAACGCTGGGTTTGGGAGTTTAATATTCTAAAGAAGTCTTTATTCATTTAGAAGACACAGTTCATTTAAGATTATGGAACTTCTTTTTAAGCGTTTTACAAAGTAATTGTCTGTGGAAAAATACATCCTGATCATGTTTGCTCAATTCCAAAGGTTTGGGTTGTTCCATTCTTGTGTCGGTGGTCATAACACTAAACAGTACCTTTGATAAAAACTGCAGCTCCAACTACTGAAATATTTTCATTGTACAGATTTTTAAGTAGACTAATTGATTCAGAAAGTTGCAGAGGTACTTTATTTTCATTTTAGGTAGGCTGGGTGAGATAGAGAACTCGATAACAAGGTAAGCTGTGAACATTCTTAATCACATTCTTTTATTAGTACTAAAACACTGGCACTTTATAGCAGAAGTTGTCCTCATATGTTTCAGAAAAGAGTAAATGTGCTTGCTGCAGTGCCTTTACATTGACCTCTAATGTGTAAAATGATGCTTATAGCCTTCAGCAAATATAATTTTGCAATATAATTTGATCTTTTGTGCTGTGTGCAATCCCATTTTTCAGTATACATTTTCCTCTTAAATGAGTACATTGATATGCTGTGAAAATTTCCAGAAACATTTGTTCCACGCTCAACGTAAATTTGTTCCATACACTGTGTAAAAGTTCCTTCAGAGTTGTAGTGAAGTAATCACAGGCAGAATTTTTATATCTCAAATGAGTGTGAATTTAGTTTTTAACTTGCTAACAAAAAGACAAGTCACATTTCAGCTTATAAATATAAAATATACTTCTAAACCTTTAGCTGTAATTTCCTGACACATATAGTGAGCAAAGACAGTGTCTTACATTTCTCTAGGATTTAAATGCAATTGAGGATAGAAACTTTACTCAAAGACTTAAAAAATGTTGCATGTTAAGTTTAGTACTTTAACAAAGTACTGTGTGCATATTTAACCACTGAAAAAATATTTTAGAGGGGGATTAGGAGTTCCAAGTGGCTAAAGTTGATCAGAATTAAGAAACTGCAAGAGCAGGGACTTCAGTTACTATTGGTGAAAAGCATTTCTCCAGTGCTGATTCTTAAATTGCAAGAGAATGAAATAAAGAGTAGGACAGGTGAAAAAATTTCTTATTTAGATTTTTTTGCATTTCATTCAGTGTTTCAAACACTACCCAAAGGAGGCAGCGACAGAGAGCTTTTGTCTATGGATGGGGAATGGCAAAGAGGTGTATCTTGGTTTAGTTCTTTTTGGATGGATGTTACCTTAACAAAACTACCATAGCTATTGTTCTCATCATTGTTAACTGCTTTGAAGATGCATGAGGACAGAAGTTTTGTTTCTTGCAGCAACTGAGCTGAAGCTCACTGAAGTCAATGTCAACCTTCCCACTGACTTCAGTATCATTTGGATCAAAGTTCTGATTTGAGGCTTGTAGCAGACTGGCTGAGAAAGTAGGAGAATTAGAGTTTTACTATCTGTTCAGTAGAAAAAAATTTGCCTGACTTTCCAGTTGCATTAATTTGGAACTTCTCATAGGCACTCCGGTTTTTAATAACATCTTTATTTGATGTAATTATTGATGGTGGAGTGTAATTTATGATATAATACTAGAAAATAAAAGTAACAGCAAAATAATTTAATTAAGACAAGGCTGTGTGCTCAGAATGTGAAGGATTCAGTGTAACAGACTGGATTCTTCCCTTCATCAAAAATATTTTTGCATATCCTAGAAATGTTTCTTAAGTTATCAGTTACGTTAAAAAGCAGCTTTAAGGTAGATTGATATCAAGGCATGTCTATCTGTCAGCTCCACTGAATTACAGGTAAGAACGTGCATTAATATTGTTGGCATCATGCCATGACTGTTCTACAATAGCTTTTTTACTCTAACTTACTTGTGTTCAAAGTTGCAAGTGGACAGGAAGTGAATTATTTCTCTATCAGTCAAAGGAAGCAGTTGCAAGGTGCTCTTCAGGTTGTTCACAGGATGGGATTTCTTGGGAGTTTTTTTGTGTTCTTGTTTGTCTTCCTGACTAAGAGAAAACAGAGAAGTTTTTGGCAAGATAGTCTTGTCTCTGCTTCCTACCTGAGTGTGCCCCAGCGCTTCTAAACTTCACCACACCACACCATCTGGTGCCATGGTGTCAGTCAGCCTGCTGGGAGGGAATTGCCTTCCTCCTGGTGGTTGGATCCTGGAACATTTGGGCAGTTCTGCTGGAACAGCCCAGGGCAGGTCATGTTGACACACTGCTGATAGACAGGCGCAGTGGCCTGTGTACTTTGTGACTGTGAACAGTGTGGGTTATAGACAGCACGGTGCTGAGACTGCCACAGAGAGGAAAGTGCAGCTGCAGTCCTTGGGGGTGCTGAGCTCATTGAGAAGCAGGAGCTGAGGTCCCCTGTGTCAGTCAGAGCTCCACTGCCTGGAAAGAGAGCATAAGAACAGGAGCTCAGATGTAGGGGGTTGCCATCATTCATATGTATCCAAATCCATAAGAAGACTTGTGCAAGTCAGAAGGCAGTGTGTATTCCAGCTGCCTGAGAATGATACATATTTTGGTCTCATCCCACCGACAATGTAGCCTAAAATTTAGCTAAAATCTCTGCAGTTATTCTTACAAAATCAGTGTATCTACTGTCTTGCTAAAACCCGTGTTGGTGTTTAGACAACACAGGCAGATTTGGGAGGAAATTCAGTAATTGGAGGAAAGATTGAGTTGGTTTTGGTCATAAATTGGGCAGAGGCTTGAAAGTCTCCAAGAGGCGAAGTTCACTGCTAGCTTCCATCACAGGAGTGCTGAGCTGGGTGTGTATTTAGTTGGGCTCAGCATGGTCATTATATATAATCTAGGAAGTCATTAAGTAATATTGTTGTTGGTCAAACAGTTTTATATTTGCAAATGAGGAGTAAGCAGTTGAAGATGCAGATGAAGAGGGGAAGCAAGCAGAAGAGAAGCCAAGGAATAGAGAGAGGCATGTTGGAATGTGAATGTTTAAAAGACAGAATAAGAAATTAAATCTTCAGAATAGATCAGAAATAGAGATTAGTGAGTTATATATGATCTGTAAAGATGTAAATTTAAGATTAAATGGAGTTACTTTTTCTCTTGGAAGAAACAATCAATTGCAGCAGCAAACCTGAGATGTTCAATGGATCAGTTTGAGGCATGAGAAAATGAAGGAAGGTGATTAGAAGGATAAGGAATTTGCAAAATAAAACTATTAACTCATTCTTTCAGGCCAAAGCTGTGGCAAAAAAATTGAGTCAAGAAATGCATATACACTATGAGAAATTGCTCTGGGAATAGAAAGGATTTATTTCTCTTAATGTAAGCATTGGGAATCTTCTAACTAAATGTAATTAATTGAGCTAATCACTCTAGGCTCCTTTTAACCTATTTCTAGTTTATAAATTTCAATTAATTTTACCCAACTGTACATATCTAACACAGGTCAGATAAATGTCTCCCTGAGTGCAGCTATTGCTTTCCACTTAGTATTATCTTAATACATTTCCCAGGCTAGGGCAAGTATCTGTAAGTATCTACATGGTAGGTACTGCACTTCAGCTCTTCAAAAATCAGATGCTCAGGTTAAACTTGTGGAGAGCTGAACACATTTGTAGATTCACCTGTCTTTCTCCACTAGGTGAGACTAATGAAGTAGTTTAAACTAAAGTTAGGTTGCTGGAGGCTACGTCTTCATTTCTTCAAAACCTTTCTGAGATCTATAGGTCTAAAGATGTATAGGTCACTAAACAGTGAGCTGTTTAGGGAGGTTCTGTGAGTAGTCAAGCAGGTTTGTCACATAAGGGACTGAAGTGAGATGGCTGATGGATAATTGTAATACTTGAAAGAAATTTCTCTGAGAAAATCAGCCTCTGGTAATTGTAAACAAGTGAAGGGGACCTCCAAATGAGACAGAGGAGAAATGGCTCTAACAGAATGAGCAAGCAAAGGGAAAAAAGCAAGTAAATGTGCAGGAGGTCTGCAGGCAAGGCAAAGGCAGGGGAGTCTGGTATTGGAGAGCTGCAGGAAGGGGACCATGAAGACATGAGTTATGGACAGTCAAGGGAAATCATGAAGGGGATGGATGTTAATATGTACATTTGTACATTCATTAACGAGCTTTCTTATGTGAGTTTTAGGGCCTTTACTCATGAGGTGGTGGAAGGGTTCTATGTCTACCTCAACCATTCCACAGTGCCAGTACATTACTGCATTCCTGGTAAGAGTTTGCCATTCAGAACAACTGTACTCATCCAACAATTAGGGAGTTTTATTTCTGAAAAGATTAGAGGAACTTAACTTTATAGATTTTATTCCTTTTGAGAAGGAATTTCTTGAGAAGTAGCTTAGTAAATTATCACATGTTCCTGTGGGTTTTTTCCCCTATAGCTTGTTTCAGCAAATGGTACTTAAATATCAAACATAGTTTGTTGATACACAGTCTGTCTGGACAGAGACTTAGTGCTTACAATGCCTACCTATTTTGCTTCCAAGTAACACATTGATTAAACAAGCTGTTTTTACATGGAAAATGAGTAACTAGAAGTTTTATGGGAAGTACAGCTGGTTGCAGTGGGTGTGAGGTCTCTTCTTTCAGTCATAGCTTAGCAGCATGCAACGATGGTTACATAAGCTTGAAATCACAGCCAGCAAGAACAAGGTGATGTGCAGAGATAGATGTGCCTTCCAAAATGTCACATACTTCCAGATGTCCTCATAGAAAACGATGCAGTGGGGACCAAACACACACCACGTATTGCAATGAACTTAGCAAGTTCAACAAAGCTCAGGAAATATCCAGATACATATAACCCCTCCTTTTTTACTCCCTTTTCCCCAATTAATCTTTGATCTGTGAAGTTTGAACCTCAACATATTCTACAAAGTACCTTATGAAAATCAGTTGTGGATGCTGAATGAGGTGTTTTGAATTTATGGTGCACAGAAATCTTCTGCTCACATTATTCTGCAGGAGATAATTACCTGTCTGTCTGTTGCTGCCCTAAGAGGGGTAAAGATATTGTAACATCTTCTCTTCTTACTATTCTGCTCTGCACCAAGAGCAGAAGTTGCTTTTTCTCTACAGCTTTTTTAGTTGGTTGATACAATCCAGTTAAACTCAGAGCAGTTGTTTCAGGCAACAGCTTCACTTCGCTTGGAAGGTCATGTCTCATCTTCAGGTCTGAGGAAGAGTTTGTGTTTTCAGCAATTCTCTGTGCTACTGCCAGCCTGAAGCTTTGCAGTACAGAATGGCAGTAACAAAATTTTATGTTATTCCTGACAGTGACTGGTGATCTTTCTTTTGTAAAAAAAANAACCTAAACAAGAGCCTTGCTTGCAAGCAGTGAAACCAGTGCTGGTATTAGTGCCATGACATGGTGTCCATGACATGGCAACGGGGAGATGGGTTTGGGGATAGGATTAGTTTATGCCACTGTTTCTCTTAAGGTCTCAAAGGCATGAAATCTTGACTTGTGTCTGTGTAAAAGTCTTCTATTAACCTGGCCTCTCTTACATAATAGATTTATAAGTCAGACATTACATTGTATTTGCACTTTAGTGCTGAATTAAAAAAATAGTATCAAAGATTATAGGCCTTGATTAATGTTGATAAATCACCACCAAATAATGTGAATATTTATTCTATTTCTTTTAAGAATTTATACATTATTGTTTATTTCTCTTGGAAAAATGGTTTGTTATAATTTTAATTTGTAGTGTGGAATACTTTATATGTAAAATAAAATACTTATGTTTCAGCTTTATTTGATATCTGATGTGATAGGTGTCAACTATCAAATACCTTCAGTGAGCTATTACTCATTAAATATTCCTTCCTGTTCTAGATTTCAGCAAAGCTCAGTAATCTCAGTGTGTAGTCAGTCAATGCCTTAAACTAGCAAAATCTTCCACCAAGCCTCTTATGAGATCTGGCCACACCTCCCACCCCAGCTCCTCAGCTAAACACTGGCTCTGCTCTTCATGGCATCAGTCTGTGGATTATGCAACTCCTTCCATTTGTTGGAGATGGCTCTACTCACTGGTGACTATCCCAATTCTTACTTTAACATCCCAAAGGAAGAAAAGAAGGAGGGGAAAAGGAAATTTGGGAATTAGTCATCTGTCATGACTGTTTGGAGATAGCTGAATATTAATGAAAACAAGATACCAACCTAAATATCATCAAGCATTTAGGTAGGTCACCTGGGAGGTAGTGACACAGTTGACAGACATAAGTCCACCCCAAATATTTTTCAGCGCAGAGTATTCATTAAATTTTGATTTTTGCTTGGTCTGTGTTAAGAAGTATTTGTTTAGCTGTGTTTGTTTTATTTTGGTACCTTTTTTTTTTTCTCTTGAAAACTGGGGTCAAGTTCTGCAAATTCGTCTTACCTCAGTTTTGAAGTTGTTAAAATATTTGTGTTAGTACTACCTACCTGGAAATTTATTTTAGTCAACTAGGTCAGCTCATAATTACAATTTACCAACATATGTTAGATGCAGGGGATAAATTCCAAGGACAAAAAGCAGCTATAAAAATTGTATATTCAGAATAAATGTGACAAGAAGGAGAATTGAAATTTTGAAGGAAACCCCAAAGTTAACTGATGCTGTCTGGTGAATTTCCATCATAAGAGCTGCAGAAAAATAAAACAATCATGTTCTTTGGAAGCAATCACTCACACTTTCAAACAATATAAAATTTATAATGCTATAATCAAGTGCCATTTGAAAAGCAGAATGGGAAAGTTGTTTTAGTACTATATGTGCTGGGTTTTATGCTGCCCAACAAAGATCTAGGGATGAGGGCGGGTTATTTTCTGTCCATTTGCTTTTGTTTCTCTGAGTAACACCTGCTCTAACAAGTTTGTAATCTGAAAGTAAATAACTGAGCAGGGAGGAGGAAATGGACACAACACACAGGCGTGAGAATAAACAGCTGTCAAATGGCTGCTGTTTCAGAAAGTGGAACACACAGCTTTGATGGAGGATCTGATTGAGCTTGAATGAAGGAACTGATCACACCCAGTTGTCAAACTTTCCTAGTTGAAGAATTACTTGAGAGAATTCTAGAACAATATGTTAACCTCTTCAGATCATGGAACTATTTTCCAGTTCAGTTTAGCAGGTAGGGAAGAGCTCTGAAAGGATCAGCTACCCACTGATGGGGTGGCTGCACAGATTGTAAAAGTAGTGTGGTTGTGCTTCTTTCTCTTAACTTGCAGTTTAGGGAGGCTCATGCCAGAGAGACTAAATTAAATAGTAGTGCATTAAAAGGGGATGAGCTTCACCTAAGTCTGCATGAAACTGCCAGAATCTGAATTTATGTTACATATGTTTGGCCACCTAACACTTTTGTCATTCAGTTTCTTTTTGTCCATCTGGAATTAGAATAACATCAACTTGCTTTCAGATTAAAGCTCATCCCTGCACAAGGAGACTCTGCTATCAAGGGAGGCATATAAAATACAACCTTTAATGAGTAGTTTCACCAGTTTTCCTGACTTTGTTTCTGTGTTTAGTGTAAATTAGAGGGGTTGCACGTTCAGTTCCTTTTGATGCCACTGGTATTAGTCCAGAGTTCCTGGATTTAAGGGGATTTAAGACACTAAATATTTAAACAGGGCTTGCCTGATTTTATAGAATGTGTTTAGCTCTATTTAAGACAAAGCATTACCAAATAAATATTTGAACATTTTTTTCTAGTCAGTTTTCCATTGTCTCTGTTGTAGTCTGGAAGATAGACTTGGCTCAGGAGCTCCCATGTTTTCCTTCTATTTGACAAAGATACTCTGCTTAATTCTTCTCAGTGTGGGGAATTCTTCTTGCCAGATGATGGGCTTTGGTGGTTTGATGGAGTTCCATTTTACAACCCTGATCCCATAGAATGGGGTGTGAGTGTTACCTTGTATGGGAATGTCACTCTGGGAAACAGAGGGCAGTGTTCTCCTGGCCACACCTAAGTCACTCCCCAAGCCTAGACAGTGTTCATGTTCAAATGAAAAGCAAGTATTCTGCTCTATGCAGAGTTCAGTAAAACAACTATGATACAAAATAATAGGTGCAGAGAAAGATCACATAACATTCCATAACCTGTAATCCTTACCAGACTGTCAGAGTAAAGTAATTATCAGAATGCTTAATTATATTTCCCAGAGACAGTTTATTTTTGGTCAAGTCTCATCCCCCAAAATGCATACTGACTTTACAAGAAGAACCTGCCTTTCTGCTGTGGTTTCTTGTGGGAGAAGGCTCATTCATACCTGGGATTTCTACCCACCTTCCAGCCCTTCAGCTCTCTCAGCTGTGCTATCAGAACTCTGACCAGCTTTGTCATTGCCATGGAACTTTTGGAAAGCCCTTCCCTGTTGTACAGATGTCAACTAAACACCACTTTGAGGAAAAAAAACCAAAAAAACAAACCAAAACCAAAAAAAGAATCTCCTGAACCATTTACAGACTGCCAATACAACTCTTCCTGAAAACACATTATTAAGCTGGGAGTCAGAATACTCTAATATTATCTGTTATGTTGGAGTCAGTATACAACAGCTCTTTTTCCTAGTCTTTGTAAGTAAAAATTGAATTGGCAGCTCTGTTGGAAATAGATTAATTCCAGTAGTTTCTTACTGCTTCTTCATACCACAGTATTTTACATTATACTTATTCATAATTTATTTTTAGTCATGTTTCATTTGTGAATAACGTGTGTCAGGTATTATGATGATATTTTTTTCACTTCATAAATCAAAGGAGAGCTATTTCTGTAATAGTTTATTACCTGAAAGCTGTGATTAAATCTGTCTGTTTAATTTTGGTACTGATTGCCAATGCAAAGAGTTAAGCATGTGCCCAACTATAAGTAAATGCTGTTGTCACTTAGTAAACATGAGTGTTCACCCTTTATGCTTTCAGCGTGGAAAAAATACAGGTCACAGCAATTTTGATTATTCTTTGAATTTTTGTAGAATCTGGACCTTTATTTCACTCATTTAGTTGGTAATTGAGCACTTCAATGACATCAAAATTTTGCACACTAGAAAAACTTGTAATTCCTCATAGTGCTGTCACTTGTGTACATGTTCAAGGTTACTCAAAGAAATCATTGCATTTCCAAGTAAGATAGTTATAACAGGGTTTCTAAAATAAGACTAGATAGAAATTCCTAAAATTGCCTCGAATCTGCTGTTTGGAGTGCCTTATGCAATAAAAATACTTTGTGTATTTAACTTTTTAAAATTTGATATGGCACAAATCTAGATGAGCTGGAAGGTTTGGTTTTCATTCTTCTCCAATGAGTAGGTGTCTGCTGACATCTGGGAAGGACTGTAAAACCTACATTTGGGAAGATGCAAGTGAACTGAATATTTCTCTGAAATCAGATTGGTGTCAAAAATCCACTAACTGATGCTTTAAAACTGCATAAAAACTGAAAGAGTTTATTCTTCCTTTTCCAAAGATGATCCTCAGTATGCGTATTGCCAGTGCTTCCCCAGAGGAATGATTTGAGCTCTGGACCTTACCTTACAGACCAGCGAGGTAATTGTATATTTACAGAAAAAAAAAAAATCCTGTCAGAATCCCCAAGTGCCTCATGAATGAATTTTGTATTCACTCTGCAATTTCTCTCTTCATATATTATCTGTGTGTAGTTATTCTCCATATGTGACAAATTAGAAATAGTTTTTTATTCTTGGTTTCATCTCAGGAGGTGAAAACTTATTTCTGCAAATACATCTTTTTGCAAATATAAGCTTTTTTTTTTTAAATGAAGATGATAAGTTGCTCTAGGATAAAAAATTATTAAGGAGTTTTCCTTAGAGACCATTGAGAATTTTCTCCTCACAAGAGAGACTACTGGGTGGCTAAGGGGAAAGAAAGTAGGACAGACCACAGCAAGTGAGAAGTCGCTATGGAAATAGATAAAAACTTCAGTTCACCTTTTCTGTTCCATCCTTACCCATGCTGAATATGAACTGGATTCCTCTGAAGATCTTGACTGTGCTTTTTAACTTCACCTAGAACTCTCTTAAGACAGTGTTTAAATTTAAAGGGCTTGTTAGGAAGGTGTTACTGTAGCAACAGGAAAGTAATATTTTTCAGATTTGACAAAAAGCTTTAGTGTCCTTCTTGACTGTATCGTCCAGATTTCACAGTATGAATTTTTTTCAAAGTCACATATGGTATTTGTTGGATGAATTATCAAAAAATACTCAAGTGGTGCAAAGACGAAAAGGATGATTTCAGATTATTTAAAAAAAAAATCTTACCTACAGTAATATGTTGCCATTCCATTATATATGAGGCTTTAAAATATTAATAAAGTGATGATTCCTGTTTTTTCATGGATCTGCTGAGGGACCCTCTGTTGGTGGATCAGCTCTCCAGGCTTGTATGAGGCCTGGCAGATCTGAGGATATTCCACAGTGATGGATGGCTGGCAGCTGGGAAGGTCACTCCAGTGTGAGTGTTGTGATCCACTGCCCCATTCTTACCTTCTTTCCCTCAGCAAATGCTACTGGTTTCTGTCAGAGAATGATTTTGGTTTAATCTGATTAGATTCTTTGTACTGTTTGCCCCTTTTGACAAGAGCAAACTGAGTAAGCACAAATAGCAGCCCTCAATAATGCTTGGGCTCCCTTACAGACTGATGGGGCCAGGAGACTGCAGTGCTGAGGGTATTAGAACATATTCATGTTTCATAACATATAGAACAATTCTGATGTGGGCAGAGATTCTAGGTGCAGGTATTCAGAAACTTTCCTTAGAAGAAAAAGAAATAGATATGTTCACAGTAATCGAGAATCAAAAATTATGCTAGTATTTGCTCATAAGGCCCTGAATAAGAAATATTTTATGAGAAATAAAATTCCATGGATTTTTGCTACTGAGATGCTAATGCAGTGCTAAGTGTGAGCAGAAAATACAGTAGTTAAATGAGTTTTTTATAACTGTGTTCTGGCCAGAAGTTTCTATATTAAAGTGCTCCCACTGGGTTCCTGTAGCCATGGAAAGGATGTAACTAATTTTGATGAGAGAAAAAGATGTGTATTTGCATTGTACCTTGGATGTCAGTCCAGGTAAGAAAGTGTGAATAGAAAAATGTTGCATCAAGGCAGAACACACAGACTATTATGGTCTGCTGAGCTGGATCATTCTACCCAGCTAAGCCAGGCCTCCCCTGCCTCCCCTCCTTCTGCTTCTGCTTTCAGGCTGGGTGGCAGCTCTGTATTCACCAGCGTGTGAGAGCTGTGAAAACATGGACTTTGGACTAAGCAAGTGCAAGTGGGATTTCAGTGTGGCCTTCAGCTAATTTCTGTGCTCTAGGTGACAGAAAGGAAAAGAAACAGGATTTGTTTTACTTCCTGGGTGTGAAATAATAAAAGTGGATCTTTGTGCATGACATCTGTGTGAGAGGGAAGATTCAATTCCAAGTGTGCTGAATTTTAAGAAAAAATAGCTCAATAGGGCACTCAGAAAATAGGTAATTGAATGAAGTAGAAAGATGTACAGCAAGTGTGCTGATTTATCATGATCTTGATATCATCTATCATGATATAAATTTGGTGGATATTATAACTACAGCTGAATCAATTTTTTTTCATTGCCTTGGTTTACTTTTCACAAATGAACAAAGCCTTAAAAAATAAGGCTTTGTAGAGACAAACAAACCAATATTGATAGTATTAACGAGAAAGGCAGTTCAGATTCAAGATCTGTTACTACTTTGTAACCTTGAAGTCACAGAGTTTAAAGAAGTGTAACTTTTGAAGGCTTCTTTAAAGGAGGAAGGTGAAAGACTTCTAAAAAAAATTAGACTGCTTTGCTCCTTTTAATAGCACTTCTAGTTATTTGAATATGGAGTTTAAAACAGAATAGTTCCTTCAATCTTCCAGCTATCAGAACAGGTTCTAAAACAAGCCTATAGGAATATGTTTATCACTTTATTTAAAATTAAAATAAGGAAGGAAACATTTAACTCTTCCCCAAAAATTACTACAGTGACATACAATGGCAGTTCCTCTAATCTCTGGCTGTTGTATATAGGTTATTTGAGCAATGATTGTGAGTTTTTGCTTGAAGAACGAGGGACCTCAAATTGCTCCCAAGTGCAGTGTGGATGAGTAGAGCTGCTGTATTTAACTTCTTGAGCCACTGGTTTTGTGTGATCATTAGATTAAAACTCTTAAGTGTAGTACACATACTAAAGTTATGTTTTACAGGACCCAACAGAACAAGGAAATACATTATATTTTGGGATGTTTTTGCCTGTATAGTTTTTGTGGTTTTTTGCTTTCATTCCTTAATTGCAGCAGAGAGTATTCCTTGAAGAGGTTTTAGTTTTATCTGCTCAACATATGGAATTTTTTTCTTTATGGGAGCCTCTCAAATTTTAACATTTGTTTTTGCTCCATCTCAGGGCAAAAATAAAAGAGAAAATGAAAATGTATTAATGGCATAAACCACTTAAAAATATTATTTTTGCAGAAGGTAAAATAGTGAAATATTTAAAAATTTGGGGGTTTTATGCTAACACTGAACTTTTTCAGCCTGAACTGCAAGATTTGTTAGCCCAAGGGCAGAGTGAAGGATTTGTCAGTCCTCATCCTAGAAGTTGTATCCTCAGATCTCATGTGTCCATCATGGGCAGGATAACCCAATTTGTCACTGGGCCAGGCTCCCCTGTTCATCTGATCCAGGAGGCCACACTCTAGAAGGGGCATTTTAAATACCCAAAAATCACAAAATCAGAATAGAATCACTGAATGGTTTGGGTTGAAAGAGAGATTTTAAAGGTCACCTGGTCCAATCCCCCTGCAATGAGCAGGGACATCTTTACCCATATCAAGTTGCTCAGAGTCCCGTCCAACTTCTTTCTTTTATCTAAAGTCCTACCATTCATATCTGGCTCAGATGCATTGTAGTGTTAAATTTACCTCAAATTAAATATTTTGATTCTATTATTTGTTTCATTAGATCTATCTTGTAGAACCTCCATTTTCTGAAAACTACATTTTTCTTTGAAAGATCTGTTGACAGTCTCCATCAGCTTTAGTTTGTATAAGGGTCAGAATGTTCAGAGAAGTCAATTTGTTTTGTTAAAAAACCCAAACAACCCAAAATAAAGCAATCTTTTACTTTTTCTTACACAAGAGCAGAATGTGAATGAAATTTTCATGAAAATCGTGGTGGTTTTTTTCTTACTTCTGCTTATTGAGGTGTCTGCCTCCTGGTCTGTTTTTTTTAATAGCAGGAAAAAGAAATCCTGTTTCTCAACTGTCTTCAAAGAATATGTTGATTTCACTAAAAAAATGTGTGCTTTTATGTGCTTTCAAAAGCTCCAGCTCTTACAAAATACCACAAAAGTATACATATCTGTCCTCTAGTGAGAATTACAGCAAAATGGGTTCTGCACAATTTTTCAATTATTTTCTAATCCCAGACAGACTGGAAGCTACACCTCTTGACAAACCTCATGGGAAATAGCAACATGTACCAAATTCCTTTTCAACTCTAGCAATTTAGTACTCTCTCAGAAATAAGATTGTGTTAGATTAGATATTTTAAAATCTGGGTTTTTTTCTTAAATTCCTTTTGAGAAGAAATTTTTTTTTTTTTTGAGAAAACTTGCTGGATTGTTAGTTGTGTGGTGTGGGATTCATCTTAGTTCAGATCTCTGCAGCTGAGTCAGTCACTCTGTCCCATTTATAGTCACTGAAGGGGAAGAGGTACTCATGGGACATTTTTGATCTGACCTATTTTACGTGTCTGCGTCAGGAGGAGATGAGCGGTACTCCAGGAGCATTTGGCAAACTGGCTAAATTTCCTTCAACTGCAGAAGCAACAAAGTGTGAGCAAAGACTGTATTAGAGAAATGTAGAGGAGTATGAGCTCCCATCCGAACTTTCTGAAATATCTCCATGAACTTTTTTAAACTTCAGGTCTGCATCTTAACTTCAAATGGGATAGTTTCCAAATCCTCTGTCTTAAGAGTACTTTGTAGTGCTAAGGTTTATAATCTTTAGTGGTGCCTTTGTAACACCTAAAAACATATCACATAGAAGGTAAATACATTCTCATGCGAAGTTTTTAAAACTAAGAGAACCACAGTAACAGGAACTCTGTGGAAGGATACCACTGTCTTCCTTCTCTTGAAGCACATTTTGGCTCTACAGTAATGGAGTATCTTATGATTTGGGATTAAATTATATTTTTGAAAAGTCAATTATTTTGACTTTTTTTAAAAGTAATCTTCTTGTTTGTAAACAAATTCTTAGTTTGAAATAAGCAATGAAAATATAATAAGCAATGAGCAATCACTAGCTTTAAACTGAAAAGATGCAGTTAAATTCCAGTTCGTTTCTAAGCTCAGAAAATTTTTGGCCATGGTATATAATCATGCAAATGCACCAGCACAGACACACTTGGCTGCAAATACATTCTTTCCTTCTTCTACAGTATAACAAGTTTCCTAATTTTTGATGATTATTTACTTTATCATGCTTTGCTCATGTTCGGCATAGTTTTTTTTCCCATTACTAACTTATCCTGGGTTACTGTAAAAAGTTCAGAGATACATTTTAGGGATTTCTCTCTCACGTGTGCTTATTAGAAAATGAACCTTAAATGTGATGTAGACTGCTTTGTATATAGGAATACTGCATTTTTTTCAAATATCTATAATGAACTATATAGAGGTTATTTATTTTATGTTGCCACCTAATATGTTGGAAATTTTAAAGCTCTTTGAAAAGATGCACTTCCAGCCTGAAGGGGTTGATAAATTAGATAGGATGTATAATTAATGCAAGGATTTAGAGGTTGCATAAATTAATAGTAGTGTAAAGATGGTTAACAATATGCTGGTTACATTAACTTAATTTGACAGTGAATCCTTTTCTGTACTGTAGTAAGAATAAAAATATTTAACTCATTGAAGAAAGAGCAATATTGTAGTCACTGTGGGCTGAAAACCCACTTGCACCAGGCCTGAGGGGCTGAAAAGTCCATGGATATGGGAAAGGAAGGATTGAGAACTGGTCACACACAGGGACATCCTCTGTTCTGGCCCATGACAATCCTGAGGGACTGGATTTTAAGATGAGCATTAATGAATAGAGGAGAAGCTGTAACTTGGTTCAGAAAGGGAACTCCAAATGTATTAACAGGAAGGCAACAGCAAATGAGAGTCAAATGAGTTGGAGAACTCAAGTTGTTTGACTGGAGAGGTGGGGGTGATGGGAGAAGAGAGAAATATTAGGAAGCAGATTATGAAGGGCTTTGAATGTCAAGTGGCCATACAAGGGGATTTGATTCCTGTTTCCTGCTATGTGACATTAGGCAAATCATGACATTTCTCTGGTTTTTATGAGTCGAAAATGTGGGTAATGCTTGCATACCAAGTAGCAAACTGTGGTGACAGCTCTGATCTTGGTGCAATGTTAATGAGATATTTAATTTACTAATTTTAAAAATTCCTAAATGAACACGGTGATGTAAAAGCATTAGATTCACATTTTCCTTGAACTTACTTTTTGTAGTACTCATTAACATATTTTTCTGTAATCAAGATTTCTGTAGAGCTTGATTTCTGTATACAAAGCTTTTTATTTATGGAAAGAAAGTTTCTACAAGGTGATTTTCTTTCTAATCTGTAGCCATACTGAATAACTAATGCGGAAGTGTCCTTCTCTTTGTACTTCATGATCCTAAGCATTATTTTAAAATAGGTAGGTATTTTAAAATACATAGGTAGGAGATTATACTGTGTCACTAACTCTTAAATTTAGTGTCCCCATTCAGTAGATGAGAGAAACATGTGCAATACCATTGCCAGCTGCAGAAGCAATCCATGCATGTACTGATTTTATTTTCCAAATAAAAACCTACCACATAAGATGTGCTCAGAGTGGTACAGTTTGTAAAAGCAAAATACAGTACTGCAGTGAAACTACAATGTTCTGGAGGGAATACTTGGTTTTTCACAGGTATTCCTTTTCTTGAAGGTTAAAAAAACACTAAAAATTGAATCTGTTTAAAGTTCAAGAATTGTTGTTATATCCATTATGATCTCACACAATATTATCTCTAGGAATTCCTGTCTTCCATGTCCAGCTGGCTGTAGTACTGTGTCTCATGCTGGTAGATGATGACCAAAGCTGGATTTTACATCCTTTCATTGCCTCTCATCTGGATTTCAGGAGGATAATACACTGTAGTTTAAAGTTACTGTTCTTTAGTAAAGGGTTGCTAATCCAGAAAAAGGCACTGGGTGAATTCAGCAACACAGGTAGAGGTGGGTTGGGTTCTGTTTTGAACACTGGTTTCCTACAGATCAAGCTCAAAGCCTTCACTCTTGTTTGTAAGAATACCACTGGAACTGAATGGGCAAGACTGAGAGAAAATCACACAGAAAGAAAGCAATAGAGAGAAAACTTAATAAATTTACATATTAGTCATGTCAATTTCATGTGTCAATCCACTGGAAAACAGTTGGATATGACAGCAATCCAAAAACACATAATGACAAAAAGTTCTTTATAAAAATACCAGGGAACTCACGTTTGAAGATGGTAATAATTTTATTGACATTTGAGAAAACTTATCTTTTCTAAAGTTAACATTTTATGCAAAATGATTGAGAGATCTGGAGAAAACCTATATCTGAATGAGTCAGTTTGTGGGTTGTTGAGTCAGTTGGTGGCTTAGGTAAATTAAAATGAAAATAGTTTTTCTTTCTGTTGGTATTTGGGTATTTCTCCCATCTGCAGTAAGTAAGCAATTTGCTGCTAATATTACTTGTATTTTTATTGAAATTATACTTACTCACTTACTCTTGATTATGACTGGGGAAGCAAAGTGCTTCCCACTGTAGGTTAAAACCAAGTTTGTGACCAGCTAAGGAATCTGAATATACATAAGTTACTGGGATCTGATGAGATGTGTCCCAGAGTCAGGAGGGATTTGGGTGATGTAGTTGCCAAGCCACTCTCCATGATATTTGAAAAGTCATGGCAGTCAGGTGAAGTCCCAGGTGACTGGAAAAAGGGAAATGTTGTACCCATGTTAAAAAAGGGTAAAAAGGAGGACCCTGGGAACTCTCAGCGTGGGTCTGGGAAGATCATGGAGCAGATCCTCCTAGGAGATGGGCTAAGGCATGTGGGGGACAGGGAGGTGATTTGACATAACCAGCATGGCTTTGCCAAGGGCAAGTCCTGCCTGACCAACCTAGTGGCCTTCAGTGATGGGGTGACTCCATCAGTGGGCAAGGGAAGGGCTACAGATGGCATTTATTTGGACTTCCTTTGACACAGTCCCTCACAACACCCTTCACTCTAAATTGGAGAGAGAAGGATTTCTCCAATGATGTGTGGACTGTCCAGTGAATAGGGAGCTGGTTGGATGGTTGCATCCAGAGGGTAGTGGTCAGTGGTTGAGATCCTGATGGACATCAGTAACAAGTGGTGCCCTCAGGGGTCTCTGCTGGGGCCAGTGTTATTTGATGTCTTCACCAATGACACAGACAATGAGACTGAATGCACCCTCAGCACGTTAACAGGTGACCAAGCTGAGTGGTGTGCTGGATGTGCCTGAGGGATGGGATCCATCCGGAGGCACCAGGATGAGCTCAAGAAGTGGCCCATGGGAATCTCATGAGGTTTAATAAATCAAGTGCAAGGTGCTGCACTTGTTTTGGGACAATCCCTGTTATCAACACAGGCTGTGGGATGAGCAGATTGAGAGCAGCCCTGCCCAGAAGGATTTGGGGGTGCTGGTGGGTGAGAGGCTGGACATGAGCCAGCCATGGGCACTCAGAGCCCAGAAACCACTGTGTCCTGGGCTGATCCAGAGCCCCGTGGGCAGCAGGGGAGGGAGGGGATTCTGTCCCTCAGCTCTGCTCTACTGAGACCCCAGCTACAGTGCTGCATCCCCAAAATAAGAAGGACATGGAACTGTTGGAGGAAGTCCAGAGAACCAGAAAGATCATCAGAGGGCTGGAACAGCTGTCCTGTGAGGAAAGGCTGAGAAAGTTGGAAGTGTTCAGCTTTGGGGTGGCTTTATAGTGGCCTTCCAGTACCAGAAGCAGGGCCTGTAAAGAAGCTGGAGAGGGACTTTTTACAAGGTCATGTAGTGACAGCAGAAGGGGGAATGGCCTTAAGATGAAGAAGAGTAGGTTGAAATTAGATATTAGGAAAAAATTCTTTACTATCAGGATGGTGAGACAAGGATCAGGCTGTCCAGAGAAGTTGTGGGTGTCCCATCGCTGAGAGTGTTCAAGGCCAGGCTGGATAGGGCTTGGAGCAAGCTGATTTAGGGAAAGGTGTCCCTGCCCACAGCAGGGAGGTTGAAACTGGGTGATCTTTAAGGTCCCTTCCCACCCAAACCATTCAATTAATCTGTGATTCTATGACCCAAAACATATTTATAATATGCAGTGTAATAAAATACCTACTTATGCAAAATGTTGGTTTTGAAACGTGGAGGTTTGGATTGAGAAGACTTTGGGAAGTTTGCTTGACAGCTTTGTAGTTCTGGTAAAGGACAAAATTCATTAAATTTGTCAAGAAAAAAGTCATAATAAGTGGTGGAAAATTTAACCAGAAATGGGATAAATTATTGCTAAAAGATGAGGATTTTTTAATCACTGGGATGATAAGCCATCAAAATTATTCAAATTGGGCATACAATACAATACTTCAATTCAAACAGAAATTGTGGACTAATTGCAGTGACCACCTGATGATGGTGATGACATTCTCTGATGTTTTCAATGTAGAATGTGCTCACCATGGTCTTTTCTGACATTGGAATCTATCAATCACTCTCCTATGACAGAGTGCATTACTGTGAAATGTATGCTATACAGATTTTTTTCTTCCTCACTGTTCCTCTACTGTTCACACAGTGTGAATGGTGGTACCTATTAATTCTGGAGTAATATAATTTTATGGTGGTTTTATTAATAAAAGAAAGCAATTTTTAATTATACTAAATAATAAGGTCTAAGAAAATCTTGCCCATTTTACCGGCATGCAAATACAAAAATACTTATCAGCTTGAGTTAAAATCTCATTTGATTGCAAAGTGTCGTTTTATTGAACATAGCTTGTAATGGTTTGACTATAGAAGTTGGTGTGGATGGTAATTTTGTATTCATACTTTTGTCATTTATGGCTTGTAGTCATATAAGAAAACATAGCTAAATATTTCTTATTATTTTTGTGCCAACTGCAGAAGGAAAGGATGGAAGTCCTTATATATAATAACAAAAGCTAAGTGGAAAATATTTTTTTACCTTTTGTACTATTTTAAAATTGATTTTGAAGACTTGCTTGTGAAACACTGAAGTACTCAAGGAACAAAATCAAATCCCTGAGTAGGAAGCCAGAGAAATTATTTCTTAAATAAACTGCCATAAGACATTTTTCTAGTTCTTGATTTTCATCTGGGCAAGTCTGGGACAAGAGTTCATTTTTCCAAGGACAACTTTGCCCTTGAGAACAGTGGTTTTCAGCTCCACCAGAACTTTATGAGGTTACTAAGTCTTTTATTGTTGTTCTGTCTCAGTAATGTAGTGGCATTTCTAGTGGAGTTTCAACAGAAAAAAAACTAAATTGAGTTATTTACTATCAAGATAGTACTCAAGTGAGAGCATCTAGTGTTTTATGTTGAAAATCAGAATGAATGAGCATCACCTTGTAGCCCCCCATCCCATGTCACTTGTAGTGCTCAGTCTAAGCTGATACATTTTGGGATAGTGAAATCCTCATCACGTGTCAATTTTCCATAGATGTGTGTGTATGTACATGTATATATTATTAATATCAAATCAAGCCCAGGGTTCTCATACTTTAATGCAGTCAGTATCTAAACATTTAGATACTGACTGCATTAAAGACACCTCCACACTGAATTCTTCTTCAGAGTTCTGGTTGCAATTCACCACCAGCATGACAAAGCATCAGAGCTACCCCTGGATTCTTCTGCACTTGTCTGTTAAGTTCCCTCTGCAGTGTTTGAGGTCAGACAGTCCAAGTCAGCCCAGCTGATTTTATGGTAACTAGGAAGGAGGTTACACAGAGAAAAGTCTGACTAATCTGAATTTAAAATATGGCAATAATAGCTTTTGACCCCAAAGCACTGTATGCATTTTTATTTTTTTGATGGAAAAGGGATTGTTATTGGTTTTGGCCTGGTATTTTGCTGCAGTGCAGCTTTCTATGCCTTCTTCAGCTTTTTCTGTGGTATTTCTCACTGAAGAAAGAGAATGAGAGAATGAGTCTTGTGACTTCAGGTCAGAACAGGATCATGCCCCAGTGGGCACTGTATCACTGCCTTAAATAGAGCTTTAGTCTTCTTACTCACTGCCAAACTCTACATCAAAGAAAAGGAAAGCAGCAGGTGTTCCCCATATTGCATGGAGAGAAATGTATCTGAGCTTCTACCTGTTCATATTCTGCAACTGCTGCAGAGATTTTTAGGGAGGCTGAAATACTGTCATCTTTCAGAAATGAACGGAAAGTTTTTCAGACAATACTTTGTCCTCTGATTTTTTTTTTATGATAAGACAATAACATTTTCTGATTTTTAAAAATTGCTCCTAATGACTCACTCACTGCTGCTGGCTTTGTTTCATACAAATGACATGAAAAATAACTGGTAGGCAATACAGTAATAGCAAAAAAAATGGCCATGACCACAGAAGCATGAAAGGATCACCTGCCTTAGCTTGTTTGAAATAGAATCTTATATGTAACAACAAAAGCATACCTAGAAAAAAATACAAAGTATGTTCTTAAAAACATTTTCTTTGAAAATATAGGTGTTGTAGAGACAAATGGAATGTGAGTCATTAGGAGGTGTGGTCTGATTGACACTCAGCTCATGTTGTGTTTTGCAAAAATAGATTACACACTTTGCAGTAGCACTAAACTTAAACTTTTCTTGTTGAGAGCAGGAGCAGTTGTGGGCTGGATAATAAAACTGGAGATATAAAATAATTTCACTATATTTTGCTTCCATTTTATGGTGTAGAAGTTTGTGTAACTTAAAATGTCAATAAGGAGGTAAATTGCGGGCTTTCACTGTGAAGAAATAATAGTATGATTTTCTTATGCCAAAAGATATAGCAGGTATCTGTTAAAAAGTAAGACAAGAACAACTATTTTTGAAGCAGCAGAGGTTTCTTTTATTCCATATTCTTGCACATATTTTTTCTAGCTATTGAAATTTTTATGTTATAGCTGTTGAAGTAATGAAGCTACTGAAGTATTTCTGTCCTTTCAAAATTAAGAGATAAGTGCCATAGTTAGGAGGTGCTTCCAAATAGTGTGCAGTGCTAGCACATTGTCCTAAAGAAAGGCATGAACTTATAGACCCAGTCTTAATGTATGGGCAGCTGCGGTGAGCTCAGGCTGCAAAAGTGTCACAGCTGCTTTGCCAAATGACAGGAAACAAAAGAGAGCCAGGAAATGTTTGGGCAGTGAAGGCAGCGAAGAAAGAATATAATCAATGATCCCTAAGGAAGGCTGTTGCTGATACCTGTAAGTGCATGACTGGAGCTGCAGAGAATGCTGTTGTGTGGCTGGTGACATAGGGGACAACTCATGGTGATGGCCCCATGTCACCCAAGTACTGACCCACCTCTGCTACTCTTGGTCAGACAACTTGCTGGTTGTTTTTATGGGGAAGATTTTTTATTTCACCTACTAAGACCAATTCTTTATGTTGTAATATTTATTTTATTAATTTTTCCTAGCAACATTAGAAATACAAATATTTAGGAATGATTGCATGCCTTTTAGAGGGTCTTATGTTTTAGAAACTATCACACATCTCAGAGTACTTGGTGCAACACAGGCTTATGAAGCCAGATTCACTGGCAATGTGTGTTGATTCTGGATGTAAGTGTTATTTAAAAGAGTGGGGGAATTGCCATGCTAGGAGAGAGATGATTCAGGAGTTGGGAGATTTCCTCTCAGAATCATAGAGCAGTTTTACTGAAATTTTCGCTGTGACGCAGCACGCACTCAGAGCTCACCAAATGAAGGTTAAAAACATTATGGAGGGTAATTTGGTGTAGGAAAAGAGAGAACAGGAGAATTTTTAAAAATATGAACTATGGAAAACCTAAATTGTAAAGCACATATGTGTGGTTTTATCTATATAATTATGGACATTTGAAAAATTTCCATGTCTGTTGGTTTAGTTAACACTAGTGAATTAAATTAAAATTCTTGCAAGATTTGTTCACCTACTTCCAGAACAGAATGACCTTTGTGGTGCAACTATCTGTGATGGAAAGCCTATGTTCTTGACAGAGGTGCCGCTCTTTTCTAGAAGAGACATTTCTGCTTCTGGTAGTCAAAATTTGAGTGACTTACACCATTGAAAGTTATATCACTTTATTTAGGACATGAAATCACTGGAGATACAAAGTAAAATGTGAGGGTAGGACACTGTTAGAGTAGAATCCATAAATTTGAGATATAAAATTGCTTTAGCTGAAGCATAGTAAAAGGCAGCATGGCCAGAACAACATAAATTATTGGGGACTGAATTGTGACAAATTTATGTCATCCTGAAATCAAATTGTGTGATTTTTAAAGATGCTTTGTTAGATGCACTTTGAGGAAAAAATGCAAACATTTTACATGTAAGAACAAAAAGAAATGAAGAGCCTCTATCAAGAGACTTTAGGCATAATTTCCAAAATAGCAAAGCTGGTAAAGATGGTGCTTTCTTCTTCTCTGACTAGACTCTTCAGCTGGTCTATTTCATTTTCAGGTCTGAAGACACTCAAAGCTGAGCTGGTCCTCTTGAATCTGTTCCTGTGGTCTGCATGAACCAATCAGTGGAACTGCTGGTGGTTTGGGTTGTCACTGGAAACTGGGGTGCAGGTCTTTTGTCTCAATGAGGCTGCAAGGACATTTTTTTTCTCAAAATCCTCACATTTTCTTGATAGACCTCGCTGCTAAGGTGCAGCATAGCAGAAAACCCCAACTACATTGTGATTTCTCCATCAGGACTCTTTGCAATGTTCCAAAATTACTGAACTAGAGCTGGTCTCATGGAACTGAGATTGGCTTGAAATAATATCTTTGCTGAATCAATCTTTAGTGAAACAATTTCCTCGATCTAGTATTTAAAAACAAGGTGGACATTGTTAGTTTGTTTTTGGTTTTTCTAAATTTTTTACTTTTAAATTGAGGAATCAATCCATGCTTTTCATACAGGCAGCAATTCTGCCATGCAGCACTGTGATGAGATTCTAGGAGTATGGCATAGCAGTACTACTCAGGTAAGACAGGAGCAGCTGATTTTTTCCAGGAAAGAGGACTACAAGCAGCTGTCATTACTAGAAGCAGATATTTCCATTTTTTCACAGAAGTAGCAGTACCTATTTTTAATTGCCGATAGTTAACAACTCCATGGGAAATGGAAAAAACCTATAGCTAGTAATTACAGCCTCTTCTCACCCTTCAGTCCTGGAGGATCCTGTCCTCTGCTAGCAATTATGAAATCTGGCACTCCTGGATCATGCTGCATATTAGGTTAAACCTAAGTAGCTGTCAAGGAGGGGAGCTGTCATACCCAAGACAGGCTACCAAAGGAGGGCTGCATTTCCAAAATGTTTGAGAATTGCTGCTTTACACAGTCCTAGAGGCACAGATTGGAATGAGCTGTCAAATACAATTTTTCACAGACTATTGTTGGATTTATATAATGAGGAGGAACCTACCTGCAGAACAGGATGAAGAAAGAGAAGATTAAAAGAGACATTGAGCTCCACTGGCTGATCTCTAGGACAGTAAGAAAAAAGCTGAATGAGATTTTTATACTTAGATGAAAACTCTGTATCTATTTATTTTACAGGCTGGAATAGTAAATGTCTGAGGCTTTGGTTTGGGTTGTTTTTTTTTTTTTTCTTTTCTTTTTCCAAAGCTTTTTATCATAAAGGGAGTAACTCAATAAAGGTTTATTTTGGGTGACCTTACAGAACAAATTCCACCTTCTGCAGATACATGCAATTCTTTGATGAGCTGGTAATGTGGACATATCAATTTGAGTGTGATGTCCAAGACTAAGTAAGTATATTTGGTTGATAATAGATATAATATAGAGCAAGAATTTCGTTGTATGAAAGTAGCATATATTTTTTTTCCCCAAGAAGTAGAGCTCTTTTAGCTTCCAAGCAAGATTTTCCTACTCTTACAAATCCACACTCATGCTTAGCTGCAATGTTAATAGTGATTTACCATCCCTGGCTCCAACAGATGTCAATTTTCCAAGTGTAAGCAGCTCAGAAGGAGACACATATGAAGGAGACAAATAGATGTACAGAGCCTGGCTGGAGCAGTTATTTCAGGTTGACTGATTCATGAACATATACTGAAAGAATTTAATATGTGGCAGTCTGAATCAGTGATTTATAAGAGATGACAGATGTAGCCAGAAACACCTTACTGGCTGAGGACTGAGCATGGTGTTTCTGACCATCTGAAAGTGTTGTTATAAATGTCAATGCCAGGCTATGTTTTATTTCTGCTGCATATCTTTGTCCAGGCAGTGTGTACTTGTCAATTGTTCTGATATGTATAAAATTGCAGGTGGCCATGTACAATGTGGTTTCCTCTGCCTTCCTCTTCCTACAAGAAACATACTTTTCATTCAAGTATTTCCTATCATCTTGGAGTGAGGGACACTGATAAAATGTAGAAAGCCAGAATTGGCAGTTTGGATTATCCATTCTCTCTTGCTTAAGGAAGGAAATCTTTAGATAGATTTTGATACAGCTTTATGTGTTGATTTTTTCTTTTAAGAATAGAAAAAAAGTGCAAAATACAGCATGTTGAAGTGTGAGACCTAATACAAAAGCAACGTGAGAGAGACTTCTTTGCATAGAATTTAGATTCCCACTTGAGAGGCTAAAATACCCAGAAAGTCTCCTGTGATTTAGTTTTAACTGGTTGGCAGATGTTGAATGATCTCAGGAACTGTCTTTGTTGCTATTCCATAGTAAATATGTAGCAGACTGACTGTTTATAATCTCTGTAATATGGGATTTGTCAGTCTTCCTTTATTACCTGTAAAATGGATTAGGAGAACAGTGAGATTGGACTGGTTCTCTAAGGAATGTAAGAGAGTTAAATGTCCACCCTTATTGGGGATTTTAATGAAAAATATGTCTTTAGTGATTATATTAAAAATAGCAAGACTACTGTCTCTGCTTCAGCCTTCTGTATTTCTCCTCATCCAACTAGATCTTAGCACTCTCGCAATTCCCACCCTTTCTAAAATTACTGGGAAATTACATTTATCTTTGGACAGAAAGTGCTGAGCATCTTACTAGAGCCAGTTCATGATTTAATGTCTATTCTCAGTGATGCAGTAGTAATGAAGATGCAGATCTGGCTGGTCAGATAGAAAAGGTTTATTTTTCCACAGATGTAGGTTTTTCCATCTCTTATCTTTACATGTTTTTTTTGTTTCAGGCTTTATTAGCAGTGAGTTGAAAAGATCAACATTGACATACGTGATGTGTCTGTGATTCCAAGCTGGAAACCATTTCTAGCTTCTTTTCTGGGGAAGCACAGCACTATTCAGCTGAAAAAGCCCTTCAAATATGCCCACTCAAATATGAAGCAGCAGTTGCATGAGAAAAGTGTGCATTTTAATGAACTGATTTTCAAACATCACATAGCAACTGAGAAAAACCACACAATTTAAAGTGAAAAAGAAAAGCCAAACTACAAAAAGCCATTAGGCTTGTCTGATCTGTTAAAATGTACATATTGTGTTGGACCTAAATTGTATACAAGTGAAAAAAATGAATGCAGTAAAAACAACCCAATAGACCAGTCTGGATAAATCACATAGTTAATTATAAAAGATACTCAAGATTCAGGGTTTAATTTAATCAGTGTGGATAAATCATCCTGCGGTTCTCCTCTGGAATCCAAAACAGTTTGTCTTTCTTACCCACTACTGCTAATATGAAAAAATGCTGTTCATGAGTTAATTTATATTAACTCATGGAGTTAATATATGGTTTAGTAAGAGAACAGAAGATAATAAAATCATTTATTAGAATTAATGTAATCTATTTTGCTCTGGAAATAGAGAGTTCACAGTGAAACACCAGAGTAAAACCAGTGTTAAGACTGTAATGCAAGTGAGGACACCCTGGTGAACTGTTTTTCTGAAGAGATATTCACAGATCCATTTCTTCCAAGGTAGCAGCTCAATCCTGCTGCTGGCCATTGCTGCAGCAGTGTCTGGGAACACAGGCACTGGCTGACAGCCATGGGAGGTAGAACATAAAACTCATTTATTTACTGAGGTATTAAGCAAACTTCGGCAATCATTGTTAATACTTTGGATGATATCCAAGGCAGAAGACCATAGTCCTGTTGGCTCAGGAGTATTAAGAAGCTTTCTGGAAAATTGGAGCATTAATGAAAAGCTTATCTTACATACCAGGACTTGAGCAAAAGGCCAAAGCATCTGATAGAAGTACAGCAGCCTTCTTCTGAGAGGTTCTTTTTTTCTGAGAGGGTCTGAATTCTTTTGGAATAAGACAGCAGAGGATTGGCCCACATCTGTATCTTTATATTTTAAAATCAGGTGGAAGCTTTTATGTATGTTTGTGTGGCTGTATAAAAAATCAGTTACAAATAGACCTATAAGAGAAATATACCACAGACATATCCCCAGCTTGGTCAACATTTTTCTTATAGTTCAAGGTAAATAGGATTTGAGGATAAGGCAGGTAAATGTTGTATTGGTAGTCAAGTGTGAGTGGCTGGTGGTTTTGTCAGTAATTTTCCACTTCAAAAAACAAAAACCAACCAAACAAAAACCAAACAACTGCAAAAGTAATTTGAAAATCTTGGGAATCCCATACCTTTTCCAGGCAGCGTGGAATGCTTGGAGACTTTGAGGAAAAGATAAGATTCATAGCTTTATGTACCGTAAAGTTGCACAAATCATGGAGATGATTTGTGCAAAATGATTATGTGTGAATGCTGGATGGAAGGCAGCTCATAAACACAACTTTGTTGCTGCTTATGTTGATGAATATTTCTCTGAAGTGCTTCTGTAGCACAGGGAGATCATATACTGCTGATCTAACTTATACATGGTTCAACATGGGAAAAATGAGCCTCATCTCCCCAGTAAAACTGGACTGGTTTAGAGTTTCATTTGGTTTTGCCCAGCTGCCACAGAAATCTCTGGGATATATTTATATCCTATTGAAATTAGTTGCAATGCACTTCAGTGAACAAAGCTTTACAAAATCCCTTTACCTTACAGAGGTTCAAAATCAATAAATGCTACATGGTAAATTCCAAGATCTTCACAAAAAAATGAGCATGAGGATTATGCTGGTACAAGCACAGAAATACCTTAACTACAGTTCCCAGAGGAATTTTCATCATATCCCTTTATTATTTTTAAGAAGATTTTTGTTTGTTTTCTTCAGGCTTTCATTCAGTTGTTTCGATTATATTACATCTGATTTTCTGTTCAGGATTTTGGCACTGCTATCAGGTACAGGTTACTTGAAGGGATGAAGGAATCTGTACCTGCTGCTAAATCCAGCCACTTCCATGTCATACCCATCCAGACACGCAGCTTTCTCATTCAAATGGGCTGCATTTGTTCCTGAATCTGAAAAGAATATGGTTCTCTTACGTTGCTCTATTTCTATTAAAAGTTTAATGTACAGAGAAGGAAAAAAATAAGTTTTTACTTGCAGTTGTTAATGTGGATATTGACTGTGATCTAATCTCTGTATTTTGAGATTTTAGAAGGTTAACTGGCAACTTTCTGCATGTCATCCAGTTGGACTAGATGATTTTTGTTGGTCCCTACCAACTGAAATACTCCTATTCTATTCTATTCTATTCTATTCTATTCTATTCTATTCTATTCTATTCTATTCTATTCTATTCTAAATGACTACTGAATGTATATTTTGAGAATGTTATAATCAATGTTAAGTAAAGCAAGTTTTGGAAGGATTGGTGAGGAAATCATCAGAGAGGGGAAGCCCAGATCACCAATAGTAAGACGAGGAGTGTGAGGATAGAGGGAAAATAGAAAGATTGATAATAATCTACTAAAAATATTAAGATTATGACAATATTGGAAAACATATAGGAAAATCTACAAGTAATTAAGAAGAGAAATGTTGATGTATTTTGTCACATCTCATCAAAATTGATAAGGAATATTTTTGCCTGCATGTTGCCTTGTGAAAAAAGTTTTTCTTATTTTAGCAGTAATGTATTACTGACACATTTCCTTCAGATACATGAGATGCCATCTATTCTTAGCTGGAAGGCACAGTAATTTATTTTCTTTGACCATACTGTTCTGTAGGCAAGCTATCTCCTGAGCAAAAGAGACTATTCCTAATCCACTGAAAATTAGCAAAGTTTTTGATATTAAAATAGTTGTGGAAGTGAAGTAGGGGTCAAATGAAGTGCCTTTCTATGACTACAGTGAGAACAGGAGAGCAACACGGCAGAAATTGTTAATGGTAATTATCTGCTAATGATGAAATCCTGAGCAAAACCTGCAAGCCAGTGGAGTTACAGAACCACCAATAAACATGAAAGGTCTCTTCTGTATCATTAAATGAAAAACTAGAAGTGAACTGAGAAACTCGTTCTTGATTATGCGGCAAAACACAGTGATCAGAGTCTGCACTAATAAACCAAATGTCTGATCCATTGTCTGACCCACAGTGACACGCTATAGACAACAAAACAGGATTTATTAACTTCTGTATTTCACAGAAACTGCCATCCTCATTTCTGAAAGTAGCCCAGATTGATCACTGCATTGTGGAACAAATCCAACATAAAATCAAACTCTGAATAATTTATGACAGTGCTTGTAAGCCTATATTAAAAAACTTCGCAAATGCATAAGTCCTCCAAAGGCCAGATAAAAGTAATGAGTTTATATTTGTCTTATTTCTGCAGTGTAGACAGGTTCTTCAGTGTATAGTGAGAGACTACTCATGACTTGAAATGATAGAAATTACTTTTTAAAGTAAAAAACTGCCAAACCCCCTTTTTTACAACATTCTTAAGATTTTTTCCTGATTTTATCATAATATCTGACTAAGACCAATGGCATTCCAGATGTTTTCTTATTGTTATTGGCATATGTGGATTAAAAAGGACTGTTTCAATGAAACTGTCACCAAAGTGTCCAAAAAACCCCAATATAGGCAGAAAGGCCTACTCCTCCCCATACATTTAGGGTATTTTAATCTCATTCTAGAATGGAGAGTATAGCATTATGGTAAGTTTCTACTTTTATTACTGCCCAAATATAAAATGCACAATAAAAATAGGACATAATACTAATTATACTGGTCAGATTGGTAGTACTGTTCTGTTCAGAATATATTTCACCACTTATGTTGCTAGAAACATGCATTTACCATTATGTTGGTAAAACAAAATGCTGTGAAGTTGGCAGCCAGAGCCATGATTCTCTTCATGATTGTCACCATGTGCTTTGCAGGTGAGGTCCATGGCTACTTATTTAAGACTTATTAAAAAGATAAATATTTTGCCAATAGGCTTTATAGCTTTCTTCACCCTTGGGAAAAAAAATTACTTACTGTTTTGTTTTCCATTCTCTGTGCTTATCCCCAGCCCCCACCACTCCTATGTCAGTACATATTAAAACATTTGAGAGGCTGATTCATCATTGTGGTGAGGCCACTAATTCTCATGATGAACATTTCTCTGTGCTTTGCTGTGAATTATTGACAGAAGTAAGTAAACTCAGAAGTCCTGCCCACTAATGCCCAGCTGCATTCTAAACACCAAAAGCAGTAAGAACATTAACAGTAACCCTCTTCCACTCCCCCAGGGCTGCTTTGCACATGAGACCCTCAACATTTTGCTGCTGGTCTGTAAAAAATCCCTGTTTGGAGCTCAGGAAGGTGAGGAAACCTGTTGGGTTTTATTAAGTGTTATCCTCCTTTGCCTTCCTTTGGCCTGTATTTAATATGCAGAATGTGGTAGGAGCTTGGAATATCAGAATAAGGAGGCAGAAGAAGGGTAGAAAGTGGAAACAAGGTACGGCATCCTCTGATGAGCAGAATTACTTTTGCTCATCAAGAAAACCTCCGATTTGTCACCAGGTTTATTCATTGCTCGGAAAAGTAGATGAAGGCTTTCAAATAACATCTCCTTTGAATGTAATAATAATTCTGGTGTTAAAGATTAGATTTCTATGATCATAAGACTAACGTTTTTTTAACTGGGTCCCAACTGACTTTTGAAACTCAAAATCTTAAATTTCTCATGTCATTCATCACCCTGTTGATGAGTTTTGTGAGCTTGCTGTACTGCACACATATATTTAATGTGTCTTTTATGGTAATACAGCTTATGAGCCAAAATGTAATACAGGCTTCTTAAATCCATTATTCAAAACTTACATTTCTGTCACTGCAGTAGATTTGTGGTGAGTAATTTTAGCATTTTGGAAAGTAGCCATCAACTGAATGACTCAGAGCAAAGGGTTTTACACAAATGCAGATTATGACGGTATAAATTCTTTCACAAAAAGATTGAATCATTGACAGTAAATGTTCTTAATAAAGATGTGTTCCAAGGGCCCAATTAACAGTCTTTTTTAACGCAACCTTTGTGTTGTGAAACAAAGAACTTGTTTTAAAAAAACTAAAATTACATGTACTTTCTAATTTAGTCTCATGTTTTGCATAAGTATCCTGCATTCTCCATAATAAACTTATGAAGGGGAATAATGTGTTCCTGGACATGAAAGAACAGGAGAGGCTTTAGAGAACCATTGAGGCTTTCAGGTGGAGCGAACAGCAAGATTCTTGTACCTGATTCCCAACCACATCCTGGGCTGCATCACCAGCACCGTGGGCAGCGGGCGAGGGAGGGGATTCTGCCCCTCTGCTCTGCTCTGCTGAGACCCCACCTGGAATATTGCATCCAGCTCTGGGGCCCCCAGCATAAGAGAGACACAGACCTGCTGGAGTGAGTCCAGAGGAGGCCACTGTGATGCTCAGAAGGCTGGAGCACCTCTGCTGTGAAGACAGGCTGAGAAGGTTGGGGCTGTTCAGCCTGGAGAGGGCTCTGGGGTTCCTTTATAGCACCTTCCAGTACCCCTTGAGCTGGAGAGGAACTTTTTCAAGGATATGGAGTGATAGGACAAGGGGGAATGGCCTTAAGATGACAGGAGTCAGGTTTAATTTATATACTAGGAAGAAATTCCTTACTGTGAGGGTGGTGAGGCACTGGCACAAGTTCCCCAGAGAAGCTGTGGATGCTCCATCCCTGGAAATTTTCCTAGTCAGATTGGATGGGGCTTTGAGCAACCTGGTCTAGTGCAAGGTTCCCTGCTCACGGCCAGGGAAATGGAACTAGATGGTCTTTAAGGTCCCTTCCAACCCAAACCATTCTGTGATCTGATGTTTAATTTTTTAAATTTAAAAATTAGTTAAGAACAATAGGAGGGTATGACAGGGAAATAGCTTTTGCAACAAAGTTGGTGAACATACAGACTTTTGCATGAATATTAAAGGGAAAAGAAGTTGAAATAGAATCAAAATGGTAAAAATATGAAAAAAGTAAAAACGAAGAGATAGAAAAGTATCTATAACAAATAACTGAACAGTTCCTAGCAAGACCAGGTCTTATAGTACATCTTCACATTTGAATTATAAGAGTGTAGGTGTATACAAAGTAACTTTTAAGTAGCTGTAAATACAGGTGACAACTGAAGAAAACCAGGCTTTCCTAGTTTACGTTTGTGTTCAGCTATTTCTCTCCAGGGAGTCAATACCAGTGAGCAACGAAGTAGTAGTAAAGATAGTATAGAAATACTGGAAAGGCATGTTTTTGATTTAATAATAGAAACTGTAACTTTGAAGAGGAAAGCCACTTTAAGAAAGGCATGTGAAAGAAGGAAAGCACTAGAAAGTGCTAAAAAGGAAATTGCTAGACTCAGGGGAGATGCCTATTAAAAAGGGAAAGATATTATAATCCCTGTATTTCCTGAAGGATTACTAAAAGAGAAGAACTAAAACTTCTATCATCAATGCACACTATCTAAATACTAAATAGTATTTAAATCAAGAATAACGAAAGAAGCAAGAGCTTTTTGAATGTATTTATCCCTCACATGGTAGAAGCCAAATGCTATTTCAGCAGAAGTAAAAGTCTGAATGAAAAATGGCCCAGAAGGAATCTGCCAGGGAACAGCAGAGGCAGTCTGCTCCCTGAAGGGAAGTGAGCAGGGAACACGGCTGGCACAGGCAGGAGCCTCAGGGACAAGGAGCCAGTCCCACCACACCTGAGCAAGGCAAGCAGGACAGACTGATGACCCCACCCAGCTGAGAGTCTGGGCCACAGCAAGCCCATGGTGATGAGGAAGGCCTAAGATCAGGCTGAGATATTAAGTCTGAAGGTCTGGGTCAGGGTCTGGATCAACTGGGGGCACGCCAAGGCACTGATCTGGTGGCAACAGAGCTGCAGTGCAGTTCAGACCAGGGGACATGGTCTCAGCTTAATAGCAGCTCCCAAGAGATGGAGTGGGGAGTCCCCAATTCCAGATTTTTGTTCATAACAGCTGAAAGCAGTGAACTGGCCTTGAGCTGCTTCTAAGAGGGGATAGAACTCAGAGCCCTGAGGACATCACAGTAAAATGGTGGTTTGCATAAGGAAAAACTCACATATAAATATATGATTTGGATACCTAGAAGAAGATTGAGTGAAGCATAAAATCAGAATATAATAAGGCAACAGATTAATTTTTATTTAATGTATGGCCGGAGAGACAGATAACAGGCCTGAGACAAGGAACACCTTCCTCCCAGAAAAGGAAGGAAGAGGGGAAAGGAAGGATGTAGGATAACACAGCATGTTGTTTAAGGAATGATTGATGGTTTCAATATGAGAGAACTAGAGCCAGAGAAATAAGAAGAGGCTGAGAATGAGAATAGCACAGGGAAATGGAAAGTGATACCTGGATTAGGCAAGAAAAGGCAGCAAACATGTTGTGGTCCAGATCCAAAGAATTTAGTCACTGTTAGGACCACCTGTGCCAGACACGCATATAAATTATTTGTCTAACAGAGTTTTCCAAACAAGGAACAGGAAGTTAAGCACCTGATAGAAATGGGGTTCTTAAAAATGGAAATACACATATACAATTGGGAGCTGAAAAAAAGCAGCACTCTAAACTCTCTCTCTTCTGGATTTTGCCCCTGTCTCAAAGTTGTGGTTAAACTTCCATGTGGAGACTGCAAACCTTGACCTTTTAAGTTCGACACTTACACTGTGATAGTGAATGAAACAGATATCTCTCAAAATATTTTTATTAAGGGGTTTGTTAAGGCTGTTGTATGGAACTCACACTGCCAACCCTTGGCAGAGAGAGCCTACCACACTGAAGAGACTAAGTAATTTTTGAGTGATTTCTCCATTTTCAGAGAATGTCATTATGTCTTCAGGCTAAGAAAGGACAGAGAAAGCTACTTCTCCAGGGAAGAATATAATTGCTTTATTAAAAAAAACCCCTCCAGTCTACTTTTCCTTACAGTTCCAGGCAAAAAAAAAAAAAAATATCCAACTGTCACCCAAACTGCATCATCCTCTAGGAGCATGAGGTTATGTCTTTGTTAATAAACTAATCCTGGATACACTTTGGGCCTGAGCACAGATATAAGATCATCCAAACTCCTGAGCTGCCAGCACTGTCATGTCCATGGTGCAGTTTGGAGTGTTAAACAAGCACATTTGCAGACAATGCCCAGGCAAAGTCTGGGAATATATTATGGGCCAATGATCCAGGGAAGTAGGATGCAGCTCTTTTATTTTGGAGAGAAAGGAGATAGAGTAAGAGAAGCCAGCCAAATGCATGTGAGCCATGCTGTGCTAATAAATACCAGGGTCAGAGAATTGTTGCTGGCCCATTTCATTTATTTTTAGGAGCAGCCTGAAAGGACAGGTAGGAGCTTCCCAGAGTTATCTTGACATTTGAAGTTATGTATTGAGGAATCATAAGACTTGATAGCAAGACTGCAATGGTATAGGCATCAGCTTTGGTTGTGGTCAGGTAAGTAGCTCCTTGATTTAAAGCCTGTCCTTTAAACCTTGCTTTGTGTCAGTGATTACCTGCTGTCTGTGTTGACTCAGGGCTGGAGAATGTGAAAGCTTATAGGAGCAAGATAAGAAGTTTCAAAAAGTTAAAAGCTCAGTGCCCAGGGACTTCTAATAAGACCTGAGAATCCCTTAGGTCTCTTTGAAAATCCTATCTGAAAATAAAAATTGGATGAAGTGTAGGATTTATTGGTTCTGACACACCAAAAAAAAAAAAAAAAACCCATATATATAAGAGCAACAAATTTGCAGACAAGCTGCAGACTGGAATAACAGAAGAGAAGTGATATGAATTCTCTAACAAGTCCTGTCAGTTTTCCTGTCCTTATTAAGGAGAACAGAACATCTGCAAATGGGGCAGACATGATCTTGGAAATAAGTACTGAATCAATCAATTCAGCAAAGAACAATCTGTACACGTGATTTTGGTTTTGGCAAATCATCAAACAGCTATTAACTGGAAAGCTAAATGGGGTCACCAATTCAAGTCTGGCCGGAAGATAATAAAGTCATAAAAGCATCATAATATGCATTACTTGAATGTGAATAGTCAAGGCACATTTGAATTAAGTGTGGCTGGTTTCAGCTTCAGATTATGACACCCATGCTTAGATGTGTCCATGTCGGTGCCTGTAAGGAATTAGTTGCCCAAGCTCCCATTACAGTCACTGTGATCTGTCAAGGCCAGAGGCCTTTTCAGCTGCTCAGGTGTGGGGAGTTCACTTAGAGAGAGCTGGGTAGGTATGGGCTTTTGTGACTACTGTGTCTGCTGGTCACCCATCACAGCTGCTCCACTCTTTGTGAGAATATGCCTTTTTTTTGTCAAATTCATCACAACAAACTTCTGCAATGTTTGTATTTTAAGCAAAGGGTTTAGAATGATCTCCAGCATCCCTTGGTTACCCTATTCTAATTAAAATATAAATTCCTTCACTACAAGATCTGTAGCCAGCTGATCATCTATATCCATGTGCTCTATAGAAATAGAACTTGCAACTGAATATCCTATGGAACTTCAGTATCTCTTTTTGGCTTATAGTTTCTTCGGTTTAACCTTGGTCTTATTTTTAACTGTGGAACATCAGTACTTACCAGTGAACCTGATAAGAGCAGTTCTAGGCCACACTCAGGACCCACACAGCCCATACGTTCTCTCTTGCATTTAGCACTTACCTGTGGCATTGGTGGCCTATAGCAAATACCTAAAAGAGTACAAAAGAATAGGGCAAGCACATATTCACATTTCTCTAGTTTACTTTTCCAGCCTTCAGAAATTCTCAGCTCAGAAAGTGCTAAATCAAAAATTATATCACATTCTTGCTTATTAATTTCTAGAATTTTATGAGTCCTTCTTTAAAAAACTGTTCTTGTGTGTTGACAGGATGGTGAACTTAGCTCTTCATGTTTATGTCTTCACTGCTACTTAGGAATTTTTAATCCTTCTGTTTTACATACTCCCTCCCTGAGCTGGAGAACAAGCTGAATCCTTTCACTGTTTTTTCTGGATTTACTTATTTGACCATAACATGTTCTTTTGGAACTTAGCAGCATAAATCTAAGATTTTGTTCCCTAGTAATAATTCTAAAAGGAGAGGTGAATTTCTGTTCGTCTAACCTCTATGTTGGCAAATACAATTTACATCCTAAATTTTGTTACTCTGATCTTAGTTTGCACTAATGTCAAATAAACTTCATTAGAAGCATGTTAATAAAAGCAATTTTTTCACAATAGTGGTAATTCTACCTTTTGGACTTCACTAATATTGAGAAATATTTTGTAATTCTACTTTTTCTGAGGGGAAGAAGATTAAGGGTAGCAAAGGTTTTCTAAATCAATAGGAAACAGATGTGATTCCCATGAAATTGCCTGCATTGAAGCTTCTTTATTATCTTGTTTATACTGTTTAAGTAAATCAGCTCTAAAATAAATAGTGCTGTGGGGCAGAGGACATTGATTAACTGCCTGAGTTTGGAGGGCTGTTTTACCCAAATCCAATTTCATAGGCATCAAGACAAGTGGAAAATTTAAACTCATTTCAACAGTAGGAAGAATTTTTAAGACCATTTATACAAATTGAGCATGTTAGTCTATGTTTTTTTTTTCTTACTACAGCATTATAGTAGTAATAAAAGACCAGTTTTTTATGAGATCACACATAGATACTAATGGTAACTAAAGAGCAATGAATGGGACATACTTAGAAAAATTAAATTATAAATTAATGAGATGATGCTCTGCCTTGAACTAGTATGGTTCTAAACCTCCAAATTTGCTGATAACTGCAAAAAATAGGAAACAGTAGGTGTGTGCTATTTGAGTAGAATTATATTAATTGCTATAGGTTGGAGAAGCCTGATACAGACAAAATGGTGGAGGTAGAAAAGGCTCATATAATCTGTGAGGCTTTTGAATGGGAGTGAGTTGGAATATAGCTCTGGCAGAATGTTTGAACATAAACTGGGATTCTAAGTGTAAAGAAATGCTGTCATCTTGAAGGGAAATTTTCCTTTGAAGATGATAATTTTTTTTGTTTTGTCATGCTTCTGATCAGGTTTATTCATATGAATAATAAATTTTCATTAATATTAAGTGAAACTCAATTATAATTTTATTTTTCTACTTAGGAATGTACAAAAATCTAGAAAAGTTTTAGACCAAAAATGTAAATCCTTTTTTTTGATTGCTTTGCCAGGATATTTTACTTCTCTTTTCATGATGGTATGTTATATTTAATTCATGTTATTTTTTCTTTTTTTTTTTTTCTTTTTTTTCCTAAGTAGCTCATTTTTGCATATAGCCTGGAGCAGAGCTGCTAGCTTTGAAAACAGAGGTTTTAACTAAGGTGATATATACCAGTTGCTTCTAAAGTGATGTCATCTGGGATTTCTCACCTCTCATTTTGAGCTCTGGATGAAGCTCAGGATACCAGATGCTCTCAGTCCTCCTCACCTGTTCCATCCCAAAGGATTCAGTTTTCTGGTTTGCACTTTTCCCTTTCATCATCACAGTGCCTGAGTGACTACTTTGATTTGCATTCTGCATAAAGTATGTTGGGATAGAATTTGGCCAATTATATTTTTTTCCACTGAGCTACAATAGTAACTCTTTATGAGAGCTTAAGGAATAAACTGCACTAATTACAATGTATTATAAATTTTGTATTTAGAAACTTTTTTTTCAAAGTGGGGATACATCACAGTGACAAGTAAGAGCAGCTGAGATGTAGTAGTGTGGAATAACTGATTACTTCTTGGCAGAAAGAGCAGTGATTTACTGGTGAGAAAATTTCTTCCTCTGTTCCTCTGACAATCACCAATAAATTACTGTGTCTTTTCCCTAACTTTAAATATTTACAAGCACCCCAGGAGAAAAATGTATTCTTCATTCTCTGAACATACTTTCTCTGTCTTGTATCATCATGTACTAAAGGTATTATGACACAGTGCTGTTTAGTATCTCTCAGAATCACAGCTTTAAGCCACCTCTGTCTTCTGTTTGGCTATATCTCAAATCAGGTGACATGTTTCTCTTTCCTTTAAATCTGTCCCGTGGATGTGTGATATTTAGTTGTTGAATTTAATGGAAATACAGGGATGAGTTAAACTACTGACCTTCTGCAAGAAGCAGCTATCATTCATGTTGCAGTTTGGGACTGTCACATTTGGTTACTGAACTGCTTTTAAAGCAAACTGCTCCAGACTCGTACTGAGGTGAGTCAGAGGGGACAAAAAGTAATTTCTTCTCTCTGCGCTCCTGGAATTTTTGCGGTTTATAAATGTGCTAGTACTGCCAGTCTCACTTGTTTACTTAGGTTCTAAAATTTGAATAGTGTTTAATTTTGACAGAAACTGTGGGACAATTTTAAAATTTGGTTTAACATTTTAGTAAAAACTGAGGCCCAGTCTGTAATTCATTCTGGTGTTCCATTTCATTCAATGCTTGTCCCTCTAATCTTGAATTCTTTTTATGTTGCTGTAGTTACTCAATGTCCAGTTACTTTTCCCATGGCTTATACCACTTTCAGTTTTCACATTTTAGAATGCAATTCAAATGCATTCTTTACATTATAACCTTATTTTTAATGAAATAATTTTAAATCAAATTTCAAACAGAAATGGGACAGAGATATGCCCTGATATGTTAGGAATTTAGAAATTTCATTCTAATAAATACGGAAGTAAAATGAGATAACATCTTAAAATATTTAAATAGGATTGCAAATTATATGGACTTAGTATTGCAAAAATTGGAAATATTATGAGATGCTTCCTCAGTCAGGATCAATTTTTACTGTTATCTAAATCACTTTTTACAGATTTCTTCCATAATTTTGAGCAGTGGGAGCTTATTGTTGGAAACTAATATTGTGTTATTTTATGTTATATTGTATTTCTTTGCTGGCAATTACGTTTGATGGGCTGGCTGCACTGCTTATTGTCCTAGAGTTGAGGAATGGTTTATATTGGAGGGGACCTTAAGGATCATATAGTTCTAACCCCCCTGACATAGGGAGGAACATATTTAACTTGTCCAGCTTGCTCAAAGCCTCATCCAGCCTGACTTTGAACACTTCCAGGGATGGGGCATCCACCACTCCTCTGGGCAACTGGATCCTGTGTCTCACCACCCTCACAGTACAGAATTTCTTTGTAATATCTAATCTAAACCTGCCCTCTCAGTTTGAAATCATTCCCCCTTGTCTTGTCACTACATGTCCTTGTAAGAAATCTCTCTCCAAGTTCTTGTTTGTCCCAAAGCCTCCTTGGATAACTGTGATTTTTGCCTGTGTAGTGTAGCTTAGAAGATTTTTATCTCTCAAAAAGTTTTCAATTGTGAAACTTTCAACAAGTCACTGGGTGTTTTGCAGGGAGTGTTAGACAAACTTTTTTAAGAAACTAGAAGCCAGATTTGTCCTCAGTTATTTGAAACAGCAAAATTCATACAGCAAAATTCATATAACATTACAGAGTATATGTATGTTTCCTTTAACATGAAAGCCTATATTCTTTATATGCAGTAGCAAACTTGACAAAACTACAGAGAGTAATGAAATTGCAAAGCAGCAGGAGGGCACAGGGCTTTCAGTGGAGAGGGTAGTTTGCAAGGAATACAGCTGGCTTCAGTTTTAGTTTGGCCACAACCTGCAGTCAGGTACTTGTACTAGTACATCTGAGTACACATCCTGTGGAATTCCAAGGTTTTATAGGAAATGGACTAGAAAACAAAATAGTACTCTTCAGTTCTGGCAACACATAAGTATTAACAGTGTAGTTTCATGCACACTAAGACAGCACAAAGTTCCCCTGGTGCTGAAAAAGCTGCCTGATGGATCTGCCTTCTCCTGAGCTGGCAATCACTTCTGCTCCTGTGTGTCCTCTTGCTGCCCTGTCCTCTGCAGGCTGGGAGAACTAAACCCACCTAAAATTAGCCAGAGGTGAAAGAGGCAGGAATGAACAGTCAGGTCTATGATCATGCCACTCTATGCCAGTATTAAATGCTCATCAAGTTATTATTTTCCAGTGTTTCTTTCTTCTCTCTATCTCTGCAGATAATTATATCTTCTATTTTCCTGAGACAGAGCCACAGTATAAGCTCCTCAAGGCTACTCATCATCAAGAAGATATTATATTCTTGTGTCATAGAAAGATTTGATCCAGGACAGGTATTTTTTCTTAGAAAATGAAAGTAGCTGGAGCTGGTAAAGGAGCACAAATGACTCTATTAACTTGTCAGGTGTCAGGAGTTCAGAAGATCGTCAGATCTAGTCACAATTTCCACCAGCTCTGAACATTTTCTGCTAACAGTGTGTTTTTCAAATCCTTAATTACGTATTATTATTGTCTCAAACTATTAGGATTATTTTATTTTGCCCTCTGTCCTTTTATCTCTTGTTTCTGCATTATCCTGGTTAGGTTGCTCTGGTTTCTCCCACCTAGAAGGTTGGTTTCAGTTATTTGGACAATGCTCTCAGGCACACAGTGTGATTCATGGGGCTGTTCTGTGCAGGGCCAGGACTGGACTTCTGTGATTCTTGTCTGTCCCTTCCAGCTCAGGGTATTTGAAGGCAGAATGAAGGGAACAATCCAGAATGCATTACTTCAGCCCACTGACCACAGCTCTTTGAGAACACAGTCCTTCACTGCAGAGCAGGGATGCAGGGAAAGTGGCCTGAGAAAGCCAAGAAAACAATTGTTAAAATGGCCTCCTAGGGAGAAACATGGAGTCAATGAACTTGGGTACCTCCTAACAACATTTTTGTGCTGCAAGTGGAGCCATATGCTCCTGATGAATCATGCTGCATCTGTATTATATCCACATCCCAATGTGTCACATCAATAGGGGATTCAAAGGGAGTGACAAGTAAAAGCAAGGAGTAACAACAGTGTGATGGAATGTAAGTAACATTAGTGTCTCTCTTTTTTTTTTTCCATCATGCTACTTAAAAGGTCTGTGCTTTGATGTGTAATACAAAAGGGCAGTAGTGGAGGGAAATGTGAAGGATAGGTGGGTGTTAGTGATGTGCAAAATAGCAAGCTTGCCTTTAAATGGCTTGGCAAGGACCTAGCTGTGAAAAAAGGCACTGGTGGCAACTTGGAATCCCCCTAAGTGTGATGTCCCTTCTCCTTGAGCAGTCTTAAAATTGAAATAGTGACAGGTGTTTAGTTAATACACATCTGCCTTCTCATTATTGAAAGTAAGTTAGGAAAATTTATATTAATTGATATAAAGAAAAGCTGAAGAATTGCTTTCAATTGGAAAATGACATTTCCATTTATAAATAATGGTCTTTTATTGACATGTATAACCATTTTAAATAAAATAGATTAGCAAATAAGAAGTATTTATTGTGATTTTGTTTTAGTCTTGTTGCAACATTTACCTGGTTAATGTTTTTGCTGATGATCTCTTGCACTAGGTGTACATGGCTTTCATTTTGCTTTAGTTAAATTCTTGTAATTTACAGCTTCAGGTAGAAACTGTTTTTAAGGAATGCATGCAATCATGCACTATTTGGTATTTTAAAAATAAAAGTACAGAACTGCTCTGGTTTCCCAATTTGTGGAATAATTATTCTGATGTAGTTAGAAATCTAATTAAGCTTTTAGACAGATGTTTTGTTCAGAAAGTGTTCTTTGCACTTTTATCTCCAATATGGAATAACACAATGAACCATCCTAGAGTAACTGCACACCAGCTTTGCAATAGCAATCTTTGAAGAAGTAAAACTTAAAATTTATTAAAGAACAATGAGGGGAAAGAAGAGACTGTTAAAAAATTAATTTCCAGCTCAAGGTCAGCTTGAAGCAGTGCCAGGCTCTCAATCTTCTACTGCTCCTAGCAAAGGCTATAGTCCTATAGGTTAAGTGGTAAGGGCCTCTTCAGCTGCTGATGCACAGGATCTGCAGCAGTTGCAGATAATCTGATTTCTTTTCCTTAAAAAAAAAAAGTAAAGAAAACACATCCCCCAAATACGAAAATACTGCTGCTTAGGGTTTTTTCTGCATGTGCCTACATAAACAAGATAACCTGAATTATTAAAAGTGTGAATTTAAAGAGGATTTGTTGTGCCACATTTGTTAAACACCCACACTGTGTGGGCACTCAGAAGTAAAGTGATGTTCTTTGAGTTCAGCTTAACTGGTGACTTAGCCTTTTCTTCACAGTAGGGTTGAGGTTGGCAGGGAGCTCTGGAGTTTTCATGTCCAACCCAGAGGCTCAGGCAGGGCCTCCTCAAGCCCAGGATTTTGTCCAGCTGGCTTTTGGGTACCTCTGACAGAGGAGATGCCCCAGTCTCTCTGGGCCACCTGTGGTGGTGCTGCCATCCTTATGGTGAAAGTATTTCCTGATGTTCAGGAAATACTCCTCCTCCTGTGTTTCAGTTTGTCCCCTTTGCCTCTGGTCCTGTCACTGGGCACCGCTGAGAAGAGCCTGGCTCCATCTTTGCACTCTCCCTTCAGATATTTATGCATAAGATCTCCCCCAAGCCTTCTCCAGGTTTATCAGTCTCAGCTGTCTCAGTTTTCCTCACAGCAGAGATTCTCCAGTCCCTTAATCATCCTTGTCACCCTTCCTTGGGCTCTCTCCCACATGTCCATGTGCAGGAGACCAGGTGTGGTCTCACCAGTGCTGAGTAGAAGGGAAGGATCACCCCTTGAATTACCGGCAACCCTCCTGAAATGTAGCACAGGACAGCATTAACCTCCTTTATGATATGGACACCAAATCTTTTGTGGCAGCCTTTGGCACTTAAGGATGCAAAACACCTATTTTTAAATTGCTCCCTTTGACTCATACACTGGGATAATTTTTTAATTATGTACTTTAAGCCCATTTTCCCAGAGCTCTCTCTCTTGACATCTCTTCAGTGAGTAAGACTTTATTTAAGATTATATGTTCACATCTAACACTCTAGCTTTTAGAAGTTTGATTTAATAAATACCTGGAAATTAAATTTACAGGAATGCTAATGTATAATTAATATATATATTCATGCTAGGAAGGGGCTCACTGTTACTGTGTTCTTCTCTGTACTGGAATTTCTACGCATTAATGGAAATCATGCCATGTTTTTCACAGTATTTCCTTCATAGCTCCTGGCTTTGGGATTAGCCATCTGGTCTTCGGTCCAGTGCTGACTTCAGCCAGGTTGTGGGAACAGTAGGAGAACTGAAGCTATTGCAGTTACCTGCACTGCTGATAATTCAGTGCAATTTACCTCTCTGGCTTTCCCAGATTGGTGCTCAGCAATACAGTAGTCATGGACCCAGGAGGCCTCTCAATCTTGGGTACCCTGTTATCTCTTGCAGATGACATGTTGACCCTCCTTCTTATGGATAAAAACTGTTATAATCAAATGCAGATATTACTGCCTAGCTTGGGATTTGGGAGCAGTACAACTACATGCTAACAAAGTGCACATGTTGGGGTAATTTATCAGAATTCCAGTAGACAATCTAGCATCATAAAGCCCATAAAGACATTCCTGACAAATTATGATGGTGGTGTTGAATGACACATGGCAAACATACCCCTACATACTTTTTTTCTAGAGGAAAAGATGTGTGCAGCCAGAGGCATTGTCACCTGGAAATTTAAGAACTTGCTAAGGTGACTGGTGAAGTTTTACTTAGGGTGTAAATATTTTAAATAGCCTTGGATTCATTAAACATTTCTTTCTCTGGCAGAGCAGAGAACTTATCTCTTTATTTATTTATATAGTAATTTTTCCTCTTGGCATGAAAAAGTAGTTGAATCTATGGTACCTAACTTTTTCCACACTATAAAACTATATGGATTAATTAAATCAAGATGAGCTTTAAACATGTTGTTTACAAAGAAGTTTACACTGCAATTTTTTCTTTCAAAAGTCTCATGTCAGGATGACTGGAAAATGTATAGTGTAAATTCAGTTTAATAGAGAAGCCTATGGTAGGACTCTTCCTGACTTGTGCTCATACTATGTGTATTATTTATCATCCTCAGTGTTCTGTTTCTCCTATTGTTAGCATGTGGCTTTGTTTCATTCAAGCAGTATATTGACTGTGAGGACTAGTTAGGAGCAAACTGTACAAGGCAATGAAAATCTCTTTGTATTTTAGAAGTTCAGGAGGAAAATTATAAGGTGCAAGCAATACCAATACAAAATTGCTTGCATTTTGGTTATGTATTAATGAAGAAAAGAATTACTAGAAATAAGAGTTCAGGTAAAAATCTTCAATTTTTCTGTTGTGTGTTTATCTCAGTTTGCACAGGTGATGTGTGCCATGAAATGCATCCAGTGTGCAGGAAAGTCTGGAGGTAATACAGCTGCAAGATGGAGACAAGATCTTCAATGAAGTTTTTTACCTGATAGTAAAATGAGTTCTGAATATTTATTTTTCTTTCACTAAGAAGTAAAAGCAAAGTAACTTTTTAAGCATTTCTTAAAAATCATAAAAATCTTCTGTAGTACTTAGGCTTCTTACAGATTGACAATTTGAATCTTGGTTTCAAATTCCTGGGTGCTTATCCTTTCTCCCAAAACAGTGAATAATACTCCTGCTTTAATTCAGCACTCCTCCAGGCTACTCTTTTTGGATTGGCAAATTTTTACTTTTGTACAAACTTTTCTGCTTTGGCTTCTGGTCACTTGTGCACAGTTATTACAGGGAAGGTAAATGTGAAGGGTTTGAGTCCTGCTTGTTCTGTAAAGCAGGGTTCTCTCATGGTCTGTTTTGTTTCCTGTGTTATGGCTGTCACCTTCAGTTTTCTCATGCTGTGCTCTCTGTTCCATTTCTTGTTTGGCGAGTGTCAGGAGCTTGGGCTTGTTACCCTGGTGGGGATCCGTGCTGCTGATTAATAGCACAAGTGGCTAAAAATAGGTAGAGTTCAAGCAGGAGATGTTTGCTGATAATAAAATGTTATGCCTTTTATCCAGGGTTCTCAAATGTGATTCTAATCAGGTGACAGAATGACCGCTACTGCTCACAAAATGAAGGAACTGATGTATAATATTTTTAAGTCATCCTCTGCAGAATGGAAACTTCTTTTAAACAGAAACAGAAGGCACAAGCATGTTAATCAGTTTGAATGTTATCTACAGTTTTTTTTTTTTGCCATGGGTGTGAGGCTTCTGCTGAGGGAGGCTGTTGAGAGTATTGTGAAGAGCATGTGACAAATATCTTTTATCCCATTTCAAAGTGGGAGTCTTGTGTCCTTGTTTAACTGAATAGAATAACTCTTGCTTGAATTTGGAATTCTGAAATCTATATAGCAAATATAGGTGTAATGAAGATGCCAGTCATTATTTTATTGCTTAGCTGGAAATACACATTCAGACACTTATGTTTTTCTCAATCCGTATGTAAGTTGTAACTATTCTTGCAGTGAAGTTTAATTATGGTTGTTACTGTCCCATGGAAAACTGAATACAAGCAACTTCAGGCAGCTCTCATACCCCTTGACATTTTTCATCAGTACTGCTACAACTGGGTGCTCTGTGCTCTTTGATAGGATAAATTGTCTTTCCACAAAGTGATAGACCTGCAGTGCACAATTATAACCACTAGAAGTTATGCTTTATGTTATAAACATTAGAATTAGAATATAGTTATACTATACTGGCAGTATTAATTAGTCCTCAAGTGTATTGGAAAGATTCTACTCACCTAAAGCTTGAGAAGTAATGCAGATGAAAAGTGAGCCTTTTCATGGGAGAGCTGATGACACAGGTTATGTGGCGAGTATAAAAGGGGTGTTCTTGGTCTCTTTTATCATGTGCTAATACATTTCCAAAAGTTTCATCTCTAGAGCTTAAACTAAAAGTTTTGTTCTTTCAAGAAGATTCATCTGCTTGGAAAAACTGTGGCAAGTTCCTTCAAATGCTTGAATTAGAAGTATGTTATGTTTGCCCACTGGAAGGGAAAAGCCAGAACTTTTACAGTCATTCAAAGAAAAGTAAAACTTTATGGGTTTTTTTTTAACATACTCAACTTGAAAATACTGTTTGTGCATAAAGTAAGAAAATATCATTAGCATGAAAAATGCTGCTGGTTGGATATAACCTATACATGTTTGCCTTACTTTCCTCATTTGAGCACAAAATACCCTACCCTACCTAAATCTCCTTGGCATTTGGGTCCCAGAAGTCTGCCTTTGAATTAATTGAAAGTAAAAATTGCTGTTCAAAGTTAGAAAGATAAATACAATGAAACCTGATTTCCAGCTTAGCCAAAATTCTAGTATTTGGCTCTTTTATACCTTAGAACTTACTTATGACTGAAGAATAAGAAAATAATATATTCACTTTACTGATGAAGTAATTGGAGTGTAGTGAAGATGGCCATGCTTTCTGGTGTGTAAAATAGTTCATCTTCTGCTCATGGCTTAAACAATTGTCTGACTATTTTATGGTGAAAAGGGAATGTACTGAGAAAGCAAGAGAAAAACAGGGAAGCATTTTGATCTAATAGGGTTGTATCAGATACTGGGAACGAGCAGGCCTAATGCATTAAAATAGAAGAAAAAGCAGTCAGTATTCCTGTATAAAACAAAACAAAACAAAAACTTTTCCAAGTGTCAGGCTAGACACTTTTCTGTTCTGCTGGAGTATTTTATGCCATCTGTCTAGACTGTAAGATCTTTAAGGCAAAATGAGATACACATGGACCACTGCTAGGACTGTTAATTGCTTAGTTTTCACAACATCTGGCACACATTATATAACACATTTTCTTCTGCCTGTTAAAAGCAGATGATATTTATTTACCTGCCTGTCACTAGGGCTTTGAAAAGTCTCATGGAAACCAAAGGAATAGATGAGCCCTGGAGGTGAACTGATACTTTTCAGACACCACAGTCCAGACACAGCCTCTACCTTCAGGTTTTTAAACAGTGTCTTGCCTTTCACTGGAACAGTTTTCTGATGCTCTCTCCCTGAACATCTGCTGATGGCCACTTTCATAGCCAGAATCCAGGTCCAGACAGAACTCCCCTGTTGCAAATGGCCAGCCTGATGCTCTTAAAATTTGCAAACTACTGTGGGACCCATTAAGTTTCATGCTGGTGGTTTTATTATGCCATCCGTGCCACCTCAGTTGACTGAATGGCAACAGTCATAAAAGGGGAAGAAAAACATTTTATCTTCTGTTGCCTGTGTTTCCTTCTGCTGAGCTGAAGAGATGTGAAAGAGCCCTTGGAGTATCAGAATTGAAAAGGTCTCAGCTGTAAATGGTTGACAGCACTGCCTCCAACAGAACAGGAGAACAGGAAATAAAATGTGACCAAAAAGTTCACTGTGCAGGAATAGCATATACAGAGTTAAGCTTGAACTGGGTCACATAACAGGAATTTATTCTTTTTTTTTTTCCCCTTTCTCATTATTTCTTCTGGCTTTGAACAATTTCTTTTAGAAATGAGACCTCTTCAGTTAGTCATCATAAATTAGTCATCCACCAGTGTTTGAGGCATTGGCCCCAAGTGAACTAGGCTGCTGTAGTAAAGTATAATTCAGCTCCTGCATAGCCTTTCTTTGTGAACGGGGCAAATGAGCTTGGATGTGGTCTCTGTTTCTTTGTGCTTGGATTCCAGCTGCTGTGACTGGTTATGGAGGGCTCCTGCATGGCTGTTCTCTATTAGGACCTCACTGCAAAAAGGAACCTGCTGGTGCTGTGCTTACATCTCTCTGACTGCAGGAAACATCCAGATCCTATCTAGGCATATTTATCTGCATGAAGCTGCAGAAGCTAAAAGTCATCCCACGGTCTTTTAGCATATGTTGAAAAATGAAATACTGTCAAACTCCTACAGTACTTGAAATAGACTTGAAATAGCCTTACAGTTTTGCTCCTCTACACTTTTTCTGTAGGGATCATTCAGGGATTCAGATGCAGTGGGGCACAGAAATAGAGAATAAATCTCTCACTTGTCAAAATGAAAATTAACCTTCTGAACTAAGATGGCTTCAGATAACTAGAATCCCCAGTTTCATGCCTATTTTCTGTGTTACACAGAAAGTGCAGAATGAATAATTCAATAAGTGATACCCAAGTTTATAATTTGAAAAGAGAAATGTCTGGAAATTTTCTATGAATGAGATCTTTGTCATTTTTTAAGCCTGATTGCTTCCAGCATACATGATGGTCTAAAAATATGCTAACTGTTGTTCATACCTATTCAGTGCAGCCAGCAAGGAAATTTCATGTTTTGATCAGCAGTATAAATCTGCAAAATAACATTCTTGGTGCCAGTTGCAACAAGTAGGAGTTTGCCATTAATTTTAAGGTGGCTGAATTTCATTGCTCTGTGTACAGTTAAAACAACTTTATAGATGGGAGAAGTATTGAACATCAGTGCCTTATCACACACAATTATGAAGCCATCCATCCTGATTTGAGGGTGGTGTGTGCTGTCCTGCTTAAATTTTTGTTGTGGTTTGATTATTTTCCTTTTGTGTGTGTATCTGTGTTTGTGTGTGTGCTTGATGACAGTCTTCTCCCCAGACTGGTTTATTACCCCATGATTTTACAATGACTAAGTAGTGATTGAAGGAAGATTGAAATGTTAATTTCCTTTGTTCTCCTGTTCGTTAAGAGGCCAGCATAGGTAGGGTGAACACCACTAAAATAATTTTGGTTCTAATATTGACTGCACAAGTACAGAATGAGATTCTACCTTCTCATTGAGTTGAAAGGAGAAAAACCTCCAGCTAAGGTTTCTAAATCATCACCTTACTCCCACAGATGATAATTTTCAAGTGGCAGATGATTATTTCTGGAATCAAGAATCTTACTGCTTCCTGATGGGTTATTTTTTTATTTTTCTAAACTGCCTTTAAATACTGTTTAGGTATAGATACATACATAACAAAATATATAATCTCAAATGCCTAGGCTAGAGGTAAAACCTGTGAGGAATGTTCTGGATTTTTTAATGTGTGCAATGATTATTTGAAACCATTCTTGTCTGTATCCAGGATGATTTTTAAGCTGCAGCTGTCTTGCTGAATATTCATTATGAAATGCTTGTATTTAAAAATAAACCCATTAGTTTTGTCTTTATCACACAAACTTGTCTTTCAATATGTGCCAGTGACCTGGCATGGTGTCTGCATCTTTGACCCTTAGGTCTTCATGGAAAATCTTCATATTTTAGATTTCTTTTTTTGTAAAAATGTCCAACAACATGCAGATAATGTCAAGTATTTTTAGGAATGGATCCTAAACATATAATGCAAAGTTATTTAGCTGTTTTCTACCTTCTCCTTTAAAAGCCCATGTGAGGCTACACTCTCTTGTCCTAGGCCCCCATCTCTAACAGCATACTTCCAGGATAAACTGTGTGCTTTCCAGCTTGGAGTTATTTCTGATTCACAGAGCTGCTCATTTAATAACAGAAGTAATTCTGTGGGGCTAGGGCAAAATATAGGGAAGGGGAAACATATTTCTCCTTTTTCAAGTAGAAAGAAAGGTTAATTCACTTTTATATTCGTAATTTAGCTGAGGAACAGCATCTCTTCTATAATGCAGCAGAAGCATTTTCCCAGACTGCTTTAATTCCTGTTCCTGTCCTGAACATTTAGGATCCAAACTTCTTGTTTCAAAAATCAGTGGAGGCCTGTCTTTGCCTATACCAGGAGAAAGATACTCCCTTGGTGACTGTTCCACTCTATATTGTGGAAATATGACCACCTGGAACACTGGAAAAGGAGGCACAGAGGAGCAGGCAAGCCAAGGTTACGATGCTGACAGAACTGGTATCAAGCAGAGACATTCTGCAAACCTTGAAACCTCATGAAGCAGTTCAATACAGTGTACAGGGCTTCTGGTTTTAGTTCTTCCTTCCTCTTGAGTCTTGTATTGCCTGAATCTGTATTTTTAAAGAGTATTCAAATTATTGAGTCTTGACAAAATTACCAGTTTTGAAGTGGGAGACTTTTGGTTTTCTGACATCTTAAGGAACACAGTAGAGAGGTCTCATCTCAGGTAACTCTAAGATCACTACAAGAAACCTGCAAGACAAGTTGAAAAAAATAGAAATTTTATGGCATGGCTCAGATTATTTTAGAAAAGAAGTCTGGGTTCAGTTTCCTGACAAAGGGCACTTTAAGTTGTTTCAGGTGCTGTAGGTATTCTGCCTAACATCCCTGACACTCCAGAAAGGACTGAATCTCCTACCAGATCTCTCAGTGCTGTGTGGGTATCTCAGACTGTGGTATCTCAGATGGCAGTAGAAGAAAATGTTTTGACAACTAATTTCAGCCCCATTTTTTGCAATAATAGCAATAATAACAATAATAATGAATAAGAATATGTTTTTAATACATATATCCTATAGACATGCTTAATATATTTGTATCTGTGCAGGTATAATACAGATATATATACCTGTAGTTTGCAAAGACAAACTCTGATACTGAGTTTTGCAGAGTGCTTGGCACTGACTGAAGGTGGGAGAACTGAGGTGCAGCAGTTAGTGAGATTAGCAATCCTCTTTGATCTGTAATTGCAGCTGTGTGGTTCGTGCTTTTGTGTGCCGTGCCTCCCGCTGGGGCCGGCGCTGCACACTCAGGAGCTGTGCAAGTGAAAACATAATGTACTTTATTGTTCTCACAGAAAGGGGAGGGAGAAACCAGGCAAAAAAATAACAAGAAACAAAAGCAAAGTACTTTTAGCTTCCCTTCATCATAAAGGAAAAAACAACACAGGAGGAAAATAGCTTCCGTATTTTTAGGCATTTGTGAGTCACCCTAAATCTCTTAGGATATTTTAGTAAAAATTATATTAAAAAAGCTTCTATGTAGTAATGAACTCGTAAGTTTTTCTGTGTGACATATTTCAGTTGCTTTTTTTAATGTTTCTTTTTAACTTCTTCAGGGTAAAGAATCAGTTATCCATCTGGGAATGCAAATGTAGTGAAGTGAGCTGTGTGGATTGTAAGAGGAAAAATGACTCACTAATCTTTTCTGAGGTTGGCTGTAGCATTCTGTAGTTCTACAGTAGACTATCAGCAGTAGCAATAAAGGTGTTCACACATCTGGGAAAGTAGGGGCTGGTGGGATAATCCATGGCCTATGGTCACTGTCCTGCCCATAAGGACCTTTTTGGCAGCTGTAGGGTCTGGGCTTAGGCAGGTGTGGTGGAGATAGAGAATGGGTTAGGATAAAGTAATAGTGTTATCAAAAAATGACAACAAGGGAATTGCATCCTTAGAGAAAGTTTTACCAACTGTGCAGGTAAAGGCTTGGAAGATCTGGAATGACAAAAGGCTCCAGTACCCAGCTGTCATTTGAAAGCTTGTGGACACTTTCATATCCATTATAGAATTAAAGTATTACAACTAAAAGCAGCACTAACTGAGCAGTAATTATCTTTTATATGTGTTCTACCTTTAACCCAGAATTAAAGAAATTGTGTGTTAGTTCATCATCAGATGTCAATGGGCAGAGCTGCTGAGTATAAGGAAAATAAGGATTTTCTGAGAGGTAGGGAGGATACACACATGTCCATGTACTGTCAGCCATGAGCAGCTCTCTCCCCCCTCCTCACAGTTGCTCCCTATCCTTATATTTTGTTTAAATTGGGAAGTTGAATAGTTGGGTTACTCTGATGTAAGACTCCAGCAGACTTGGACCACTTAAGGACTGTTTTTTCATTGAACCTACATGTTAATTTAATGTTTTTAGTTATGTAAAATTGCTAAAAATTGTTGTGGCAATTACTCAAGAAATGGCACAAAAGGTTTTTTGATTTTGTTGTTCTGCCATCACATGAATAGGTAAAGACAAGTTGAATTGATAGCCAAAATGTCTTAGCTGTAAAAATCCTAAGTCTCTCCTGAACCAAATTTTAGCCAAGAGTCTGTCAATGCATGTTTTTCAATAGCAGAATAACAATACAGCTCATATTCCATGAGCACCATTTTCCCCCCATGTACCCCTCTGTAAAAATGTTCCAGGAAGTTATACAAAAGTAAGAGAACTGTAGATACAGAGATTCTTGTTCTGGTCCTTGACCTGATACTCTCCAACTGCCTGCAGGAAACTGAAGCCACCTTCTCAAAACAGGCCAGTGCTTGATGTGAATCTGAGAGTTAAGGTTTTTTTTTAACAAAGCTAAATGAAAAGAAGTAGCTGAGTATTGTTTCCTTGTACAGAGTAGTGTGTAATAACACATCATATTTTGCTTTTTTTGACATACCATTTCAGGTCGTTCAGGCATTCTTGTCACAGTCCCACATTGGTTTGAAAGAATACTTCAAATGAGGTTGCACAGTAAAAGAAAAAATTCATTTGCTCATCTGGGCATAATTTTAATATTGTTGTGCCTTTACTTCTGCTGAATGATATATAGGTTGTAGAAGAGAGAATAAAGGTCACAAAGCTTTGGATTTTTAGGGTGATTTATTTGTTGCTTTTTTTGGTGGGTGTTTTTTTAAGGTCTTATAAGTAGGATTTTTTGTAAACACTGCATTGATGTAGAAAGCATTGCATACACATAGTTCCTTGCTTTCTGTAGAGTATTAGATTCAGAAACAACACAAAATTAGATTTGTAATACATTCAGCAAATAGAAAGTCTCCAAGTATAGTTTTAAACATTATGTTTTAATGTTTTGGCTGAAGTTCAAATCCTGAAGGAAAAAAAAAATTGAATAATACTGGTTCATTAGAATAATTTAAGAATTTTTAAGAGGGCTCCCATATGAGGTGCCAGACTGATTCTAAACCTTGCTGAATATCATGTCTCACAGAATTATGCAAATGCTGGTCAACTGCAGACTGAAGACTCATGTGTGGAACTTCATGAAATATTAACATCAAGCATTTTTTGGAGGAAAAATATAAAATCCAGTCTTTAGTTAATGAATCTTTGGAATCAACTGGCAGAACTATCAATGGGGTTATTCTAAAACAACTTCAGGTTATTCTAAAAAAACTTCAGAAAACAAGTTTTCAGGAAGAGAACTCTCATTTCTCTCCAAGAAATGAGAGAGTCCCCTTCTTCTAAATTCTCAGAAATCCCAAGACAACGTCCTGTAAAGTCAGTGTAAGATGCTATCAGGGAAATGCAGGGCTGTTCTTATCTCTGCCACTGGCTTATCTCTGTACCTTGGACTTTTTATCACTTTTAATACATCATGCATTACAGACATTTCTGTGGAGGTTGTTCTCCTACACTTCCTTTCTCAGATCCTCTTATTTTCTCTCATTTTCTCTTTTCTTGTAGATTTTTCTTCTTCAGGTGTTGCACAGTGAAGTGTTCACTATTACCTCTGTTCTCCCTCCAGTATTTTCTTCTGAATTTGTACCTTTTACTGTTTCCAATTTTCTAAGTTTCCTCAACTCGCTTGATTCTCTATATTTCCATAAAGGGAAAAAAAGAAAACCAGAACAAGACAAAAAAACAACCCTCTGGAGGAAATGTTGGTAATTCCTTTATGAATTAATAGGTCTCATTCTTTTTTTCATTGTGTATGCTCTAGGCTAATTATCGTTACTAGGGAGAGGCTGGATTCAGGAGACAGAACCAGCTCTGGAGTTCAGAGCAGCGTGATGGAGCAGTGGAGGAAGCTGAGGAAGTTCCTGATTGGTGAATAGTGATGTGAAAATCCCCATTCCTTTCTCCTTTCCATTATGTGCCTCCTATCTGGTAACTCTCAGTAGCAAAGAATATCCAGGAGAGGATAGGGAATGAGCACAGAGGAGTCTGTAATATGGAGATAAACTTTACAAAGGAAAAACAGCAAAGACAAAAAAACTTAAACAGAAAAAAGTAGGCATTTGGACCCTAATTCCCTGCTCAGATACGTCAATTCCATCAAAATCAACAGGCATTGGAGGCTAAGTTAATGAGAGCTGGTGTCTCTATGGCTACAGTGTAGCAAAGGCTTTTGTCCATTCTTAGTGGGAAAAAGCACCTATATAAACTCCTGACAGCATCCAGCCTTCAGATTTTTTTCCTTTATAAATGGATTTGCTTAAATGCATATTCTCCTTGGTGGTTCAAGGAGTGTAACAGATGAACTTCTCAAATCTGAGAGGTTTCGTCTTCTAATGATATTTTTCTTTTTTTCCAGACAGAGAAAAATAGCCTTTTGTGTACTTTTTAGGAAGAAAACAGAAGATGAATTCTGGTGCTACTCAGCATGCACAGCATTTGTCATATTTTAAAATCATCTCTAATTTTCTTGGCTTCCTCCCCAAATTGCTTTAATCATTAGGCTTTTTCTTAACTACATCTCTGATGTGTGTCATTATTGTGGCTGCCTCTCAACAACTAGCCTAGGGAAAAACATCTCACTGGTCTCACAGAGTAGGCAGAGCTGCTTCAGCAGACACAACAGCAGGATGTATTCTAGGACAGCTGGCTCTACTGCCAGCCTCAGAAACATCAGGGTGAGTCAGGAGTAATTAGAGCTCAATTACTGGTCAAAATCAAGACCATTCACTCTCAGTTCTTTCAAATAGGTGTAATTTCACAAAAGTAAGTAGAAGCAGATCATTTTGCTCTGTGGTAAGGTTAAACATCTGTCTGAAATGAGTTTTGAATCAATACAGAATAGATTTAATTCTTTATCAGCATAGCAAAGCACTGTCCTAATTCTGTCCCTTGTCATCGTGATGCCCACGTAGGTGGTTACAAACACTACAGCCCAACAGGACTTGAACAAAGTCACAAGGTGCTGCACATGGATTGTTTGTCAAGAGATAATTTGTGTTGACAGTGGCAGCTGGGTTCTTGGTAGCTTTTAAAAAATATCTAGTAGATAAACACTTTTACAATTCTTTGATTTATTTTTTCCTGTGGAAAGAGAAAAGTTTTGGGCTTCTTAGTAAGAACTGTTAACTTTGATGTGCTATCAATATCCTTGTGTGACCTGTTTCTCATAACTCTGTCCCATCCTAGAGGATGCTGCAGCTTCATTCGCAAATCAAATTCCCAGGGAAAATTGTAGAGATAAATCTTGATGTCACAGTCCATTGAATTTTACCTAATATTATTTTTCCCTCAAGAACTCCGAGACTATGACTTTTTTCATTGACTTTCATTATGTTTCTCCAGTACATTAATAATTAATGTGGATTACTCTGGACTGTTTAAACTCTTTATTCAAGAAATTACTAAGTGTATGTAATAGTGTCTCTTCCATTAGATGAACACAGGTGATTTCAACACTCTAAATTAACATTATAATGTGATTCAGAAATGCATGATAAAGGCATGAAGCTGTTTTTCCAAACAGCAATTTTTACTTTTTTCTATATTTATCAGACCTCCATATGGATACAGAGAAATAGACAGATTTAGACCAGTGTTTGAGTCCTGCCTTCCTTTTTGGAGCGCTTCTCTAAGTGTAGCTCCCACACCCATGGGTGCTGGTATCCAGATTAGAATTACTTCCCTGCAATAAATGACTCTGAACTAGCCCCTTGCACTTCAGGCTTCTCAGAGTTATGTGTTTCTTTTTTCCTTCCAAGTTGTTTTCACCCAAGCCCACATGGTTATTTACCCAGCTCAAATTAACTGTGAAGTAGAGATGAAGCAAAAAGGAGAGGGATTTTTTAAAGAGTCTGAGGAAGGAAAACAGAGGGGACCCTATGTGACCGGCACTTGGTCATACTGCAGCTCTTGGTACAGGCACCATTGGTTGAAAGATGCTTTACTGTTTTCTAAATAAAACAGAACAGAAAAGCCAATAATAGCAGAGACATCCTCTGCAAAAAATGGTTTCTGCCTTTGAAGTCTGCTTAAGGGAGAGGAATATTACCCCTAAATATTGGGTAATTGCTTAGTTTTAGAGGCAATATGAGTGGATGAGAATTGCTGTAAATTCTGGTTATGTTTTTTAAGCACCAGGGAGATAGTCATTAAGAATGTCTGCCAAATAACGAAAAGAAAATTTTGGCACTTGTTAGAGGGAAATGATAAACACGTCTCTTTTCCTTCCTTTGATTATCGAAATAATGGGAGTTTTCCCAAAACAGAAGACAAAACTTTAAAGAACTGTTTAAAAAAACCCCTCTGTCACTGAATCTGGCTCTTGAAGTCTGAATACTTTCAGAGAATAGGATCTAAGTTTCTTAACCATCTAAGTTGTAGGCACACAGCTTGTGGCAATTGGGAGTGGGGCTGTGATGACTCTCCTCCCTAAAGGGCTACAGCTGTGTAGAGCAGATGCCTAGTATTAAAGGCAAAAAGCCATGTACTGACCAATCACAAAAGGGCACACAGGTGAAACAGGTGTAGCATCAAGGGTATAAGAAGTGGCACCAGAGAACAGAGCAAGGAAGAACAGACGAGAAGCTTGCAGAAGCTATCAGGAGAGAACAAGCAAGAAGCTAGCAGCATTTGTTGGTGCTGCCTGTAGCTCAACCATCTCTTCGCTGCCCGTCTGTGACAGTAAGTGTTTTGGATATTTTACCTGAAAGAGTTACCTTCTAAAGCACATAACCCCCAGACAGAGTTCCTGTTTCCTCTAGCTAATGGTTCATTACTTCTTTGACCCAGCTTGTCTTAACCCTCACCGTGGAAGACATCTAGAATCATGTTATAATTAGGATTTAGAATTCACTCCTGTACTGCAATTTTGTAAAACAAGTATGCTGGAATAGACTGGCAGTTAGTGATGGGCAAAATGAGGTTGACAGATATAATGATGGCAGCAGTTCTTCCACTGAATAAATATCACAGAGGCCTCTGCAGTGCAATGCTTGCTGGCTTGTGCACAGTGATATTGAGGAAGGCATTGCTGGTAATGTCATATTCTGCTGTATGTAAGCTTCAGTGTTATATCTTTTGGCTATGGATAATACCAGAAGATTTTGTTGCCAAAAGATTTTATGGGCAAGGATAGTGTATAGGCAACGGCAGGTAAAAAAATCAGGCTGGTTGTTGATGTATTCAAACAGTGAAGTGGAATCTAGACTCAGTGGTGTTCAGCCTTCAGAATCTCTGCCAGGCACAAAAGAAAGTTTTGTTTAGTTGCAGTTGGGATTTCAGTGGGCATTGGGTGATTTTAGTTCCTGCCCAGAAATTAATTTAATTTTAGCAACTGGTGAACAGAAGGTGTTTAATTGCAGTTACTGAAGGCCTGCTCTGACCTTTATGACATTTTGTCTACCGTTTGTGAGTACTCCAATTAACAATTTGTAGTTTTGAAGAAACAGATCCTACATTTTATATTGTAAAGATGCTTTTTTTTTTTCCCAGTAGGGGACACCAAAATTGCAAAAATCTTTTGTTTGGGGCTATGTTACTAGAGTAAATCACATTTGACCACTTCTGCCACAATTAAAGGTAAAAGATTTAATTTGTGATCCTAAGAGGTAATATTTGCAATGTTTTAAAATTATCTTCTATTTATTCTACAATAATGGGTTCATCTCCTTTTTAAAAAGTAGAAATAGAGAGCATGTTAGTGTTCAGTATAATTAAGTATTAGTGAAGCTACTTGTTTGGCAGATTACATCTGTGCTCCCCGTTTTCCTTTGAGTGAATGGTGGTCTTGCCAAAAAACAGAGTTAGATAATGTAGCAGTGAGAGAACTGTAGTTTTTCAGAGGAGATAATGCAAGTTCTTTTAATGTTTACTGTGAAAAAATGACAAAATGGCATGTCAGATGGTGAATGAGCCAATTTCTGAGCCCTGGGCAAATGCAAATGCTGTTCTAAAGCTTTCTTTGTGATGGACTTCCAGTGTCTCTTCTCTTCATGACCTGTTATTACTGCTCACATCTTCAATTATTCTTAGCAGTGACCTTTTCTCAGTGCTCCCCAGAAGAAAAGCCCTACATCATTGCAATCATGGCATTAGTAATCAGATAAGCTAATAGTATTCTCACCACAAAGCAGTTCCTTTCTTTAGTGGTGAACATGCTCAGACTACTTACCTGCAAAGGAAAAGATCTGTTTTTTTTCTCTAAATGCAGGAAGGACAAAGTACAGATTTACATAGTGAGAAATAATAATAATATACACCACAGCATTTCTGTACTATGTTGCCTGTTTCATGCACCAATGTTGAAGGGCAAGTCATATAAAGAAGGTAACTGAAGTACTGCTATGTAATGTCATTGAGGCTTCAGGGGCAAATCCTGGCTGCAAGTTTAGTACTGGAATGTTTCCTAAATGAATGAAAACTCTATTCTGTGATGAATTATTCTGGCTAGAGTCATATTTCAATGTACAAATCACTGTGTATGAAAAATGATTGAAAGAAGGGGTAAATCTGAGATGAGGAAGTGTTAGCACCATATGGTAACACTTACGGGAAATCTTTCCTTACTTTACTTTGGAAACTTTTCGTGTAAATGATTGCACAGTCCTGCAGTTAACCACTGCAGGGATTTCTTTTGTCATCTTTATGACTGTTAATTTGGATTAAAGTAAAGCCTGGATTCTTCACCAGGGATGAGTGCTCCTTTGTATGAAGCTTTGTACATGCACATAATTAAAAAAGAAAGGAACGAAGCCCTTCTCTCAAGAGTTTGCAGTATTACAAAAACATCAGGCACATATTACACTCAAAAAACATAAAAGATGGAGGGAAGAAAGAAGATCAAAGCTCAGTACATTTTATGCTGACAAATGTTTTTCTCACTTGCCCTCTTGGGAGAAAGACCCCCTTTAGTATTATGTGCCACTTTAATATTGTTCTTGACCACATTGATTTACTGTTCTTTCATCACTTAACTATTATCCAAGCAGTTGTTGATAAACCACCACAGGTTCCAAGGGCTTGATAAAATACCTTTTTCAGTGTAGAACATTCTGAGAAGAGTTAACAGACGGCAGAATCTAACTGAACCATTCTCTGAAGAGCTCTGAATTGAGGTAGCAAGACAGAGCAAATTCTGCCCTTCTTTTAACTCCTGTCTTGGCTCACTCCCAGTCACACACCAGAGGGGAGGTAGATGGGGAATGGCTGAATGTTCTAGAAGTGGAGGACACCTGTGGGCATGGGTGTGGACTTGGAGTGCCAGAAATTGCCAACAATCAACACTGATCAGGTGACAGAGCTGCTCACCTGCAGGAGGGAAAGGAGAGGGGCAGTGCCTGGGAATGGCATGCACGTGCTTGGGAGGGTCAGGAAGGGGCAGCTGCATGCTGGTGGTGGGACAACATTTTTTTGGAGAGTAGGAGTTAAAAAAAAACCACTTCTTGGGAAGACATTTGAGGATTTTGGAACAGAAAAATGAGCAAGGGGGAGAAAGGGAATAAGAATAAAAATTTAAAAGGTAGGGCCAGGGAATATCTAGGTTTTTTTATCAAAGTAAATGCAAAAATGAAACTAAAGTAAGGAATGCAGTTGATCAGTTGATTTTTCACAGCTAATTGGTACATTTTGTGTAGTGAGTATATACTTACATTGCGTGTGCACATACCTATGTAAGCCCAGGGTTTGGGAAACTGGGATGAAATTTGCTTAAAGCCTGTGATCAGCTTAAAGTACATTTTCCCCAGACATTCTTGCACTTTTGGGTAATTCTAGACTTGTTAAGCACACGTATGTGGCAGACAGATGAGGATGTGTTGAATAGATCACAGCTTTAGCAGACTGAGCAAATTTATCTCTCACCTCTATTAGTGAGCAGAATATTTGTCTCTGAAACAGATGACTTCTCCCATCAGTTTTCTGCAAGAAACCTTGTATAAACTTTTCTGCAAGAAACCTTTTACCTACCAATGTGTTCAGATTATCATTTGTTATTGTTGGGCATCATCTTGGTTTTTTCAGTTAAAGCTATCCCAGTTGTGTGAGTTGAGCACTTCTAAAATGTAATTATTGGACCAAATTTACTAATCCTTCTATAGGAAAATAAACATGTGACTCACTATTTAGTCTTGCACAGCTGGGGCTAAAGACCCAAGGAGGCACTGACCTGCCCAGGTGTTTCCTTGTTTCTTACCCTCACCAGCCGTGATGAGCTCACCCTGCAAGGTCTCCTGACCTTACCTTGCAGCCAAATGTGAAATAAACAGGTAAATGTGGGGTGCACTTCCAATCTGAACTATTTAAATGTTAAAGATTGTTGGCATATTTTGATTAAGGGAATGTATACTGGCTAAAATGTTGTGATGGGCAGGGGTTTTTAAGGTCTGCAAATGTGAGGAGATGCTAAGTCCTTCCATGAAAGTTGTAGTAAGAGAGTGAAAGGAAAAGGTAGGGAACTCTCAATAACACAGAAGATTTAAAAGGTTTGTATTTTCCCAGTTTCAGAAGAAATGTAGCTGTTCTTGCCTGTTTGGTTTTTTGTTTTGATGATTATATGACAGTTTTTGATAAACAGGGTCTATGACCTACTTTTAAATTTTAATTTAGAAAAATGCTTACAGGATTTATGGCATTTTTGAGAGAGGTGTTTAGTTTAGGATCATCATGAGTTGGTTAACAGGGGGAAAGGACAGAGAAATAAACATAATATACTCTACTTGAATCATCAGTCAATGTCAATTTTTAAAAAAATATTTTCCTGATAAATGAATTTTTACAGTTTATTTCTAGATGAAGTTCAAGTGACTTCATCTGCTGCCTTGACTGTCCTAACCTTCAGAGGCTCCTCATAGAAGTCGAAACAAACAATATGTTCCAGTGCAATTCAAATGTTCCTGTTTTTTTTGTTAGGAAAGCAGAACTGCTGTATGATGAAGAGAAGGAAATAGTTTTATTAGTGTCTCATGAGAAAAATAAATTGAAAAAAAGAAATATAAACTTTTAGGTCCTGTACTTGCAGCAGTATTTTGTGATTATGTTTTGCTGCCTTTCTGAGAAACAGCACTGGAAATATAGAGGGGGAGGAAAGGGAGGCAGAAGAATTTGCAAGGCCCTATGGAATCTCTTTTTATGGCTATTTAATAATGCACCATATAAGTGTACTGTACTATACATTATATACAGTATATTAACCTGATTGTCACTACTGAGATTTAGAGACCATGTAAGTGTTAATAAAGAGTTGAATTTCAGTGAACGTTAGGTAAGAAATCTCTTTAAATTCTATGTTTAGCAAGGCAAGGTATGCTGGGTAATTATATGGAGACTTTGTTATTTCAGGGCTTGTTATTTCAGGGCTTTAGGTTTGGTGCTTGAAAGTATTGTATCAACAGTTCATGTGTACTGGGAGATTATTTGTGGTAGGGAAATTTTTTGATAGAAAATGCAATGTCATTTTGTTCCCATAAGGCATGAACTCAGTTAAATATATTTTGGAGATGATACCACTTCACTCTTCAGAGTTGACTTATTACCACCATTACTAATAGTGGGTAGATGAGATTTAAAATGAAATATGATGCTTCTTAGTGTTCCAGCAAATAGCAGGAGATAAATTAGTAGCTAATTTAGCATATCGACTGGTTGGGTGAAATATGCATAACTATGAACTTTAGCAATAAATAACTTGAAACAAAATATTTTTCAAGGCATTTTGGAGGTCCTAGTCTATTTTAGGGTAATCCTACATGGATGTAGTTTACTATGCATTGACTTTATTAACTTGCTCTCCAAGATGTGGGTTTAGAAGTCAAATTGCATCAGATTCCTTGCTGCAGTGAGCATCAAATAAACAACAGTTATTAAAAGAGAAACTAAAACATGATAATGTCAGTTTTCTTTTGTGCCTTTCATGGAAGATATATTAGTCAATAAAGCAAAATCAGAGTTCGGTATAGCGGTAGCTTGACTGTTGATTTCTTTGTACCTAAGCAGGTTCATTTTGTGTCTGTATTTTTCTGCTTCTGAGAATATCAGTATATTATTATAGGATGGCCTACCTCTGGCAGGTGGTTGTAATCCCAGCTCCCAGGTGCTTCAAAATCAGTAGAATCTAGGTGAACCAGTCACTGTTTTAATGTGCCACTCCACTGGAAATATTCCTGGCTGAAACTTCTCATCTGACACCTTTTGGATCCCCAGCACTGCAGGATGGGAAATAACTACGAAACTGCCTGTCTTCCCTCCATCACAGGACAAATTCTGCAGCATTTTGCTGGACACAGATATTTCAGGCTTTTGGTTCTAGTTCTTTTTTAATCTTTCAGGAAAAAAAGGAATAATTTTTCCTAGCCATAAAAACTTTTTTTTTTTAGAAGAGTTAACTTCAGATTTCTGGAAACAGGAACACTGATGTATACCTTTCCTTGTCTAGTTTATCTTGGTGCTTAAAGTTTTTTTTTTTTCTGCAAGAATACCTTTCTAAAGTGATCATTATTATTCTTTTAATTAGACTCTTCTGCTGTGAACTGTGTAGATGTGTTTTGGTCACAGCCTGTCATTGTTCTTGTCTGATGCTCTTTATGAGTCAATGTACAGTTCAGGCATCCCCTGCTTGGCTGGGTCAGTAGCAGGGCTGCAGTCAGGTATCTGCAGTGAGCTTCCAGACACTGTTTCAGGTCAAATGCTCCTTACAGCAGACTTGTCTGGAGCAAAATCATCCACATCTCAAGAATATAACTGTGGTTACAAACCACAGTTTGTGTACTGTGTAGGCATACAGCCATTCTGCCTTACTCTGTGTGAAGAAGCTTTCCTGGTCTGAAACTTCCCTTTCAAAAGGCACCAAATGTATATCCAGAGTTTACTGGGGCATGGCTAAAAGGATGAGAGAACTCTTTTATTAGTGTGCATATTGTAAATCTGTGTAAGGTTATGTGTATGTGGTCTTTGCAGGCAGGTGTGGGATGGCTGTGAAGGACTCGTGGTTCTCCAACATGTATTGAATTCACATAGCTGGGCTTGCCTAGCTCAGACCTAGCATGTGCTACTAAATCCTGCTGAGAGATGCAGCATATTAGTTCAGGCTTAATGATGTGCTAATACAGTTACCTGCTGAAAGGCTTTTTGGAAATTGCTAAGTCACTCTATCTCACCAAAACTTTTCATTTAGCAGGATTAGGAGCCAGGTAATTCACGGTCAGAGGGTTATGAGCCTTTCAGTTCTTTTTCTAAGGACGTCTTACATAATCTACTGGACTCTCTGGTGAATAGAGGTGCTGTACTCTGTGCTTTCATGGAGATAGGCATAGCCAGGGAGAGAGGATTTGCTCATTTGTTTGGATATGGTGTAGTTCCTGACTGGTTTCTTGATGCAAAGTGTGGAAAAGTTTAATATCGTAACTGTGTCCCTTTATAAACAAGATATTTCCCAGGAAGATGAAAAGGCTTAATTGTGAAAATGTCTTCTTAAGGGCAGTGTTTGTGTCCAACATACAGCTTCTTTCCTCAGACTTGCTCCAGTCTTAGCTCCTTAGCTTTGTCAGAAAATAGAGAAGCTACTGGTTGGGTTGAGAAAGTGAGTGCCCTTTTCAGAAGTAGGATATTTCACAGTGCCTTTGAACCTGATCCTTGTCCCTGTGCCCCAGTGTGGAGTGACCAGAGCAGAGGCACCTCTTGCCCACTTCCCTGCTGCCTTCACAAATATTAGCAGAGAGTTGTTTTGGTTGAGGATAAAGGCAATAATCACTATTGTCTCGATACCTGGTTGAGTGACACCAAGGGAACAGAACACTTTGATGACAAGGGAACAGAATACTTTATCCACGAAGATGTGTACAAGCTGGGATTGCCAACCTGGATGAAGTTTCTAGGGTGAAGACTGGAGCTTGTGCAGTAGAGGCTCATCAAGCAGCAACTTCGGGATCAAATTTCCTATTTTAAATTGAAAAAAAATCCAAGGATATTTTTCATGGACCTATACTGATTTGTCAGCTGTCTGTGAGGTATCAGGGTGTTAATAGGGATGGCTTAATTTGGAAGCCTTTCTCCACAGAGTTAGCATTCCTGAAGTCTTAGGCATGGTCAGTGGTTGCAGTTACTAAATCCAAGCTTAATCTGAGCAATTTATAGGCTGATTTATAGGCTTGTCTCATTGCAGTAGCAATATTGTCAGGATGCTCTTGGATTCTCAGTGTATGTTCTTGTGGTGTATTGCAGCATTGCTGTGGCATAATAATGTGCCCAAAATTAACAGAACATAGAGTCCCTCAAATTACTTAATGAGAGAGACATGCATGGAAAAACTGAACCTTCAGTAGAGGAATGAGGGGAGGAAAAACATCAAAGGTTATTCTGGACATAGCCAGTTAGTAAGATGTGCTGTCTAATCTGACCTGATCTGGACTCTCTCTACTGCCCAGTTTGAACTCCCAAGGCCAACCAAATATCTGACTCTTGCAGAGCATTTAACAGGTCTTCAATATGCACTAATTATCCGCAGTTTGAAACCTGTATTAATTTTTACCTTTCTTTTGTGTTTTTAGGTTGCCTGTTTGAGGATGACCTTTGCAAATCTTTTGAAGTCTGTGTAAATGGTAAGTCTGCCATGTTTTGTTTGCTGGTTGGTCTGTCCTCCACTCTGTAATTGCAGTATGTTTGATTCAAGAAACCAAATACATATGTGAGTGAGAGGGAGGGGAAAAGGAAAGGTACCAGGTAGGACTATTCTGGTCAGCAGTTAGGAAAAATTTAATGTATTTAAAAATAAATAAATATTTTCTCAACCCTGAGCAAAACCATTTACTTTTATGTGAAATAGATTTTAATTTAATTAAACACACTGAAATAGGCTAACATTTAATATGGGTGAAAATAACTGCTTTGTTACCTTCAGTTTGTTCCTGATGATGTTGAGTAATTATCAGTCTCCTCTTCTTCAAAAGATTATTTTTTAAATAAGAAAGAAGGTCTCAAAGGAACACTGCCGTTTTTGATTATACTGCTTCCTTTGTCTGTGTTTTTACTTGAATTATACAGAAACAGCTTTCTCCTGCTGTCCTGCATAATTTATTTTCAATAAGTCAGAAAAGCCAACACAACACATGAATGAGGCTAATGGAATAGTAGAAAAGATGTTTTCTAATAATAGTTGAAGATTGTGAATGTGCTATATGAAATAATTTAATCCCTAATGAAGGACAGAGGATGTTTTGTATCTTTGAAACAAGTTATAAAATATGTGTACACATGATGGAAGGAGGGACTAGTTTTAATAGTGTCTTTTGATGTGGAAATACATGGTAATATGTAGATCTGTAATAAGGGGAGTTAATTTTTTAAATTAAGTGTTGTATGTGAAATTTTTGTTTGCGACTTCATATTGTAAAGGAGAAGTTTTGTTTTCCATCAAACACAGAAACAATAATATGGGTCTCTTAATAAATTAAGGCAATAAGGTTTACCTAATGAACAGTTAAGGTGAAATGAGATTAAATTTTCAATACTGTTTAATGTCAGACAAATGCAAATTTGTAAGAATTGTGTTGACAATTCCCATGATTGACACCAAGAAGGGCAGTGACAGATTTGTACAGAGTGAATTTTGCTGACTATGAATATTTTCCAGTTCCTAGGCTGGAGTCGTCCTCAGTGCAAGCAGATTTAATCAGCTTTAATAATAAGCAACTGTTGTATATGGCAGACAATGCATAGTGGGGAATTTATGCAACAGATGATAGTAATTTCTGTACTTCAAGGGATCTCTCTATTGAAGACTTTGCTTTTCCTATAAATGTAACTTCCTATCTTCTTGCTCTACCTGTTTTCTTAAATGAAGATGCAGTTTGAAAAATCTCCATGTGACACTCATTAGCATGCAAAATTAAGTTATGGAAGTTGTGTCTTTGAATTTGAGTGGACCTTTTCTGTAGATCTACTCATATTTTGGCATAAGTAATGTCAGTAATGAATAAGACAGTTGATCAATAGTATTTCCTAATGTCTGATCTTGTTTTAAAAACTACTTGCAGGGATTCTGTCAATGTGTTTAAGGTAACTGTAAAGTATTTCATCTTTTTTGTCCCACTGGACGAATGTCTGGAGTGTATTTTAAATCCTGACTTTGATGCAAGTGAACTTGAGAAAATAAACAGGTTCTTTGGAAGATCATACACTGAAATACTAAAAACTATCAGAATTTACTTTTTTTATATGTAGTAGAAGTGGGCCTCTTGCTTCTGAGCCATCCTTCACACTTTGCCTGCACAAACTTCTGCTGATTCACCTGTATCTCTGAATTTTTTCAGAAATTCTGATATATTAATATGTGAGCATTTTGTTGGGTTGAGAGCTCAGGAACTGAAGTTTGTGGAGGTCACTGTGCTCAGAAGCAGAGCTTACTTTGTGTATTTCAAGGTCATGAAAAGGTTTGCCTCCTTTCTTGTCACACAAGTGGGTATTTCTGAAGTACAGTGTGAAAGTGGGTAAGAAACAGCAGCTGCTTTTTGATAGTGTCTTTGATGCATCTGCAATCTGCGGGTCTGCCTCTGACTCCTGCAGGAAGGCTGATAATTTTGATCTTTTCCTCTGCCTCCAGCAGAGGCAACTGAACTGACCTCGTTTTCAGAAATAAAACTAGGTTTGCCTACTGAAGACATAAGTCGCTATTTGCTGTCTCACATCTGTCATCAACTGTAGATGTCAAGTGCATTTCATGCATCGGACTTGTAAAAGCATAACCAATAACTGAGCTATTTCATAGTTAAAAAAAACCCCTACTCTTCTTCCCTTCTCATTTCCTCTGAAGAGAGATTTTTACTGAAAGATTTTGGTAAATTTTCCATTCACAAAGAAAAAAAAATGGTGTTAAAAGAATGGGTTTTGTATTGTTAAAAGCAGTGTAATAGAGTTGTAAGATCTGAGATAAGCAGCATAACTGTTTATATCAGAGATAAGCACTGCTTACATCTGTTTAGGTCACATGCCATTTTTGCAGGGCAAAGGACCTGCTGTAATAATGATTGTTGACTTTTCTGCCACTTTCCCTCATCGTATAAAGGTCTCTTTTGGCTTCAGTGATGGGTTCTTGCTTATGCTTGTTTAATAGCTACAGCAGCATTCATGCAATATTAATTTATTTCCACAGACCTTTTATCAGTTTTCTGAGCTGCACTGACTCATCAAGTGGTTAAAAAGGAACACATTGTTTCATGTTAATTTTAATGGCATAAGGATAAGCCAGGCAAAAAGACTGAGTTAATTTTCCTGGACTCTTCCTTTGCAAAGCCAGAGCTTTGAGAGGTAAAGTGACTTAGATGTCATTTATTTATCTTCTGGTACATCATCCCTTCTTTCTTAGGGTTGGAGGAACTGACATTTTCACCCATCTAAAATGCTTGAAGTCTGAAAGCCTGCAGCTAAAAAGACTTGATGGGGAAGGTGAATATGCCTGTGAGCTGCAGACTCTGATAGAAAGTAACCTGGCATACTTTAAGATTGGAAATGCTTGCCCCCCCAATAAATGCTGAGAAGCTGTTACAGATACAACAGGAAGCAAATAAAATTTTAATTAAAGAAGATATAGATATATAGAAGGAAAATAATATGAAGAGTAGTATTTGCAGCGATGCTATGTGTAGTGACACAGCTGTGGGTAAAGAGGGATGTGGCTTTCATGCATTCACATACACTTTGCTGTCTGGGTTAGAAGTTAAAGCAAAAGAGTTTGCCTATGAGTGTATTTTTTCCTTAACAGTTCTGCCTAGAATGTGTTTGCATGAAAAGGAAAGCAAAAAGCATCAAGAAGGGATTTTTAGAGGATCTCTGAAACAGAAATCCTTTGCTTACCCTTGAACAGTCCTTGTATTTATATACTAAATTTAGTACAGCTGCATAAGCAGGAATATGTCATGTTTTGCTTTGCATTTTAAGTGATAGATAAAGCAGTTCATGTAAAACATCAGCTTGTTTATCTTCCTTGTTGGAAGGTTTAAACAAACTGGCTCCTGTAAACAGCAAACCAAAGACAAGTTCTTATTCTTTCTCATGAAATTGTGCTATTGAATTCTAGCAGTGCCAGTGGGAAAGACACCATGTGGAACAGATAAAAGTGTTCATTTCAAAATAACCATCCCTTATTGGCCTATGTCCTCTCTTTATTAAACTGTTTGAACTGCTCATTTAGAAGGGTGGCATTCTTTCCTTTAGCTTTAATCTCCAGATATTTTGCTTCAGAAAGCAGCTTTGTGCTGTGTTTTATGTGGGCATGGATACCATATCTTTGCTCCAATCAACAGATCCTGTATAAGTCAGGGCAGTTTTATTTACGAAAGAGGCTGTGGCTGCAAGCCTCTTTCCTGCATGAAATCATAACAGGTTTCATGCAGACAAGATCAGATAGTAGAAAACAACTCTGTGAGGCCAAGCAAGGAAAGTTAATTAAATGCAGTCGTTGGCGCAGAGTGCATCATTAAGTCAAGCCTGGCTGACAAACACCAACCTTCTCCTCGGAAGACACGGTCTGATGTCTGCAGCAGTGTTTGGAGAGGCTGTGCTTCTGAAAGGCTGGGCAAACAGCACTGCACAGCTGAATCAATATTGCTTTATGTATGCAAGCTGCACTTGTTAGGAGGGACTTAGGTTAGCACGGTGTGTCAGAGGCACCCAGGCATTGCAGTGCAAAATCATGAACCTTTCCAAGTCCGGATCTCTGCAGGTAGTTCAGAATATTAATGCATTTTCTTCCTCAGCTACAGAGTCCTTGAACATTTGGAATGTAAGCGATTGCGTGTGCTGGTGATGAGCCATAAATGGTAAACATGTGCTACAGATGATAAGGGAGAGAAGTCAGGATCCCTGAAATGGTTTCTTGAACTTAATGTGTTATGCCTTGAGGTTTTCCAGACCATTGCCTGGTAGGGTGGGATTGCAGAGGGAGATGCACCTCGGCATTGTTTAGCTAACAGATGTCTGCAGCAGCATCTGCGTTCACAAGGCACTGCTCTCCAAAAGCTATTGAATTTTTGTCAAATGACACTATAAATCTGGGCCTGAGCTTTCTGAGCCCTTTCAGCGAGCATCAGTGCTTGTTATAACTAAATTCAGACTTCTGAGGAGTAACAGTAAGTGGTACCTCTGCATGCACTTGCTGTGTTGTTTGTAGAGAATTTATGTGCTTTTCAAGGATGTGGGGATTCTTCACAAATAACTGAAGTTCAAATACCACCTGATGTAATTTCTTACCTGAATTCTGAAGTAAGTGAGAGTGTGTGGATGTTTGCACATGCATGTTTTGTTGTTGTAAAAACCTGGCCAATTATTTAAATATTAGGATTTACTTCCAGTGGTTCTTCTGTACCAGTTCAAAAAAAAAGCAACATTTTTGTCTGACGCTTAATTTTTTAAAATATGCTTTGAATAAGTAATGTCAGAAGAAGTCACAATCTTGTGTGGTACTCAAGAAGGAGCAAAGCTTAAAATCTGCCATTGTATAATGGTATTCTGGAAATCCACATCTTTAGAAGTATTTACACACTTCATTCAACTGAAATCAAGGGTGAGTTAACACCTGAGACTCTGTGGATGTGAGGATGGTGTCTCAGTTATTAGGAATATTTTATAATTTTTAAGGAAATTCACACACCTTTTGAAACAAGTCTGTGGAAATAAATACCAGGATTGAAATTGGCTCAATTTTTTTGTTCTCCACGCTTGTTCTTCATTGGGTTGTGTGAGAGTTGTGTAATAGGAGCAATGGCATGAAATGGAGTTGGTTTGGGAGGAAGACTCCCAATTTCCCATTAGCCTGTGTTCTCCCATGTGTTAGCTCTCACTTCCCCTGAGCTATTTCAGGTATTGGAGGTGAAAAATTAGCATTTTAAGTCTTAAGGCTAAAATGTCAGTGCAGTGATGACTTCATCTCCTTTACTTTGAAACAGTGTGGTGGGGTTTTTTTCCTCATTGAAAAAAGCCCCATCTATCTTCCAAACTGTGTACTTGTGACTTGTGTTTGTCTCCATGTGGTGTTAAAACAGCTGCCTGTGTGATGGTCGGATAGAAATGCCCAGCACAACTGGCATTAGAACTGGGGTAGTGATCAAAGGGGAAGTTACACTCCTCTTAGGAAAAGATGCTTAGCATGACAGTGCAACTGTGGTTATCCACTGCCCCAGCTGTCTGTAAAAACTTTTTTGGGGGCCTTCTTTTTGTGGGGAATCTCAAGGTGCAGCTCCTGCAGGGCAGGAAAGCATCACTCAGACGTGACTGGCAGTGTGCTGCTCAGCACCAGGTACGAGAGAGAGGCAGCCATAAATCTCCCACCAGCCATAGGTAATCCTTTATATTCCCGTGTCCTCTGCTAGTAAATAAGTTTTGGAGCTGCTGAGTGCTGCACAGTACTATTTCTTGTGGACATAGCTGCTTTTGCTCAGAGCTCAGGCAAGAACTCTGCTGTGTTGTCACAAGGAAGCTTTAGTTCTATCTTAGTGTTGTAACTTGTGGTAATGCATTTTCTTGGCTTTCACAGAACCGGGGCAAACATGGTAAGAAAATGGTTTAACCAGTGTGATTTTGGGGCATTTTGGTGTTCAATTCAAGAATTTTGATTACAAGATTACCCCTCCTGCAGGTTTGGGAGATGTGGGGTGTATGTGGTGGAAGGTTTGCCATCACTAGAGAATAACCATAGCTATCTGGTATCTCTCTATTCAAAATTATGCTTTTGTGGTGGTAAAATGGATGAATTGCTAAAATCTGATGTAATGATCTGATATTAAGTAGGATTAAAATTCTGAAATTCTTGGAGTTGCATTTTTTTTTTTTAATTTAATGTTTCTCCCTGAAATATTTGAGGTGATATGAAGTCTTCAGCCTTATGAGATGTGTTACTTTAAAAAATCCAACCAAATCTTATTTTTCTGCTGTTTTATTGGACATGTACTAGGCATTATATATACATATAATTTAGGGTGACTCTGAACATGTATGTTAAACTAGCATGCTAAATGTTCCATGAAAATATATTTGTGTATTAGAGATGTTGTTTTTATCATGTATCTTACCAGTGTGTGGTGGACCTTTTTGTTAACTCCTTTTGGGTAAGTTATGTAGCAGCACATTCATTGGGCATGTTCAAAGGTGTTCCCTATTACACTATTGCATTATACAAAAAAAAAAATAAATATTTTAACATTTGAGGGGCCATGGAAAAATACAGCCTGTTTGATAAAAGCATTAAGGAGTCTCAGTAAGGTTTGAGCCTGATGAATGATGAAACATGAGAGCCTGAAAAGGACAGTGTGGTCTGGAGAGAAGAAGAGAACACCAAGGAATAATGTTCTGGCAATGAGGTGGAAAGCAAATGAATCCTTGTTTGGAGTGACACTGCAGCAGTGTGCCTCTGCTCTAAATCTGTCATAGTTTGTCCTCTTCTTGTGTCGAGGGACATTCACGAGTGTGGTTCACTTCATGATGATTAAGATGTTTGGGTTACAGCTTTTGAAAAAATAGACTAACAGGCAGTTTTTTCTTTAACTGTTCACCTTTACTAAGAAAAAAAACCAAACCACCAACAAAGAAAAAGCATAAAATCTGTTATGAACAAAAGGTAGTAATAAAAACTGTCAAAAGAGAAGAGATGTGAAATGAGTTGGCAGTGATGGCTACACAACCATATTGTGATTATTGGGCAGGCCCAGATTTGAGTGAGATAGGACCTTTTCTCTTGGTGTTAAAGGATACCTTCTACTTAGCATTTCAATTCATTAAAAATATGTAATTCCAAAAATGAAGCACTTAACAGCTGCTTGCTTATTTTGGGCTTCATCTATTCTGTCAGAAGGGAAACTGGTGTTGCCTTTGTCCCCCTAAATATCAGTGGCTATTGTCTCAGTGTAGCAGTGGTTAGTTGGGTCACTCAGATTAATTACTGAGGTACTTTGGTAATTAACTGAGGCATTGATGAGAAAGACTAGAAAACTTTGAACCCATCCCCTGCTTGGGAAAACTGTGCTTCTTAAAATATTCATGCTACTTGTCTTTTTTTTTTTTTGAAAACTTCAGTAATCCTGTCTTATAGTACATAAGCTTAAGACATGAGGTCATGAATCAAATATATTTTCAAAATGTACAAATTTTGAAAGGACATTAATGAATGACTCGACTATTCACTCTTGGCATTTTCTTGAGTGTGTAGGAGGCAAAGCTGTAGGTTGAAGTATATTCTGAAAAACATTCTTTTGGATGATTCTTCACAGTTAAAAGTCTTTCTGTGCAGAAGATGCCATATATTTTTTCCTGGTTTTCTGTCTTTTTCTCTTCAAATTTTCTTTAAAACCCTTCCCCCTGTTTGCTGCACAAACTCTGCATCACCTGACTGCTGTTGCATTACAATAATCATTTAGTGAACATCATTTGTTTCTGACTTCATAGCATTTAACAAGCACTAGTAGTTTTTTGACTCTCAATCTGCCTTTAGACAGTAAATATAATAGGAAAAAATATTTATGATTTTCAGGGGGAGGATGTTGTGGTCCTGGCTAAGTAGCTTCTCAGAGACTGTAGGAGAAATGAGTAGAAAACCTTACTACATGGTTCACATGAAAGTGTATCTACTGCAGCAGAGCAAAAGTGATGAGTCTGCATGAAGTAGGGACTTGTTTTGTCTCAAGACAGCTTGTGTGGGAAAAATATATGCAGTAATTATTGACATCCATTTTGTCAAGTAAGAAGCCAAGGAGGAAGGTATTTTATAATATTCTAAAAGAGATGCAAGTTTATATACACATGACAACCATAAATGTGTAATATGCAAAAATACCTTTTAATGGCCATGATTTGTTTTGCATAGATGTATTGAAGAGGTCCAACATTTGCTTTTAAAAAAATTTTAAAATTAAGAATGTAGAAGTTTTTTTTTCCCCAGGTTGTGTACCTACAATCAGAGTCCTTGATTTGGATTGATTCTTCCAAAGTGAATGAGAAAATATTTCCTCTCTTTATTCTAGTGCTTAGAACAAATGCTTTGTAATAAAGAACTGTGAGAGGCTTTTATTGTTATATGTCCTCATTTAATAAACAAGAACAATCTGGAAGTGAACTAATTATGGTGCTGTTGATTAGCAGGTAAAGACCTGTTAATGAAAAGTCATCCTGCATTATATGACATTCCAAGCCTTTAATTTAAACAGAGTTTTCCTTCATTCCCTCCAGCCCCATGGCAACAGCAACAAAAGTTGCTCTAGAGGTAGACAGAACAATAAATATATTTTATGGTCCTAAACTATTTATTGTAATTTGGTCTTTACTGAAATAGCTTTGGCTGCTGTTCTGCACAAGTTGAGAATATTTGGTAGCTTTTGCTGCTGTGTCAGCATGTTCCTCTAGTGCCCTGTGGTAGGATCAGTGTGATTTAAGGCTGGTAACTGCAGTGGATGTTGAGGCTGAGTAAGGGAATACAACATTTAATGTTTGGACTCGTAACTCTTCAAGGTACAATGGAAAATGTTTTTAAATGTAATGCAGGAAGCATTTGTGTTAGTAATGAATTTGCAATATTATGATAAGGTTTAAAATGTGTACCTAATTTATTCTATTTATTGTTCACTCTCATAAGATTATATTTGGACTTTGAACTGCATTGTCTCACTGATTCTTCCAGAGATAAGGTTGTATCATATTTTTTTCCTGGAAGTAACAGGATAGGTGTGATTGTGAACAGCTGCACATTGTGCGATTTTTCAATGGCAAAAATGTTTGTTTTGTTCTGTTATTGATCTGCAATTGATGTTTTCTCTATCATAAACCCTACACTAGATGAGAAAGAGGTGTATTACCCAACCAGAAACTATAATGTACTGGTGGGGGAAGCTAAATTGAGGGGAGTTGAAAACTACTGAGACCTTCCTTCAGATTTTTGTCTTTGTTCTGTAGTCCTCTCTTTACTCCACATTATGCTGCTGGATCTCTGTTTCTGTGAGGTTAAGATAGAAAAGGTATTGGGGGACAATTTGATGAGTGGATTTTTGGATGGCAAGACTGCTAATAGTTTCATAGCTAATTGAACACTTAAAGAAAGCAATCTGCAATACCCAGTCACAGTGGAAGCAGTTTAAATGGCTTTTGTGTTTCCAAAATTAAATTGATTTATTTTCTTTGGAGGAAGAGTGGTTTTCAAAGTGGTAGTGTTTTGTTTTTAAATTTAAATTAATTTTCTAGCTTTAAGTAGTAAACTTGACTGCTTCTTGTTTACTGTGACTTAAACCCCCCAAACTTTCTAAATTATAAGTCTCCTGTTAGTCTTCTGATTTAGTCTCTTTCTAGGATGTTGTTTCACTTCCAAGTTAGAGATGTATAGATTTACTAGATTTCTAGAATAATTAAGACTTCCTACTCTGCTGACAGCTTGCCTTCATATTAGTGGAGTTTTGGTGATAGGTTTATGCTAAGTAATCTAATGGAACAAACTGTTCTTTCCCTAACAGTACCTGTTGGAAAAGTTTCCTCTCAATTTTTACCTGTAATTTTGATTGATGTGTTTGGTGGATGATTGCTTTTGAAATATTTGACTTTTAAACTCTTTCACTTAATTTTTCCTTATGTAAAAATTTCTTTCAATACTAGTTAGACAAAAATGGGTCAATATACAGTTAAGAAATACCAGTCCTATTCCATGTCTCAGATTTACCATAAAAAATTGAAATTAATAAAAAATAATTTAAGTTTAGATGTCAAATTTCCACACAGTGTTTTTGTTACAAATGTTTGAAATTGTCTAATAATGAAGATTTCTTTATGCCATTGTCTTTCTGCTCCTGCAGTTAGAGCTCCCCCACGCAAACGCTTGAGGCAGAAATTATTGTAACTGAAGAAATTGAGAGCTCTGAAATAAGTTTGGGCAGAAAAGATCCCTCTTTCAGGACTGTTTTTTCAGTGGCAAAGGGTTGATGGATGTGCTTAATATTGCAGTACAAATTATAAATCCATGTTCACTAAAAAGGTAATCAGGCAGTTAGTGCCCATTTCATGTCCCTGGATCCATTGCATTCCCAATTAGAAGTCAGGCCTTCTCTTTGGGCTTTATTTCAGATATCTCAGGAGATTTATACTAGCCCCAAAATTTTGGTTGCTCCCCTCCCAGGAATAAGATCATTGATTAAAATTATTTTCTTGTACTGAGAAATATTACCTTTCATGTGTGATGCCAAAAAAGATTTACTTGTCTCAATGTATTTTGTTGGCATGGTAATTGAAAATAAGTTATGACTGGCATAGAGGTTAATGGCATATTTTAGGAGGCAAGAAAGTTGGAGCTTCAAAAATGCTATTTCATCTCAAAAATCTGTGGAAATAATCAGTCTAACAGAATTCTTTTTCTATTCCCAGGCATCTCTTTGCCAACACATTAAATAATTCTTGGATTATACAGTGTTGTCTTGGGCTGGGCTGGAGTTACATTTCATCCCAGTAGCTGGTATGGGGCTCTTATGGGTCTGTGCTGGAATCAGAGTTGGTAATGCAGGGATGTTCTCAGGGCTTATATCAAGGCCTCTTCTGCTCCTCCTATGACCCCACAGGGAGGAGTCTAGGGAGCAAAAGAGTCTGGGAGACCTCTGGAGTCTGGGAGGGGACCCAGCTGGCAGGGCTGGCCCCAGCTGGCCACAGGCTTGTCCCACACAGTGTCATAACCTGGGAGCTGCTGCTCAGGGGCTGGCTGGACATCAGTTGGCTGGTGGTGAGAGAGTGTTTCCATTTGCATCATTTATCTTTCTTGGGTTTAATTCTCTTGGTTTTATTCTTTTTCTTTTCATTACAATTTATTATTATTTTATTTCAATTATTTAGATGTTCTTATCTCAACCCAGGAGTTTTTGTGCTTTTACCCTACTGATTGTCCTCCCCCCCATCTTGTTGGGGAGGCAGCAAAAAGCAGCTGCTAAAGGTGCTTAAATTCTGGCTGGGTTAAAACACAACATGGTTTCACAGGGCTGCAATGGCTTGTGAAGTTAATGTTGTGGTTCCTTCCTGCTTTGCTTAGACAAGATTCCCACAAATGATGCAGATCAGCTGGCTCAAATAATACCTTATGATTTCTCCCCAGTTTTGGGGAGAATGACTTCATTTAGTTCATCATAGACCAAAGGAAATGATAGTTAAAAATTCTAGGGCTAAGAGGTTTTCATCATGCATTTCATACATGTAAATAGTACAGGAATAAATATTTCCCTTTTTTTAACTTGAATGTCTCCATAGTAGATGTAAATGGGAAATGGGCATTTGTTAATTAAGCTGCAGTAATTGCAAATTTCAGTACCACTGCAAGCTGCCTTCTTAGGAGCCATGACAATGACATTAAGCACTTGCTAAACAAAATCCACTCCTGTATGTCGTGCAGTTCACATACTGTTTGCTATTTACAAGTCCTTGGCACAGGTAGAAGATATTTTATTAAAAACAATCAATAAACAGAATTTTCTTCATCTGAAATTGGCTATTTTCAGAAGTATAGTTTTTAAATGGAAAAATAAGTGGTGGCATAAATAGTTTTATTCTCGCCTTTCCTGCCTAATGTTTTTAATCTGAGCCTGTCTCTCCAAACAGAGAAATACTTTCTCATCAAACAGAAATTAAATCTGATCCCTGGCCACAAAGAAATCTTACAAGCAGTCTTTTATAGAGATCTCCTGCAGGATGTTTGGGACCATGGTTTTCTGTCTCTGTCTGCCTCACAGAGGTGGAAGTGTCAGTTCTTGTTCCTAGAACAGTGATCTAGAGTGATCTCTGCTCTCCCCATGGCAGCTGGTCATCTTGCAGGGGTATGGGGAGGAATTATGCAGCCAGGAAAAGAGCAGGAGACTCTTTAATCAAAGTGAGTATCCCAAAGTTTATGCAACAGTGTATCAATACACACACTACAGAGAAAGATTTTAGATTTAAAAAAAACCCCAAAAATCTATATGTAATACCGAATCCCCTGGGGTTGAAAGTTGTACTTAAGTAATCAGCTATGAAATACCTCTTGTTTTCAAAGTTCTGCAAAACTTAGTCTCATCTCAATTCATGTCCCCTAGATTGTTCTTTATGTTGTTTGAACTATGCAGGAATTGCTTTGCAGTCTGTGAGCCCCAAGCTGACTCTTGTGCTGGAAAAAATTGCATGTTACAGCTATATAATCAATGACATAGTCCAAAATCACCCCATTAAAGGATAAAAAAAGTGCAAACAATGTGAGAAACTCATATCTGTATAGATAGATCATTATGATATGTGAAGTTTTCTTGGTGGAAAATACAAATTAATGCATGTAATTTGTTTTAAAAAGCATTATCCTTTGCTAGACAAGGAGATTTTGTAAGCAGTCTAACATACTTGCAGAGGAGCAGAGCCATATGTCACTGCAGAAGGTTTGTCCTTTGGCTTCAGTAAAATGAGAATGTGAAAGATTTTATTACTTTGGGTGTTAATACAGGTCATAATCAAGATGAAACCAAATTATCTACAGTATCAGTGTGTGAGATACTGCAACTCAAGTGGCAGCAATTTTATGGGGGAACAGACTGATTTATTTCTACTTGTTTACTGCCTGTGCCTGTGAGCTGTGCTGTCTGGCAGGCTGGGGCTGTGCTCTGCACAGGTCTGAGCTTTGTGTGCCCAGAGCTGACTCTCCCCCATCTTACACTGCTGCACTTGAAGTAACTCTGACAATATTGATTAGTGGTCGTTTTAATGCAAGGTGAAAAAGAATCTGAGTAGGACTTAACTCCTAATTTCACCTTTTGCTGTTGAAAATATCTGAATCAACTTCAGACTCAACTGAGGAATGCAGCTCATTCTCTCGAGGCTGAGAAGGGGATGATGAGATGTTGTGACTTCAGTTGTCATTGCAGCGGATTTGGCACTGGGGACAGGGGCAGCAGAAGTTGTGGTTTGCTCTTCTTTCACCTGGGTCACAGTGAGCTCTGTCCCCCAGAGCTCCTCAGCTCAGCATTGCTCTGCATCTGACCATGCTGTCCTTGCCTTATCAGGGCAGAGTCTGACTGTGACCTGACACCTTTTCTCCTTGCCAGAGCCTGGGATCCTCTCTGAGAGCAGCACTTGCTACTTGAGGAAAGAGAAAACAACTTATTTTGCAAATCAGGTGTAGGGATGCTAAAAAGATCCTGAATGGGGGAAAAGAGGTTCTTTAGGATTGTGGAGGGAGCCTGGATGGAGGAGGAGGTGAGGGAATCCCAAAGGTCGTAAAAGGCTGGGGAAACCTTAGGTTCCTCCAAGCCTACTTCCCATGTGCATCCTTTCCTTCCCAGGGTGTCACCAACAGTGAAATTTAGTTTTGCCTCCATAGCTGAGGAACTCTGAAGCACTGAAAGGAGCCTCAGAGTTGGGTGAGGAGAAGACATGAAAAGGACACCTATGGAGAAAGCCTGATGGTGGACCAGGGGGGTTTAAGTAACTTTTATTTTTGTTTCATCAAGACTGGTGTAAAGAAGCTGTTTCTGTTGAGTTCTCAGATTAATTTACTTGCTGTCTTCTGTAGCAGCCAGGTGGGTCAAAAGCACAGAAATTGTTTAGCATGCCACATCTCTACAGGTTTGGACACTGTTTCCATTGGACACCCATTATACTCTGCTTCCATCCCCAAATCTGTGGAGTTAATTGCTAACCCAAACTAATATTAATTTCAGATATTTGTTCTTTATGTTCAAAGGAGCGCTCCACACATCTTACTGTATTAGGTCTTGGCTTCTGAGTCAAGTGTCAGGGTATATAAGTAGCTTAGGCATTTCTAAAAGCTTATATGGACCTGAAAGATAAATAATGTTTGGTACAGCTACACCTCACCAGCAATTTTCAAGAAAAAAACCTGTAGAAATATGGAACCTAATGAGGGTTTTTGTATATATTCAGAAATAAGATCTACATACTTTCTTCTGTAAACAGCCTTTAACTCTTAGTTTATGTTTAAATCAATCCATAATTTGTTATAATCTTAAAATATATCAAATATTTTATTTTCATCTGTTTACAAGAATATTTACTTTTAAAATAGGAAACTTGCATTTTATGGGGGAAAAATAATTTATAGAGTTGATCCCTAATTTTTTTCCATGGGCCACTGTTTGCTCATTTGGATCAAGGGTGCTTATGTAAGGAAAGGGCCAAAAGTCCTAGGAGAAGTGAATGAGCTTCAGTGCCAGAAGACTGGAAGATAATCCAAGACAGACACATAATGAGAAGCAAGGTTTTTTTTCCTGAATCTTTTGTATCCTTTTGAAGTCTTATTCTGAGAGAATAAGAAGTATGAAAAAATAGCGAATTAAAATTTTGTCAAAAGTGAGAGTTTATGCAAGAACATATCAGAAAAGGCTGTGTAACATCCAGCATTTGTATGGACATCCCTCTTGTCCTGTAGGTATTGTGGGAGGTCAGTTTGGTTTTTCTGCTTGTTTGTTTTCCTAGTCAGTCAACAAAGGAAGAATTATGTGATGAGCTGATGTGGTTGTTGGTATTTTAATGACTTTCACCTGATTTGTGAGCAGTTGAGGGTCTGTTCGTCACCAGTGGTAGGTAAGGGCAGTAGCAGGCACAGGGGGTTCATTTTCTGTCTGCCTCTGTCAATCACCACTCCTGTTCAGGCATCTGTTCTTGTTGCCTTGCCCTAACCAGCAGTGGTTCAACAGCAGCTGGATGGATTAGGTGATCTCTCAATCCCATCAGCATCTCTCTGCCTGAGGCCCTTGTTAGGTTGCTAGGTTAGGCTGAAGGGTGCAAGCAGGGCGGCAGGAGAGGCTCGAGTGACAGCCCCACAATGTCGGGGTCAGGACAGAAATTACTGCAAAGAGAAGCAAAAATGGAGCAACAATAACTTGTGAGTCTGCAGAAAAACCCCATTACTTAAGCAGCAATGTATTCTGTCAGGGGTTGGTGCCAATGTGGAGTGGTGGATGGGTGCCATGAAGGCAGCTCCATTGATACTGTGGGAAATTCTGGATGAATGGATACAGCCAGATGCCAAGTTCTACTCCAGAAATACATAATGGCCTTCTTGGCATGTCCATCATTATTTCAGCGGCAGACAATGTGGGACTGGTAAGAAAGAAAGTTGCAAAGGTGAATTCACTACTCTAACAAGTTTTAGTCTCTTAAAAATACTTGCTTTAAGGTAAGCTTGAGTAACAATATTATGCCTTCAAAAGTATTTTTTAGTACTGAATTTCTGTAACTTGATGTGTATTCTTTTTTAGTTCCTGTGATGTAATTGTATAAGCAGCTGTAGTGGCATTATGTGTGATAAAAAGTCTAAAGAAATTTTCATGCTTAAGATTAGCCTGAGAGAGCTAGAAATGCTGGTTAATCTGTCATATATTCAGCTGTGTACCTTTCACATTAAAATTACTTGTCAGAGAATGGAAGTGAATGGGTGAAATTGGTGTGCAATAGCAAGGAGTAATGACATAATGGAATGAGGAAATCTGATGGATTCAGGTGTGGTTTAGGTAATAGGTGGTAGAGGTAGCAAAGAATTTCATAACTGCAGAATATTCAAAGAATTTGATGGAGCTGGCAGATAATAAAGAAAAGAACAAAATCACCAATACTTAGGCAAATCAAGATGGCAAAGTTGTACAGTATTTGTGTGGACACTTGCAACTCGCAAGTCTTTGGTGTTTAGAATGATTCAGCATCACCTGCAAGGGGCAGCAGTGGATGACTGTTCAAAAGTATTTGGGTTCTCTTTGTAAGGTGTAAGGTCATTGGGACATCAGAAAAAAAAAAATTAAGTTTTCTAATGTCTTAGAAATAACTTGTTGAAATGCAATTTTTATTATTTTTTGTGTGTGTCACGCTACCAGTATTACAATAATGTTTATGTGTACTTGTAAGCAAAATAAACATGGGCAAATGTGATGTGCAAAAAGTCAAAGAAAGCTGGCATTGACATGTTTTCTGACTACACATAAGAGAAGTTACTGTTATGTTTGTGTTATTCGTGTCTGTGGTATAGGTACTACAGGTTTTGAAAACTCATATGTTTAAAAGAAGTTACCTGGGGAAGATATTGTGGTCTTGGGCATGGCCTCAGCAGATATGATTTTTTCAAATCCACCTTATTTGTGCTGTTGTGGCCAGGATGCCCCTTTTAAATCCTAAGCTTCGTTTGAGACTCCTGGCTGCTCTGACCTCCAGATGGTCCTTGCTCATTCTCCCTGGCATCTTCATGAGCAAAAGCAGGCAGCCTGGCTGTTTTTTATTTTTTCCCCTTCTCTGGTCAGAAATATTGCTAATGTGAAAACAGCACGTGTTTTTTTTTGGTTTTTTTTTTTTTTCAGTTCCCTGACAGTTGTGTCTGGATTGTCCATCTCAGTGTCTGTGATTGATGCTGACAGGCAGGATCTGGGGTCACCTTTTTACCTTGTACCTGCAAGGGTCATGTCTTGTGTGGGCTGTGCAGTCCAGCAGGCATTAGGATGAAGAGGATTACCTGTTGGGATTGACACACCTTATGAAAACCTGTCTGGCCATTAGCGTGTGCCTCTTGCTTTCATCCTAGGAATACCCCAAGCTTTCACACTTTGGTTTTCACTGAAAAAAGTGGAATAGGATTGATTATTAAGCTGGGTTGTGTCTTCTGCTTGACCAGAGGCAGGTTAATGTGTCCATATGAGGCTTGCATGTGATCTTTGTGCCAATCTAAAGTGATCAGCCAGGGGTCTGTTGTTGTGGAGTCCTGACATCAGAAACCCTTGAGCACAGAGCTAAGGTGCTACTGAGATTTAAACCCAGCTTAAAGAGTGTGCCCTGCCCTTCACAGAGCTCCATACCCCATGATGATCCAGATGATCAGAAAATCCATGAGCAGCAGTACAAATCTCATCTTTGCTCTGGGAAATGTCCTTTTCCTCTCCTGACCCAACAAAGATCAACACAGATTTGCAGCCCATCTTTGGCTACAGGAGTATGATTGCCAGGTGGGCCAGAATTTGTGTTGGGGGTCATGGAGGCATGGAACTGGCTAGTGAAGTTCCTCTGGATTGTGCCTGTTGCTGTGCTGCTGCTGGGAGGCATCTCCTGGCTGCAGGTGACCCTGCCAGGCTGGTGGTGTGGCTTTGGGAAATCCTCCTGTGGCTGGAGATGTGCCCACAGCACAAGGCTGTTGTAGCTGTGTTAAGAACAGAGCAGAGGTGGTACTTTTCATATATTTTTTTTTTCCAACGCCAAACTGAAAACCATCAAAAAGACTTTTGCTGAAGGTACTTTGGGAGCATAATTTGGATCATAACTTTACCTTGTCAATAGTCAGTCAATATTTCTGTATCAAATGTCCTATCTTTGGAGGACAGTTCTGACCCTTCTTTCCCTCTCCCATACACAGGTTTATTCTGCTGTAATAATCACAGATGAAAAATTAAGGACCCATTTTCAGAGAGTCCAGGGAGGTGCAGTGCTCATGTCCAAGCGTATGGCTTTAACAAACTGATTCCTAAAGGAGAAAATAAATCAGTGTTCAGTATCCAGAAAATGTGCATCTAAAATGACTTATTTTCTAATAATAGTGTATGTAGTATAATGGTTATCTCATATGAGATGAGAGTATTGTCTGGGGAGCAGCAGCAGAGCTGCTGTGTTTGCTTTGCTGTTCTCTGACCTGCTTATTAGAGGACATTCTTATTAAACAGATGAATTTATATGAGAGGTGTTTAGGGGGCCTGTTGTTGTTACGGGTCTGTCAGCACTTTTCTTTTCAAGGTGTTACAAATATATGCAAACTGTATTTCAAGTAGCTGCTCATCCTTAGTCAGTAATAGGCAGAATAAAGTCTTATACGATCAAAATTGTATGCTTTATTTGCTATTTTATATGAGAAATAGTTGCAAATAAAAGTAGGGAAAACTGCTGAAATTCATCAATAATTTTACAGTTTTAAATATTTTTCTGGGTAGTAGTTGAGGGGAAATGAAATGTTTCAGCAAAATGTGATGTTTTGCATTATAATTATTTAGTGGGGTTTTATTTAATAGTTTTTCATTATAAGAGGACTACTTTTACTGAAAAGGAATTAGCAGTACTGTTATCTTGAAAAAAACTCCAATAATTTATTTTAAGAGAAAATTCTTCGCATGGAATTTAAAATAGCAAACAGTATGTTCTCCCTCAGAATGAACTGTTCTCTTCTCCTGTTCCCTTTCATTAGTCCCTCCTTGAGTACTGACCTTTTACTTTCTGCATTAATGCAGCTCTGTCTCTTGGCTCCTCATCAGCCTCTCCCTCTTGTACCCTGCTGAGGCCAGCATCTCTCAGAAGCAAGTGCAAGACTGGGGAACACAGGAGCCACAGCTTGGGATCCAAATATGCCCTGTGAATGTCATTGAAGGGTGTCATGGGTAGGGCTGATTTAATGGCAGAATTTGTAGTCTGGGCCATTGTGGTAAATCCTGAAAGTGCACAAGAAAAGGGAATTTTGGAACTCAAGTTTAAAAACACAACCAACCAGCCACCTCTCCCCACAAACCCATCTTGGTTCAGTTATTTAAGTAAGACTTGATGACTTCTGTTGTTTGTGGGGAGGGGATAGGGTTTGGTGGTTTTTTGTTCATTTGTTTTGGTTTTGTTTTTAATAGAAAAGCAACTTATTAGAAGCCTGCGAAGCTGAGTTCTTAAAATCAGGATTGTTACAGCATAGGAGCAGCATAACTGCCCTTTAAGTGTTCAAAGGTAGCTGGAGCAAATGGAATCTGGTAAATCTTTTTATTGTGTGCGGTTGGCAGTTACATGTGCAGCGAGGTGAGCCTCTCAGAAAGGCTTCTCCACCTTAGGAAGGCTGTAGATAGCTTCATCTTAGTACTGATGTGTTACTTATTGAGAATTCAGCACCAATAGGTGTAAATTACTTTGATGTAACATTTTGCTGACCCTGCTTATATCACAGATGAGCAGATGGTATGGAAAACATTTTGTATCTGTGCCAGAGAAAGGCAATGAGACTGAAAAGTAAACCTTAGGCTGAGAGGCTTGGGCACGATGAGCTCACTGTGAGCATCTCTGGATGAGCTGAGTGGAGAGCAGCCCAGGCATCGTGGCTGTGCAGCACCTTTCCTCAGGAGCAGCAAATCCTGCAGAAGGCACCAGCTTACAGACAAGGAACTGCCGTGCCAAAAGAGTTGGAAAACTGACAGTGAGCTCTGACTGATTGGTACTGGTGTGAGGAGGCTGTTAATTAACACCCCATCAGTCACAAGTGCCAAAGGAGGAGTGGATTCAGAAGGGTAGCAGGTCATTTTGGGCTTGTCCTTTTTTACCACTACTTACCTGTTGTCTTTACTTAGCTGTGTTTGGGAAAGCCAGGGGTGTAAGTGGGGAAGCTTTGCTGTTCTTGATGCCTGGATGTGGTAACTGGGTTTTCAGGTTTTGAGGTGAGGATTCAAGTTGGTGTTTTTTGTTGGAGTGTAAAATGCTAGAGATCAAAATGCGACTCTCTAACTAGCAGTCAGGTGGAAGGAGAGCATAAACAGAATATAGAAATTAGTAGTTTAATTTATACCAGCACAAATGTGAAATGGGACAGGTTTCTGCAGTTGGTGTTGTGTTCTGCAGTTGCAGATGTGTTTATCAAAAACTTGTTCAGGCGTGTGTCAGCACAAAGTTATACCAGGTATGTGTCATATAAATCACCAGAAACGGAGTGTGTAATAACCATTAGAGACCCAACTCAAACCACACAGGAGAATATTTACTGTTTAAGCTATTGGAATTGCAACCCCTGCTTATGCATGTTCATTTATGGCTGTATCTTGCACTCTATCTTAGATCCTATAGTGGAAATTCACAAGGAAATACTACTGTTAAATTCACAAAAAGTTTTATTCAACAAGAAATCAGTTCACACCCTCTACAGCTACATTGAGATAAATGTGGAAAAAACTATGAATGAGGAAAGAGTTTTAGGGGATAAAATATTGTTTCATAACAAATAGGTACAAAGGACTGGCTTAAGGAGTATAACCTATGTAAGTTTTATTCTTTTTTCAGTGTCTGAAATAGCATGTAGAATCTTTAGGTGCAATGTTGTGTTTCTGAGAGATACTTTGAAGAGCAACAGCAGTCATACTACCTTGTATATGCTAAATGCTTTAATTTGCAATGCTTGCTCTGTTAGTAAGACCCTTGAACGAAATGTAAATGCCTCCCAGGGGTTGTTTCCACCTTCCAAGTTCTCATGCATGGGATTATTGTATTGCATATGAAGAAAAAAAACTGTAGAGCAGAAGTGAGGAGCTGGGTTGTACTTCTAGCATGTATAATGCACCTTTATGAAGTTTGGTAAATACCTTAAATGAAAAAAAAATCTTGGATCAATCCATCTGAAACCATTCATCTTAATTTAAAATGAGAAAATAAATTGTGCCAAACATGCAGCTATTTTTTGTGACAAATTCAGATGTTCATTTGTTTTGTGTTTTTTTTTCCTCAACAGGAAAGCTAGAGTAATGATTTCAACATAAGCATGTAAATTATTAATTCCCTGTCCATTTTACTTTGTAAATGGCACCAAAATTGAGCTGAGGAAACAATACATAGTGCAGTCTGAGGGGGAAAGTCTTCTGTGAAAGAAATTTTACAGAATTAAGCACTTTGCCAGAATTCTGTGAATACTGGCTACATTCCCTAATTTCAGACTTTCCTTTAAATTTACTATTTATCTTTGCAAAGTATGCATGCCAAATTATGTCGGCAATACAGACAACCTTTTATTTTGTTTTCTAGCAAAATGAAGGTGGCCATACGGGTCTTGAAACTGGATCCTGTGCAGCCGCATGGTGTCGTTGTGTTGTACTTGCCATAAGCAGCTCCCCTCAGAGGTGAATTTTAGGGTGCAATTCACAACTGGGGTGATTCCTGTCTCATCTTCCTCCCTGGCCACGAGCACCTGGTGATCTCCTTGGGTCAGACCTTTCTTCTCTGGTTTTAGGGATTCAGTAAGTTTGCCTGGTGGATAAGGACCATGCCTGCATAGTTATGTGAGGGAGGGTGGCAGGCATCCTCAAAAGGCTGTTTGGGGAGCAGGGAACCATCCCTGTGTTGCTGCCTGCAATTTGGCCATACCTGTGAGGCTGAGCAGCTTCCTTATTAGCTCAGCTCCAGAACTAGAATTATTTTTCCATGCTTTGTGGGCATTTCAGTTTGACACTCACTGCAGAGGTCTGAGCCACGGCCTCTGCTCCTACTGTTCTGCAAGCCCATTTGAAATAATGGAGTTAAATGAACTTGTCGTCTGCCTTGTGGTTCATGTGCTGCTACGGGAAGTGTGGGGTTTGAAATACTCAATTTTTCCACATTAGAAACTAAATAGTATAAATGAATAGAAGGTCAAAATCAAATTAATTCTGGTTTTTTTCAGGGGAGGTAATTAAGAGAGACTTGAGCAATAAATCAAGCCTTTAGTATCTTTTACTAAATGTGTTTGAGTCAGCAACCTAAAACACAGTTGGGAACATGGAAAAGCTCACCATTGTCTATAATAATAATAACTTATTTTGGCTGGACTGCATTCTTCACAGAGTAAATGTGTCCTTTTAATGATATCATTAGGCAGTAAATAGTTGTACTATTAAAAAATCTAGTGATTCCCCAAAAGAGGAGCCTTTTTCTAAAATGGAAACAGCCTGCATAAAAATAAACTGGAACTTCCATGCAAGAGCTGAGCTTTTTTTTTGTTTACAAGTAAGATACAGTATTAAACTTTCTCTGCTTTGAGAATATGTGGAGGTTTAATATTTGCTAGAAATAGATTTTGTTGTTGTTTAAATTTGGAGTTAAGTCTGCAAAATGGGACATAACTGGAATTCTTTTGAAATTCTTCACCTCACAGGTCAGCTTGGTTCTAGCAGAAGATAGAACCAATGTGTGCTGTCTGTGCAATGAATGTTGGACTCATGGCACTTCTGTGAAGGCTTTATGTGGCTTCCAATCTCTAAAAGGGCAACCTGCTTTTAAAGAGATTATCCAAGGGTGTAATTAAATTACATAACCATTTTGGTGTGCTTGACTCACTGTAAGGTGTGTGGTGTAGGAGGATGCAGCTACTTAGCTGGCTACTTTTATCTTCAGTGAATAAGGTTTGTAAAGGTGTAAGTCCAGTGCATAATTGGAACTCCTGTGGGTCAGAGTTCGGGCAATGAAATGGGGCCTCAAACTTTGGCCAAGCTTCAATGAAATTTCAGTAGTATTGTAATAGGTAAATACGTATTTTTAAAATGGATTTTATGGTTTCGTTTGAATTTTGAAGGAAGTTTTGGGAAAGCTTTTCAGGGAGGATTCAGGCTGCTTACGGTTGGGTTCAGCTGGGTGCCTCATTCTGGGAATGAAAAGATAAATCAGTCTCTGTCCAGGCATTTGCTGATCTCGCTGCTACCCAGAACTCTAGCTGGGATTGTTACGTTAGAGTAGATTGTTTCTGTCCCCTAAAGGCGGGACAGGACTCATCAGATCACTTTTCTATAAACCAGTAGTCTTAATATTAAGGGTTTTTAAGCCCCAGTACAATGATATAATGAAAAAAAAAATCGAGTTGTCCCAGTGTGGGAAGTGCCAACTGTGCAATGCCTTTAACTCCTGATAGGTTTGGTAGGCTCTGGATTGCTTCATTATAGTGCCAGAAATTAAATCTTAAATCTTTACAAGTGTTTACAAGCTGGTTATTGTTAGTCTTTTTTGGAATTACTTGATTTTTTTTTTCTGAAATCAAACCTGTAATAATTTAATAAATGAAAAAAAAAAACTTACTGGTAATGCAAGGGGAAGCCATGCCAAAGCACAAGCCTTCTGGAGTGAAGGGTCAGCTTTTTCTCTCCTTTATTTTATTATTTTTATTTTCAGGGAGGGATGCCTTCTGGCAACAGAAAGAAGTGCAGGTGTACAGTGTCATAATTAAATTTAGCAAGGTTTGCATATTGAATGACCAGGTGTTGCAAGCAAAAAAAAAACCAAACCCAAACACCTAAAAATCCTCCAAAAGATACGTGTATAAACATATGAAATTTATATAAAAATGAAGACATTTTTATTAGGAAATAGATGCTAAAATTAAAAAAAAATCTCCTTCTTAATTTTTTCTTTAATTTTCATATTGCAGCTGTTGTTGTTCCCAAACAGACAAAAAGCTCAGGTTCATGCATAACACAAGAAGGCAGGGATGACACTGAGCCAGAACTTAGTTCTGCTTTATTGATAATAGAGCTGACAGTTAAGAACAAATCTACAGGATGTAACTGCAAATCCTTTAACCAAGCAGCAAGCTGAACATCTGCAATGAAATTGGCACCTAAATTTAAGTTAAGCAGTAGTTTAAGTTCTCAGAAAGCCAATTAGGAAGCTAACTAGATCGGTAATTGCAACAGAGATTGTAGTGAACACAGAGCTGGAAATGGGGATTTCTGGCTTGTTGTTTGGTTTTTTAAAAAATTCAGTAGTAAGCAATTGTAAACATGTGAATTTGTGGGTATGGAATGTGTTTATATAAATGAATAATCAGCATATTCACATCTTGCACGCCTTCCCTGTTTTCGTTGTTTGTACAGCTCCAGTAGCAGGGAGCTCCAGTCATGCAGTAAATACAACACAGGCAGAAGGGAGAGGAGCTTCCTTGCCTCCTTCCAATGGACATAGAAAACAAAAGGAGACAGGCAGGGATTCTGAGGATGTAGAAAGTATAAACAAAACTAAGCAGTAATAATCTAGTATACTTTGAGAATACAATTGTTTAAGGCAGAATGTGGGTCTATGAAGCTGTTGTTGATTTTTCTTAAATTCTGCTTCTTTAATACTTTTAATATGTTAATTAAATTAAAATATCAATTATGTTATTTAAATCTTTTAATGAAGATAAAAGTATTTTTCGAGTGATGCAGAATATAATTATCTTTTCATGTTCTGTGCTCTCTCTTGCCTTCCAAGATCTCTAGTGAAGTAAAGAAAACTCACCTGTTATGTCACTGTTATTATTACTAAGGGAATAAAAATTCCCAAAGAGCTTTAGGGATATGAATCCAGCATAACTACTGGGGAAAAAAATCTAACCGTGCTATAAGTTCATTTAACAGATAGATATCTGTTTTTTTAAATTACACCACAAAAATATTTTGAAGTAGGAGCTAGGAAAAAAAGTAGTAGGAATATGCCTTGGTTGGTTTGGCCATATTCTGAGCTAGAGTTGACCAATGTCAAGCTAGTCATGAACCGGATTTTAATGTAGGATTCAGCTTTATTCTGTTTAGAAAATGATTAGGAAAAAAGATATAAGTATTTTCCTAAAACCAAATAATTGTGAATGACCTAGGTAGTGGTCAGAATGGGTTTTGATGGCTGATTTTGTGCTTCCAAGCACCCAAATGGAAAGAGGTGCTTCTCAAAGGGGAAGGGGGCATAACTTGCAAATCAGGTGAGGAAGTCTCCCGGGCAGGTCCTTGGTCATGGATACAGGTTGCAAAGAGCTTGATTCAGGTTTTCCTCTGGCATTATGGCAAAAAAAGGTTAACATAATTCCTAATGTGAGAACAGAGTATAACTTGGGGACTCGGGGTTTGGCTTGGATTTAACTTTCATCAAGTCTAATGATAAGGCTGCTTTGAGAATGCTGCATAAAACTGTCATGCCAACACTTTAAATTGCTGTCAAAAATTGGAATGGAGACAGACAAGAGCAGATGAAATTATCTTAAGCTAGAGAAAACAATAAAATACATAAGAATCAGTTTGTTCATTTTTTCAAAGAATATTGTGGGATTGCATGACTATTGTGTGATAGTATTTTAATGCTCAGCAGATACCACACATTAATATCTCTTCAAAGAAAGAGGAGTCTAAATATGAACTGGTGGGCAAGGACTGAGATTAGGTAAATAGATTATTTATCATTTGTCTTCAAATAAGACTCATTGTTTTGCCTTTTTTTTTTTAATATATTAGAGTTGAATGTGTATTTTCTGCAATTTTGGACAGTTGATAAGAAGAGAAGGAGTGAAGCTGGAGTCTGAGAGGCATGAGCGGTTTGATTAAATGGCCAAATCATCTCTTCTGGCCTGAACTCCGGCTGTTCAATTTTTACAAAGCAAAGAAGCACTTGTTATATCAGTGCATAGGAGCACACAGACTGCAATTCAGGAATAAAGGTTTCTGTAACTGCACTAAAGGACATTTGGAATATAATTTTGGAACAAGACAAATCATGTCCTGCACTGTTTCTGAACTGCATACTACTGTGGGTGACATGGCTTGTTATGATGGAGTTCAAGCCATCACTGTCATTTTTAACATGGCCCTCATCAGGTCTGACCACCTCAGATCAAAATAACCCAATTCCTAGAGCAAAGCTGTTGCATTAATCATAGCCTTGCCATTAACAGCAGAGCTGTGCTTTACAATAACGAGGATGGGGGAGGATTTTCATTAAAATACTCTGAGCAAAGGAGATTTGGGAAGGACCAGGAAATTTCAGTCCTGGGTCACTTTCTAAATTAATCCTCTGTTCACTGCTTTCTTTGGAGTGAACACTTTTTTCCTGGCCAAGTCTAATGCCTTGCTTTTGGAGGCATTCTAGTCAGGTTTCTTAATTAATCTTTTCTGCATAAATTTTGTCTCAGAATAATTTATGGGTTTATTTCAGCTTTCTTACCATGTTAAAAAGTCTGGGTTATGTATGATAGCCACTCCTAGCCTAGTCCATTCAATTATACTTTGTCGGAAAAAAATTGCCACTGATAAGAGGGTTATTCTAGAGCACTGATGGTATAGGCAAGTTGCAATCTGACATTCCAGTTTGAAAAACATCTTTAACAGTTAAAAAAGTAGGTATGTATGTTTAATTTCCTTTGCAAAACTAGTGATGGGCTTTTGAAATTTTTCATTAGATCTAATGGGTGAACTGTGCTCTCTTTTCCTTTGGGTACACCATACAGATTTAAGTTTATGGCTGAACTGCAAATTTGTGATGAGTACTTGGACTTTCTGATGTTGAGAGTTACTTCAATTTGCTATTTAAATTAGTGAGAGTTGAGTAGGGAGTGAGATACTGGAAGAGAACCTCTAAATTTATAAGATTTGATCCAGTGCTTATTGAAGCTGAAATCTTCCCCAAATGCTATGAAATAGCCCAGTGTATTTCAGGGACTGGTTTGTCTTCTGCTTTGGCCCAAAGAAGGATTGTGGTCAGTATGTTCATGTCAGCATACAGCAGGAGAAAGGATGAAGTCAGAGAAAGACACATGTGGAGGGGGATTAATCAGCCTTAACCTAAGATATTTCCAGTTTGGCTGTCAGCCTCTGAGCTGGTTGCCCAGATGTTGCCATATAGTTGAGAGTGAAACAGGCAATTTTTAGGTGATAACTGGTCTAGCATGCCTTAGATCTTTTCAGTAAGAGAAGATAAATTGTTCCCTTGACTGCAGCCCTGCGGACACAATGGATAGGATGACTGGATCTGCTGTTGAGACCTGTTTTTAACCTTGTGAATCCCATCCATGCTGTCTTGGATAATGGCCAGTTCCTGGTACTGGCAGGCAAAACAAAAGATCTGGCAAGTACAAAGTACCTAATGCAGTCAGCACTCCCCAGGATAACTCCTGTCTCCTTCCTTTGGTTGTCTGAAAGGGAAATGGAAAACCTATCCCCTGTGAAGGAAACTTGCTCTAATTAGGTAAAGCGAGTACCAGTCATGTTGGGCAAGTGAACAGCAAATCACAGCGTAACCTTGGCCACGGAGTCTGACACCACAAGCAAACAGGGAGTGCAGACCTTTGCTGGCACTGGGAACTGTTGCCTTGCACCCTTCCCCTCACAAACCATGGTTGATTAGACATGCCAGAAGTTTAAAAAGTGTCAGCAGGAACACCCACGAGTACAGCCTAAGATCTAACTAACTCCTAGGGGCAGCACAATAATTACTGAGCTACAGACTGCACGGAGCAAAGACAGACTTTGCCTTTTGCTAAAGCCATTGTATAGAAAAGACAAGATTTTCAGAGCTTGAGAAAGAAGACAAGGGAACAGGATTGTACCCTTGTGGTTATGCTGTGATTGAGTCCCATTCCCAAGATTATGTCAAATTTTCACTGAATAGCTACTCAATGTACAATACATTAACAATCCTGGGGGAAGAAGCTGGGAATTATAATTGCATTCTCTCCAGCTGAATATCCTATTAGGGTGCAGAGTCATACTTTTCCTTTTGCTCCCTTTCTGGCTCTATGCAGCTTTTCTATTCATTGACATGGCTTCAGCAAAAAGGAGAGTTGTCCCAACCCCTCTTAAAATCTAATAGCCTGGGATTATCCTGTGATATGGCAGATCAGGGTGTGAGCCACCTTCAGACTGAAGAATGTATATTTCTTATTTCCTGAGTACAAGTGCTAGTCAGTAGTCTCTCTCTCTATATGAAAATATATTTATTAAAAAAATGTGCGTAAGTGTAACTTCCTCAAAATTCCTATCAGCCAAGAGCTGCTTTTAAGAAAGATACCGAGAATACCCTCACTCTGTGCATTTGGATCCAGTGGGTGCTTTCAGCAACTCAGTGAGCTGGACTCCTGGCTTGTTCAGAGGCAGTTCCAGTTTGCCACCAAGAATGATGGTGGTGGGAATCACATTTTTTCAAAGCAGAAAAATACAGGGCTTTGCTGATCTTTTCTGGGCATGAGATGGGTTTTCAGTTGGACTGGCTCCCAGTGACTTCTTACTGGGGATTTGCACTGGTACACAGCACTCGTAGTCTTCAGGTAAATGAGGGTGCTACTTGTGCTGCATCTGTTTAAAAATGTATGTTGTGATTTTAATAGTGTGGTTATGCCCACTGGGGGGATGCTGTGATTCCTGCCCTGACAAGATACAGAAAAGAGTTTGATGCCTTTTTCTGAGCATGCCCATGGGATGTGACGGGCTTGGGCATTGCTGGTACACTGCAAGTCACTGTGGTATTTTTGGATGTTAAGCATTCTGCAGTCTTTCAGAGGGTTTGCTTTTATATCACAGATTTGGACTGGAGGGCATGATTTCAGATCTATTATGAGAATATTGTAAATAAAGTAATTTGGCTGATTTCTAATACTGCTTTTTGTACTGAATGCAGGTTGGAACTATTAAAAAAGTAAATAGTCTGTGTAAGAATGGATGGCTTAGACTGGTTCTGGGCTTTTATACTGACATTATCAATATCTTTTGCAGTGCATTTTATATTTTAACATAAATACAACTAGATTTTTTTTCCTGCTATTTTCTGTCCTGCCTCACACATACGTATACAGTGCAGCAGGTGATATTCTTTACATAACTATGTAAAGCTGGAAAATAAATATATTTTCCTTTTAGGGACAAAACACAATGAGTTTGATGTTTGACTTGTTCCCAGGTGATTTTTAAAGTGAAGAAGTCTGAGGACATCTGTGGATGGTGCAAGGAGCTGTGTTCTACATAACATGTTGAAATTCCTGAGTAGAGCAGTACCTTACTTTGGGATTGCACAGCAGACCGATTTGGGTTTTGGTGGATGTCTATATCTGATTCAAAAGTATTTTCTTAGTTATAGTTAAAGGGCAGCAATTAAGATACCTAGTAGCACATTTGTTTATGAATCATTGGGCTTTATACTAAATACATGGACATCAGTATTGTGGGAATTGCACCTACTTGCAAGTGGGTTTGTTGAAAATTTGTTGTGCAAATACTGAAGTATTTTGTGGAAAGCTGTTTGATGTTCCTGACTAGCCTGACTCATTTTATGTTTTGAAGCTGGCTGGATTTAACCTTAAATACTGCGGCAATTATCTGTAGAACTTGCTGTCATAACTCTCCATTGGTGTTTGCCACAACACTAACCAAAGTTTGTTTGTTTTCAATATTTTCCTTCCTTCAACTACATTCTCACACCCTTTTTCAAAGCCTATAAAATACTATTTATTTACATGTAACAAGTAGTGTTGCTGTGGTTCAAAGAATGCTACTTTATAAAACATTTCCCTTTGTCCTACCACCACTAATTAATGGAATGTCAGACTCTGTTAAGTTCTTGGTTTATTGATTTAAGTGGATGAGGTCTACTTTATATTTTAAGGTGTGACTTTAGTTTTAGTTTGGGTTTTTTTCCAGAGTACTTTGTAAATTAGCAGTCGTCATCCACCAGCGGTCAGAAAACACCTAAGAAACTGTGTGACATTAATCCCTGTAGCCACTCCCCTAGAAGTCCTGCAAATTTTCTGAGTTAAGTCCAAACAGAAGACTTGTGAGCTCCGCCACTTGTCTTCTAGAGAATCTGCTTCTCTGCCACATAAACACAAGAATTATCTTACTTCTGAAACAGAAGTAAAGCAGAAATAGCCCTCTATTTTCTATGAGGAAAAACCTGAACTCTTTCTGGAACTGTTCCATTAAAACCTGGTTGGCACTGTAGCAGGATCTGCTAAAAAACCTCTGCCACCTCATGTTTTTAAAACATTACCTCCAGTCAATATTTAGGCATTTCTTCATTCATTTGCTGTAGTTGATAATTGTTTGGCTTGTAAACCACCTAAGGCTGTGGCTTCTTTGAAGCCACTGGACACAAAACCAGTCTTACAGCTGGGACTTGTGAAGACAGGTGAAACCACAAAAGCTGGGATTGTGCCTGGATAAGATAGGACCAGCTCTTGTCTCAGGGCTTGCAGGTGATCAAATCCCTTTGCCCCTTCAGAAGCTGAGTGTCAGTAGTCTTGTGTGACATTTACCTGGTAATGGGAGATCTACGGACACTGACCACCTGCAGTTTGGTGAGGTTGTCATCTCAGCCAACACTGGAACTGGGAGCTGGTTGTGTGGCAGCCTGCAGCTGGCAGTGACAATCCAGTGTGCGTGACTGGCTGTAATACATTTCCATCCTTTTGCAGATATCTTACACAAGAAATGAGGGAAATCTGTTAGGTTACTAAATTATAGTAAGGAATTGAATATGTGCTCAGTAGCAGGTGACACACAAGGCTTTGTTTCTTCATGCCATGGGAATGTCTCCCAGATCTTGAAGTATATTTATGTATTAATTCAGTTTCTTGCTCTTTGAATTTTACATGAGCTTAATGTACTTACATGTTAATTGAAAATGTATTGCCAAGTTGTATTAAGGTACACGGGAGGCAGTTAAATTACAAATTGAGTTCCTCTTGTAAAAGGTGATCAGAACCTATTTTCTGGCATTCCCCCCATATTTTGACTGGATAATTATATTACAAAGAACCTGTTTTCTAAGAAAGGTATTCCATTAAAACAACCTACTGGCTTGGTTTTCAGACAGCAAAAAAAAAAAAAAGAAGCCAGAAGTGGCTGCTACTGTTGATTGATATACTTATGTTTTTTATATGCTACGTAGGAATATAATACTTCTGAAGGAAAAAACTGTTTTTAGAAGGTGTTTCAGTATGGCCTTTTTACATTTTTGAGATCTTTTATCCAGGTAGCTGAAAATAAAGAAAATTCATAAAAAAAGAACAAAAAGCTTCAAGACCAACTGATGTATTCTCTCAAATATGAGGCACTTCTAGAAAACATTTAATTTGACATAATCTGAATTTTGCATCTCAAAATCGGACTTTGCTTAATCTAGTTGTCATCAGAACAGTAATGGACCACCTCAATTTGCAATTCTTAAATTATGTGTTTATTTTTTTGACTTAGCTGGTATATCAATAAATGGACCAGTGAGTTCTTACCTTACTTAAGAGCTTACTTAAGCAAGCATATATCTTTTGTGATATTATCAACTTGTCAAATGTGCAAAGACCGCCTGCTGTGATCACTGTTATTAACAAAGACCATAACATGATAAATTATGGATAAACACACTCAGCTTCCAAAGGGAAACTATTTTAATTGACATTCAACATCCAGGCCTTCAATTACATGACGCATTTGTCGATAGCCAGCTTTTACATATTGACATGCATTTTTATTTAACTTTACCTGGAAATGTCAGGAGGAGAGCTCAGGGAAAACAGAAGAAAGATGTTAATTAATATTGCTCGCAGTGGGATGCAAGCATTGTTTCAGTTTCAAATTAGAGCAGTGCTCACTCAGGCATACACTGCTAATATGTTATAACTAAGGACTTGTAGAGCAAGGAGAAGTTAATGGACAGCATCTCTAATAAGGATGCTGTACTTCACTCCTGACTTGCACCACAGCAGAGGGAATCAATGTGGCCTCACAGCTCATCTATCATTTGCCCTTGCTTCAGGTTGCTCTGTGTGTGTGCACTAATATATCTCTGTGTGGGATTAAACCTCAGCAAAGGCCAGAAATCAGAACAGGTTTAGAGGTGTAGTGTATATCTATGATCATTAAATAACCAAAAGGGGTTTTTAAAATTCTAGATATAAGATTGCATTTGTTATGTTGGTGTGATAAAAAATTTAGTACATTTATAAAGATTTTGTCATCTTTTAGGATGGACTAAATATTTTCTCTGCAAAAACCTTTCTCTCTTCTGAGAGAATTCAGGGAGTTGTAATCTTATAGGTAAGCAGCTGGAAGGTACACTGGCTGGAGAAACTAAAGCTATGAGGAAGACTAGTTTTGCCACTTTTACCATTCCCCTTGGTCTAAGTAAAAACCAAACTGTTAATTCACAGGTATCTGAAAATGGTAATAATTAAGTACTTTACAGAATAAAAATTCTCTGTAGAGAAAATAAATCAGGTAAGGGACTTTTCATGGAAGCCATAGGTATGTATTTATAAGCATGATGATTGTAACAACAGGAGGGATCCTCTTTGCTTCATTTGTTCCAAGGGAAGTTATTTAAATCTTTGATCTCTTGAGTTTTGCTCAAATTTTTACAGCTAAAGCTATCCAGCTGGAAGCATTTCTTGTGATAAGAACTAGCTCATGCTCTGTTGGTAATAAGGATCTGAGGATGGCATTGCTGCTCCAAAGGTGGGAAAGTAAGTCTTGTACTTGATTTGAGTTATCAAGTGAGCATCTGAAATTGCTGCTTCCAGATGGCTACTAGCTGCTCCTCCATCTACTTGTGAAAAGAGATTGTCAGACCTTGTTTTGGTGATGATTCATCCCTGACTGATAGTTTTACATAATTATACGAGTCTCTGCCTCGCATGAACCTGATATTTTTGTGTTGTGGAAGAAAAAATCTTTCACAAAAAATAATATAGAATTATTATAAACTAGCATTCTATTTTCCATCCAAGGATTTCTAAATATTTTGAAAATTTAAATACATTAGGACTCGTAACAAGTCTCCTTTAAGAAAAGACAAGTACTATTTTACTCAACTTTATGCTTTGTAAAGGTGTGATAATGGTGTCTCATGTAGGTAGTCCATTAAAATTCCTAAATTTCTCATCAGGAAGATTCAAGATGACTATTCTGTATCTTGTACAGCTGATTATGTCTACCTAGGTACAGGCATAGCATCTCAAATTTCTCCCTACTGAATAATGTAGTTTTTATTATGCCATTTTTCCAATTTGAAAAGATTATTTTGATCCTAATCTTGTTTGTAGTATTGAAATTACTCAATAAGTACTACTAGACCCAGGGCAGACCAACCTCACAGTCTCACTTGATACTGCCTTTTCTGCCATCCTGTTTTGGCATTTATCTGTTGCTAGGTCTAAATATGTTTTTCAAAATAGTTTTACCAAGTTTAGAGGGTTCATTTAGACTTGCTAATGAGAGTGTCATGTGAGATGGTACCAAAAGCCCTGCTAAGGTGAAAATAAGATGTTTACTGACTTGTTCCTTTGCACAAGGGCTCTTATCTGTCATGGAGCAAATCAACTTGATTCAGAAATCTGTTATTTAAAATTTGAAGTTACTTATGTAACTACTGGTCTTATCTTCTGGGTGCTTTTTATTTGCTCTAGTGTTTTTCTGAGATTTCAGCTTAAACTGAGTAGTTTATATTTCCCAAAACTTTCAATTTTCTGTCATTCTGAAGAGAAGTATTTTGATTTGCTTTTTCCAAACTCCTTGAGCTACATTTCTTTCCCACAAGTCCTATTAAGTATTAAGTGCTCTAAATTTCCTTTCGTGTGCTTTCTAAAAATTAATTTCATCAGGCCTGTGATTTGAAAGCGTAGAATATGGTTAAAGGCTCACTTACTTCATTTTAGCTTTCATTTTTTTCTTTTTCCTAGTGCGTAGTGATTAATTGCCTGATTACAGTTCTCTTTCTAATGAAAAATGAAGCTGAAGTAGTTTGAGTGTTTTCTCATGGTCATCTATTTGTAATTTTCCTGAGTAACATGCAATTCTTATTTTAAATGCACTTTTTTTAAATAAAAAAAGTCCCAGAGAAATCCATGCATTGCCTCATCATTTAAAAACCATCCATATATTTTTTCTGTGGTATAACTATAATGGTTCTTATTTTTGAACCAACTGCAGGATTTTATTTTTTATCTTCCATTTTTTCTACCTAGAAAATTGTACAAATATTTTCAAAGTCTACATGGGTAATTTTCATCATGTAATGGTTTGGGCTGGAAGGGACCTTGAAAACTTGTCCAACCCTCCTGCAATGAGCAGGGACATCTTCAACCAGATCAGGTTCCTCAGAGCTCCATCCAACCTGACCTTGAATTTTTCCAGGCATGGGGCATTCACCACTTCTCTGGGCAACCTGTGCCAGTGTTTCACCACCCTCATTGCAAAAAAATTCTATCTTACACCTAGTCTAAATCTACCCTCTTTTAGTTTAAAACCATTACCCCTTGTCACTTTTCACTACTGTTATATATGGACTGTCTTCTGAGGGAGCTCTAGGTGAACTAGCAACCACAGAAACTGGGAAGGATTGAACCATCTGTTTCATGACTGTTTTCATACTATTTGTGTCTTTATAGCATGTCCTTTTTATCTGTTTCTTTGTTATATGCTACACTTTCATTTTTGTGATTTGTGTGCCGTTGTGTTCTTGCTATTTTTATGTTCCTACTTACTAACTTGGCTTCTAAAGTGGTTTATTTTGAAGACCTTGTGATTTATCTACCCGCCACATCTCTAAGCACAATGAAATTAGACTTTCCAGAATCCAGTCTTCACTGGATTTCTCTTAAGCAGGAATCAGGACCATTGCCATTTTGCCATCTTTTGCATCCACAGCTCCTATGACAGGTCTTGAAAAGCCCTTATTTTCTCCCAGAAGAAGCTGCTGAGTGTATTTCTCTATTGCTGTCACATGCTTTTATGTAAATAACCAGCCCAAAGTGTCCTGCTGCATTCTGCTTCCAGTGAGCATTTGGTACTTCTCTTTTACTTTGTACTTGGTGTTCTTGACNGTCTGATTTTTTTTTTTGTTTTTTTTTATTTTTTTTTTTTTTTTTTTTTTGGTGTAATTGATTATAAAGCATTAGAAACCTATAAAATGCTGTTTGGTCATGTGTGTATATATACAAATATATGCCTAGAGAATTGTGTATGCCTACAAAGTGCAAACAAACTGCAAGGAGGATGTTGATTTAGCTTTGTTTGGCACTCAGAATTGGCAAAGGTGAGTACCTGTTTTGCAGTCTAATGGTGTTACTTGAAGAGTGTGTAATTTCGTTATATCTAGTCGAGTTTTATCATTTGCAATAAAATTAAAGAGTTAACCACAAAGGCAATGTCTTTTAATTAATTTTTTGTGGTAGAAAAGGTTGTATGCTGATGCTTTGCCTTCGTCTGAACAGTTTCATTTTCCAGACAACTTTTGAACAGCTGAGTATGGTATGAACTTATTTGACAGTATAAACTGAGATTCTCATCTTGAAATGTTACAGGACCTGGGTTTGAGAGCAGCAAAATATTTCAGAATGTCTGGCAAAAATTGTAAATTTCAAACAGCTTCCTAATCTGGGTGAACTCACATAACAAATAGTCTTCTTTTATTAAAACCAGTAACTAATCTAGATTACATTATACAGATTTTACCTTTATCTCCAGAATCACCCTGTACTATTTCATAGTTTCTGCCCCAACCGGGTATAGTAGCACCACTCTGTTTCTGCCATTTTGACATCTGTTAGTGGTTTGTGTGTGGCAAGAATCACAGAACTTCAGTTGTTGACAAGTGCAGGTGACGGCTGAAAAAAGCCATTTGTATTTAAAAAAATAATTAATATAGGAAAATTAGATAATTATAGTTCCCTTGCAGGTATCAGGAAACTCGTGGATTCGTATCAAACACACCTTGGTGCATTTTTCTCCTGTGCATCCTTCAGGGGGGGCAAAAAAGAAAGAGCTTCAGAGAAGTTCAGGAGTTTGCTGAAAGCTGTAAAGGGCCTTCTTCAATCTGGGTTCTTTCTGTGATGCAATCACCACCTTCCTATACAGATAAACCCATTTATCTGTACCTGACCTAGGGCTTTTGGAAGTTTCACCTGCTCTCTTTGTTTCTCCTGAGACATCCACCAAATGTTGAGGATGCTGAAGCTGCTAAACATTACTGCATTTCTATTTTCTTCCCTAGATGAAGGGAAACACCTTAAGGGTTCTGGGTTTTTTTACCCCTCTTCCAGTGACACACAGAAGAGAAAATGGGGGGGGAAAAATAATTTCAATAGGGATGGGATGGACAGAGGCTTCATTCTAATTTCCATTGCTACTGCTTACCTATGGCATTTCTATTCATACAATCCCTGTGCATTAGCCACTGGATTTCTGTATGTATCCTCTGCATCAGCTGCCAATTCCCGTTTATATAAATAAATGCATTTTTGCTTCAGCAAAGCCTCTTTTGGCTCCCTCATTCTATTTTCTTGCTGTTTTGAAGTTGAACACATTTCTGAGGTACCAGATGGCCAGGTACTAAATGCATAAAATGTATTATTTCCGTCTTCCCTCCTCTGCAGCAGTCTGTTTCTGTTTAGCTATGCAAATAGGAATGGTTGAAATTAAAAGCAGGAGTTGCAGCTGATATAGACCCCAATAAAATCAGGTGGCATTGAATATGTCTGAAAAGTAAGCAACTTTCAGCATTCTTAAGCTGCTTAGAATAGTGGTAAATAAAAGTGTTGGCTGAAGAGATAATATTTATTCATTGTGTGTTTCATGCTGACTGCTGGGAGAGGGCAGTTTGGAGGTAGAGCTGCTCTTTAGCTGGTAATGACATCTGTTACAAACAAGCTGGAGGGGTTCAGAGCTGATGTGACAGAAGTAATTCTCAGCTGTTAATGAATTGAGGTGAATTTTAGCATGAGAGTGAAGAATGTGTAGGGAGTTCAAACAGTTAACCATGCTGTTGTGGACTTGCTAAAGCTATGGTATGAAATTGGTATTCCCTTATGGGGATTTGCATTTGTGAAATGCAGATAAACTAAAAACTCCTCGCTGCTCATCTCACCTAATATCCGGAGTTAAGCCTTGTGTAAATGGGGTTTGTCTGAGTGGCAGGAAGGTACAAGTTACTTATGGATTTCTGGTGCTTTATAATTTACTTTTCAAATAAAAAGTAATTGAGAGTTTTTGCAGACACATTTTAATTAAGCTTGTCTCAGTAGGCAAAGTAACATAATGGTCCAGCTTTGCCAGGTAGTCCCTGTCCTCAGACTCTTGCTTCGTTGGTTTAAAGCTGAACATTTCATTTTAGCTTTAAGCTCTTAAGATTTTGCAAGACTATGTACTGTGGAAAGAAAAATGAGTTTAATAACTTTGAGACTTTTAAGATTTCTTGATCTTTCATGTGAAAATATGAGGTATGATATCTTATGACTTCATATAACCAAATATCTGAGGTAAATTCCACAGCTTTATAGATACTATTAGTTTCTGAAGTGTTTTAGTAAATCTCAGGGAGAAGCTCCTGGAATGTATGGGACTTGCTTTATACAGAGGTTGTAGTATACAGGACTACTGCAATTACTTGTGACCTTGCCTGTCATTCATTAGTGAATGCAGCAGCAGCAGCATTAATCAAAACATACTCATTGGAGAATTTTCATCTGTGGCATATTGCTCCCATAACTCTTCCTGTGCTTTTCATAGTGTCAGCAAGATCTGACATTTTTAGAGCAGATGTGTAATTTCTGAAAATATTTGTAATTCACTTTACAAGGCGTATGTATGACGTAGGAGATGCTATGATATTCAGGTTTTAGCATGTTCAACATTTTATGGTTTATAGGGGCTTGACCTCAATTTATTTGCAAAATAAGCTTTTGAATACTAGTGCGGAAGCTTTATAATACGAAATATTTAAGTCTCCCATACTAAGTTGGGTTGGTGATCTGTCATAAAAATAGCAAACAATACATTTTAGTCCATGAGATTTACTCAGTGGAAATGCTGAAGTGCAACACCTTGAATCAGTTTGATGCATAAATCCTACTGATTTCAGCAAAGTCAAAATATCACCTGCTGTCTCTCTCACCCTGTCATGCCTGCCTGTGACACCTCTAGCATAATTCTTTTTGAATCCTGGTTCTGATGATGAAGTTACCAGGCTTATTCCTTATTGCTTCTCATCCTACATGTTTGTTCCATCACCTCATCTCTGTACAGTAAAGTACGTGACAGAATTCCATTCTTCTTTTCTGACAAAAGTAGGTCAAGAGTAGTTCTATCCCTGTTGTCATCCATGGTTTGCACTGATGGAAGGAAATCTCTTAGCATTTCTCTAATACCTTGTTATTCTCACTTTCACCTCTTGCTCTCTGTTTCTTTGCAAAGAACAAAGCCTTACGTTTGTGATGTAGGGCTGTGTTTAGCAGCAATGTTAAAACATGTTTGTTTGGGAGTTTGTTCAGGAAAATAGGTGCATTTGTTACTCAGCAATAAATCCTTTTAAGATAGCCGTATGATGGGAACAGCAGGAAATGTGAATGGAAAGCCATCTGGTCCGTGCCACAACCCCTGAGGATACGTCTGTGCGGGGCTGGAGTGACTGTTGTGCAAACAGTGTGTTTGTAACAGCCCTGCTGGGCTGCTCTTCCATTTATCCTACCTTGCCTTGACCTTAGCCTGGGGCCCTGTGTGGGACAGAGCTGGGTGTGTCACAGCTTGGTGCTCACACTGCTGATAGCTCCTGGGCTGAAATGTGAACAAACAGGATTACTGCACTCGAACCACAAAGTGTGGAAAGGGCCAGCAGGTTCAAATATTGTCCTGCACTCTCCTGTATAACCTCAGTCTTCCTCCCCCCACAAGAGGGAGACAGAAAGTGTGATTGAATCTAAGGAAGAAAATATTTGGTATGAGGAGATCCTAATTAGGAAGGAACTTGGCCATTCTGGAGAGAACAAAACTCACAGAACGAGTAAATATCAATAGTGTGGGAACATTTGGTATGACAGAATGTTTTCTTGCAAAGGAAAGAGAAAGAGACTGTGTAAATGTGATTATAGATTTTGAAGGAAGACAAAATGTTTCTCAGCTAGATTCTGGCTGTGTTTATGTTTGCACATAATGTGGTGGAATTGGAGCAGACCTACCAAGCAAAACACTTGATTTGCAAACCTAACATCCAGGCTTGCACAGATCCCAGGAGCTGCTTTCCCTTGGAAGACCTCTGGTCCAATTCCAGGACTTGAAAGCCACTAGTGCTTATTTCCAAGAAAAAGATCAATGTGTGCACTCCTCTGTGGAAACCAAAGCATGTTCAGTGAGGGTGAAGCAGAGATTTGCTGCAAAAAACATATGTCTTGTGAAATAAAACAGTACTGTAAATATACCTTCCTCCTTCAATTTTTCTAAGTCTTTGTGCCAAAGTTTGTGTTTGAGATGTGAAATTTCTTATGAAAACCCCATCCAAACTTAGGTTTTGTCTGAAATATGTTTCCTAGTATGAAATCAAAGGAATTTCCTGGACAGAAAAGCAATGAAGGTGGCAGTGCTCTACTAACACCATCTTCTGTTACTGAAATGCTTACCAAACCTTGAAATATATAAACTATTACATGACTGGTTTGTAGAAAAGGAGGGCAGAAGAGGTGAAGTCTAGTTTGTTTGTTTGGATATTTTTTTAATCATGCTGACGTATTGTCAGCATTTTTTAATCAGCGCTGACAATATCCTCTAAAACTGAGCAAATGCAGAGGTGCTTTCAAAACCAAGTTATTATTGACAGTCACTGCTGCACTCCTCAGTTCCTGAGGTGCTTTGTTGTTGCTACTGTTCTATTTTTCAGCAGTATTCCTCCTTCTCAGAGTTATTGTTTCCCACAATCATAGCTGAGCTGCTTCCCACAATACTGTCTTCAGTTTCTGTTTCTGCCTGTTTTCTTTGTGCAGGTTTGTACATCAATCTGATTTCACTTTAACCTTTATCTTCTGTTTTGAACAGCCTGTGCAGCTTCTGCAGTAGCAGAGACCTGAGATTCTGGCAGATCATCCAGGGCTTTTCTATTTTCCAGCCCATTTAAGGGTACTCTTTCTCATTAGGAATAAAGGCAAAGCTAAACAAACAAATAAAACCTTTCAATGCAATAAAATTGTGAATAGTTGAGAAAAAATGAGATCAAACTTCATATGTATCATACTTCATACATTGCTGCTTGGACTAATGCAAAGTTGTTTTGTTACCCAGTGTTAGAGATAAAAATGGAAGTTTATTGTGAAGACAAGAATGGTTTGCTCTCCCTCCTTCAATACTGTGTCTGCAAAAAAGATTAGCTCTGCATAGTTGATGCAAGCAGCAGAGAAGTAACAACACTGCTGGAACTGGGTAGCAGTAAAAGCCAGAAACTATTTACGTGAGAATTTGAGATTGCCTCACTTTATTTCCAGGTGCTTTGCAGTGAAATTTATTCAATACAGTCTTAGAGCAACAAATTTTGAGAAGTCATAGAAAGGCTCCAGAAAAAAATAACCTTAATTTCTGGGAAAAAAAGCTAAAGTATCTGTACATCATCTGTCTGCTTATATTTCTCTACCTGATTAGAAAAAAAAAGAAAAAAAGGTAGGATAGTAACAAATAGATAAGATGCATTTGTCCAAAAAAATCCCCAAAAGGATTTCATATGACCTAATTTTATCCTTTGACTGGGTTAAGCATACACAGTAAACATGATTAAATCATGAGTTGGAGGTTTTTGAGACTTGGATTCTCGAAAGGAAGCTGTACAGATACTGTCTGTGTGGCAGTCCTTAACCTGGTGCATGCATCATTAACCTCGTGCAGTAAAACAACTCCAGGAGGGGATCTGCTGCTTTTGGGAGACCTCATGGGCACAGGGTCCCCTGGGTTTGCTGGCACTGAGTCCTTTCATGCTGTGACTTGAGCAAATGTTTTCCTGGGAGCAGTCACTGACCAGCAACTTCTGTTTGGTTGGAGATGCGTACCTGGTGCTTTTCAACATTTTTGTAATGATTTGCATGATACACCTCAGAATGTGCTTATGGAATCTGCTGGTGAGATTCAAAGGAGACACTTGAAATCCAAAATGACTTAGAAAATATTTGGAGAAATAGCCCAAAGGAAGGGCCAAGACTAACTAAGGAGGAGGAAACACTCTGGGATGTAAAATGCATTGCTAACTGTGCTGGAATGAGTCCTGTCATCTTTCTGCACAAACATTAAGCATCCCAAAGGTGTATTTAGCAGGAAATGTTATGGTGAATGTATGGGAGATAATACTTCCACTTCAGTTAGCATTTTAGGCAGGCTAATTCTGGAGTAATGCTGTTTCAGTGCTGGAAGGGATCTGCTTGAGCAATGAAGAAATGATGTGAAGAAATACCAGTGAAAGAATCAGTGATATGAAAAAGAAAAGCCTGATAGGGAAGAAAAAGGGTCTCTCCCTATAGTGAGAACAAAATCTTGTAGTTTAAGCTACATCATGGGATATCAAGAGGAGGCACCAGGATAAATGTCCAAAGCTTGAGACAATGAGTATGTAAATAGATTCCTGATGAGACATAGGAATGGATTAGAGGTCTTTGCATCTGCCTGGAGGTGGGTGATGGGCTGTCTGCTCTCACAAGGTCTGAATGTACATCCTATTTTCCTGAGCTGCCAGCTGGTCTGGGTGGAGACCTCAGAGAATCGAGAGCCAGCAGAACTGTGTGGAAGAGACAAAAAATGGAAGCAAAATATGTTCAGCTTCCCAGGACTTTAATCTTTGAGTAGAGAAAGACACAGGTGCAACCAAATGATAGGCAGTGCCTGCAGTGTGCCAGAACACGAGTGTGTGCTGTGCTCTGCCATCTGTCACATTAGTGACAAGCCTCCCTGCAGCATCCGGCAGGCCTCGCTCTTGCAAAGGGTTTGCCTGCCTACACACTCCTCTTGTATCCCAGCCTCGAGCTCTAAATTGTCTTTAAACTCCATGAGAAAGTTTTCTTTGGTCTTTTACACTGGAATTCATTTGAGGTGTCACATGGCTTGTGGGGGAAGTATAGAAATCTTCCAGATAAAGTGGTTCTTGTAGGGTTCCTGTTGTTCTAATTGCTTCCTTGTGTATTCCTAACTGATGTCTTAAGTGCAGAAATCTAATTTTCTAGTCACTGACATTGGTATTCTGTATTGTCACCACAGGACCTATCCAGCTGGGTGCTTCAGCTTTGAATATGGGATAATTTCACATAGTTTAAGCAACTCAGAGGCTTATGTATTTAGTCTAAACAACTCTAGGTTTCTCCTTCAGGCAGTGGATGGCAATAGGTGCCTTTGGATGAGGATTTAGTGGTTAATTTTGAAGGAAAGGACTTTGTGTCTGGAAAGAAAGGAGAGAGTAAAAGCTTTGGTTACAAAAGAATGGGAAAGTGTCACTTGTCTTTGGTGTGGAAAGTGTCTATTCTTTATTAATTAGCCATCAGGGTAATTAATTTTGTGCTGTACAGGCTTGTTAGTTTTGGAATATGCATTGCTTAAGATGATGAAAAACAGCTGAGTAGCTTTTATAATATAATTATGCTATGACTTAGTCATACATGCATTTTAAAGATATTTTGACTTATTAGGATGTAATTAAGTCATTATTATTACTGTGATATGAATTCAAATGGAACAGCATTAGTAGTTGTACTTTGTTGTGGGATCATATATACAACCCATGACTGAGCCAGAACTGTGCAAATAAGTTGGATACAAGTTTAATGAGGCAAAAAAAAAAGCTTTTTAGGTTCTCTTTCCCCCAGGTTTCCTTATGACACTTGTAATTTAATCTTTGGTACATGATGGTCTGAAAGAACTTGTCTGACCTTGGTAAATAGAAGTTAGAGAAGATGAAGCCCATCCACGGAGTTTGCATGCAAATATTTTACATATTGCTTAAGGAGGAAAGTAAACTGTGCTAGTTTATAGCATACTTAGCATAGTTTCAGCTAATCAGTAATGTCAATGAAGTTGATTGGGGATTAGTTTTATCCAGCTTTGTAACTGAAATCTGGCTTTTAGCTGCTTCCCTGTAAATCATGATATAGTCATACATGTATAAAATTGGACTGTTTATGGGAAGAAGGATTTATTGACTTATTTTTTTACATGGCAAATCTGAGAATCATTATTGGATGATCTTACATGTATGTATTAGTAAATTTTACCTGCCAGTTTTGCTTGTGGAATACTAATATGCATTTTTTGCCTTTGGAAGCAAAGCCTTTTAAGAAGTCATAGATGGGAATGTGCAAAATATCTCCCTTAAGGTACTTTTAATATACATTTCTCTTAATGAATATATATTAGCTTCATATTTACTTCCTGGCTTTTAATAATGATTTCAGTGATGAATGCATATGAAGGGGATGATAAAGCTTGGACTCTTGCAGTCACTGTGGTCCATAATTATTGGAAGTGATTTGGGATGACTTTCTGTTCCCTTTTGGAGGCTGCCATCTTGTGTTCTGAAATCAAATTTTCCATTACCGTGATTTCTCTCTCTCAACCACTGTAGTTATGAAAATGGATATTAAATTGTGAACACAGTGGGGATAAATGCAGTAGTATTTACTGTAATGAGTCGATAGTAGATAAACTCATATATAATAATTGGTTTGCTTAAAACAATATGATCCCAATAGTCTTTGAAGGATGTTTATTCTGAAACCCATTGCTGGTCATTGAAAAGACAACTGATATGAAGAACTTTGCAGCAGACTGTTGCATTTAATACTGAAAGATCATTTTCTTGTAGATTTATGTGAGATCACTACTAATATTTTTATTGTAAAGTTCTTATTTAGAGATAATCGAAGTGTGAGGTATGCAGAATTTGATTTTAAAAAACATGGTTTTGGAGTACCTCTTCCAACTTGCTCCATGAAATTGTCTTCAAAAATTTTAAAGTGAAAAGTGAAAATTCAAATGCAGATTCAAGTTTCATTAAGACAGGTCTATTTTATTATATTTTATTGTTTTAGACATGCTTCTAGCTTTGGGCTTAGTTTGTCTTCTGGGATATTTTCTTTGTGAAAAGTTGAATGAGCAAATGTGAAGGTTATCTCATGTTTACTGGTAGATTGTTAAATTAGGATATTTCAGAGCTTTGAGGGTCGGGGGGACCCATAATGAGGCCTCAAATATAAGAGCCCAGCAGATTTGTATCTACTACCTTTTTGGTTGTAAAGGTGCTGAGCATTATCTTTAATTTATAGCATGAAGTGAGTTACATTCTGAGAAGTGCTAACATCACAGAAAATGCTTAGAAAAGTTTTCAATGTCTCATACAGACAAAAAGCTAGAGTAAGACTTTTGAAAGCTGGTAGGAACAGGAAGGTTTTGGGTATTTTTCAGACATCAGAATTGATTTGCCTTGTGCTTCTTTACAACAGTCCCAGTCTCTTGACAGAGTGAGTTAAGCAGAACCTTGCTGAAATATCTACCACATCTTTCTGAAATGAAACTCAAAGTGATATTTTTCCCCATCTGTCATGATGTAAGGACTGAATTATTCTTGATTTACGTATGAGGGGAAAAAGAAAGTGTACGTGACACGCTCAGTGGAGAGGTGTTACAATTGTTCTTGATTCATCCATGCTCACGATAAAGTTATTATTTTAATAGAGCTGCTCCAGTGTATGATGTACTGTTGTGATGCTTTTACTTTCATGTTTATTTTTAGCACAAATTTATGTTGGGCTGAACATGAAAACTTATCTAATGTTATGGGCTGTCTTCACAGTCACTAAATAAATTAAACCCCCTTGAAGCAATCAATGACAGGTAACAGAAAAGCAAGACATTTCGATTGTGAAACCATTAGGAAGCATGTGAGACTGCTCAAATGTGAATCTGAACCCTCACTGAATTATGAATAAAACATGGTTAAAAAGCAGTTAGCAAAGATCCTGTTTCCAGAGCCAGTATAGACTCTACTGCTGCTTTTAGGCAATCTGTGCAATTTCAAAGCTTTGCTGAAGGGAAGAAGGAAAAAGCAATTCAGAGTGCCCATTTGTGTACTTCCCTAATCTAGGAAATCAAAAAAGAATTTTTGAAGATGTCAAGTGAAATGTGCTCTCTTTTAATGGGGGGAAAAAATAAAGAAGCTGGGGAAATTAATATCCCACATGGTTTGTGTTCTAGAAATGGCTGTACCCTCAAAGGTCTGCCTGTCACTGTGTAGCTGCAGATCCCAAAGGGCCAGCTGGAATACAGGATGTGTTTGTTTAACCAAACAGAGCACGTTTCAAGCCTAGTTAGATAACAAAACTAGGGCTTGCAATGATGAAAAAATCAGTAGCTTTCCTAGTGGTGGAGCCTAAAATGAGGACACAGTTCTACACAGAATTGCAGAACAGGTCAAAATTGGGTACTTTTCTACCACACTGTCTGATATTACCATGAGTGTTAAAGGTCTATATCTGTCATCATCAAAAGTATCAGCAAACCCAGAAAGTCCCCAGGCTTGCTGTTATGCTGGTAGTCCCAGAAAATGGAAGGAAATTGCAATCATGTATCACTCTTAAAAGACAATGCTAAAGGAGAGCCTGCCACGAGGTGTCATCTTCAGATGTCAGGGGAGGGGATGGATGACACTGGAATTAATTTCAGGCTGCTCTTGGGTTGCTTCACATTGGTTAAGTCAGTGCCTTGTTAGAGCAGAGTGCAGTACTTTCCAAGGAAGAAGCAAGAGGAAACAAGTAGAGTCTGTAAAAAATAAAAGCTGGTCTAGAGGCTTTCATTAATTCCATTTGCTTAAATCCAGAAATGGATTTTCTGCTTGGGAAAAAGATTTTTAGAACCAGCTGAACACATCTAGCAAGTCTCTTGCAAAACAACTGGAAATACGTTACACTCCAAATACTGCAGGAAGGACTGGACTGGGGCTATGGTTAACATTTTTCTCCAGTTCAGTAGTAGAAACACCACGTTGACTCCTTTGGATTAGCTAAAATGGAAAAATTGTTCATTTGACTGAAATGGCTGGATCCTTGTCCAAAACGCAGGAACAAAACCAATTCTTTGTTCTTATCAGTATTATGAAACTAATATAATTTCTTTCTTTCAGCGAGTAGCACTTTTCTTCTCAGCCAAAGCAGAGATCTTGTCTGCAATATCAGTTAGTTCCTCGTCTTTTCCTTTCAGAAGGAAAGATATAGCAATTTAAATGTGAAAAGTCTTTGATTTTGTAGGTAGAGAACAAGGGAAAAAGATATAAATTAAATGAAATTCAGGCTATTACTTGATGCAGCAGGAAAGAAGTGAGTCTCAACTGTTGTTACAACAAACTTTATCCATCCATCCTAAAAAGCAAATCCCTTCGTAATTTCAGTGAGGATCAAAAGCACTGAGATGAAATCTTGTAATATTCCTTTCCAAGGGGGAAAAACTCTAAAATCTCCCACGGGGTCTGTGATGAAAATTTTCTCTCCTTGGCTTGCTACACTGGCAAGATAAAAGTATGATCCAATAATCCCTGCTTAAAAAACCACAAAGTTGTGGTTCCTCTTCCTGAACTTGAGAAGTTTCCTACAGGATTTTTTTCCCCAAACTCTCCCCCATGGAGCATCAGGTTGCTGTGGCTGGAGGCACATTGCAGCCCCCTATCCCAGGGCTGTAAGTAAAGAGCAGGATGAAGAGCCACTCCTGCTCATCCCGAGGCTGTTGCTAATTTTGTGAGCCCAGGGAGAACATACAAACCATGGGAGCAACCAGGTCCCGTGCAAGCCAGCTCTTCTTTCAGGGCACAGATCCCCTTAGTTCAGGCTCTTATCAAGTGACTGTCTTCAATTTGCTCTACATCTCTTAAATACCTGTTAGTGGTAGTAAACTGCTTGAAAAGGAAAAATAAAATACCTCTTGAGATGACTTTCTGCCTGAGGGCAAGAAGCACTCGGATGTGAGTGTGCTGGTGGTTTGCTCTCCATAGCATCCTGCTTTTCTTTGTGTTGTGTGTACACCCCACATCCCTTGAACAGGAGGCCTGAAGGTTTACCTGGCAGAGTTTTCCAGCAGTGGGACTGTGTGCTCAGAGGTGCATCACAGGGTAATTTTGCTCCAAGACTGGCACGAGGAGATGTCCCACTTGACACCAACCAACTGATAATGTTTGCAAATTCACCTGATTCCTCTTTCCTAACAAGGTATAAACTGCAACTGGATTTTTGTAGCTATGAAGTGATTTTAAGATGGAAATAAGTAGCAGTAAAACCACTGATAATTTTTACAGCATTTTAGGCTTTTTACACTGTTGTGAGAGCTTCTCCCGGTGAGACCCTGCATGGAATGGGCGCTTGTTGTGCGACAGAACGTGGGCAGCCGGGGATTCAGCTGTTACAGGTTTTCAGCAGCGCCTTGGGAATTCACAAAAGCAGTGAATTATCAGGTGTTCTTTCTGCCATCCCGTGGCAATCCTGATACACTGCAAAGGGCCTGTCCTGGCTTGCTTAATCATGGACTATAGAGTGATTCTGTAATGAATCACACCCTGGTCCTTCTTTTGAAAGGAGTTGTTTTTCCTGGTGTATATCCATATGACACCAGCACTCAAACTTGTGGTATCAACCATATAGATTTTTCCCCCTTGTGTATGCAATTTAGCACACACTGCAGCTAGCTGCAATTGTTTCTTGTTCATGAGAAAAATATGTTTATTGTACTTCCTGGGAGGAAAATGTGAAGTGAATTTCTTCTGACTATAGCTCTTTGGGTAATTCTATATACTTGATGTATTTCTGAATTTAAAAAAAAGGTTATTTGAACTGTTAATGTTAAGTTAAAACAAAACCCTCATGCAATTGAGTTCTACTTAATACGCATAAAAGTATTTTTTCTTTAGCTTTTACTTTAAAAAGAATCCTTTTAGTGAATTTCTGGGAAGAAATTCTCTTTTGTTTTATATTCCCAGATAAGCCAGCATTCTTTTTATTGCACTGTATTAATCTTTCTACTCTAGGATGGTTAATTTCTTTAAGTTGTCTTCAAAACAGATAAAAATTTGAATTTTTAATGACTATATGCCTTAAGATAGACCTCAGAACTTCAAATTTCTTAACACCTCTGTGGAATAAGCCCAAAACATACATAATTAAAATATGAGATGTAGATGATTTTGTTCCCCAGCTACTGTTTTCTTAAATACCTTTCTAGTAGTTGAAATTGTATGAGTGGCAGAGCCTGGAGCAGAGAGAAAGTGTTTGTGTCAGGCACTAATATTCTAAGTTGAAAGAGATTAGTGGACCATCTGAATTCAAGAAACCCTTTATCTCTACCCTTAAAAGCTAATTTTAACTTCTTTAAGAGGTGAAAATTATACTTCTGTTTATGGGTAATGATGTTTTATTTTATGGCTGTGTGTGTACTGTGGTGCTCTCCTAGAAATGTTCAGCTCCTGAGGGAGAGGAGAGATTGTGTCTGTTAAATATTAAAACAGGTTTGTGATATAATCTTGGAGAGATCATTCCATGCTTTTTGGCACAGAGACTCCATGAGATGGATGGTGTGTGGATGACACTCCAGCAGTTCTGTAGGCTGGTCTTTACATGACACAAGCAGGTCTTCATTGGGGTGTCCTTGACACAGGTGATTCAGTTTGTTCCAGGTGAGGTGTCCTGAAAGCCTTGGGTTTTCCAAATCATCATTTCTGAATGGAAAATGTATCTCAAAAGGTTTGTTCCAGCCCATAAGAATTGCTGAGCTTTCCAGTCTTGTTGGCCACCTTACTCTTTCATATAGAAGCACAATGAAACTGCAGACACAGACCAGTTTTGAATCAAGGCAAATTCTAGATATATAAGCAGTAAAATACAAGGAAAGCAAAACAAAACTGTGGCTGAATTAATTCATTCTGCATTCCTTATATTAAATATTTGTATTCTTGACTTATGTATGTCTTAACAGGACATCTGACCTTTTATTTTCTGATATTCACTACAAAATTAAGTAACTTAGGGATGTCATAGTCTTTAAGGCCCAGGTGTCCATTTAGTTTATACTGTAGTGTATTCATCCTGTTTGTTTGCTAAGCCACAAATAAATTTCCATTTCTATGGATACAAATGTTATTTCTATTTTCAGCAAGACCATTCTGGAAGAGTAAGTTGTTTCTCTGGTTTATGAATCCTACCTTTACCCATGACGTGCTCATAGTTTAAATAGGTATAGCTGTGCATTGGGCTTTATGTAACAGTGTGTGTTGTACAGCAGAGGGAGTATTTTGTCAGGAATAGAGAAGGCAATTTGTCACTGTGTCACTGAGTACTTGGCACATCACCAGCTCTAGCAAGCTATAGGATATCTTTCTATCAACAACAGCAACAATCAGGCACTAGTTTGTTAAACAGGATATAAGTGCAGAGGTTGGGTGGGATAAGCTTTGAGTTACTAAACCCTTGCATTTTGTCAACTGACACAGGATAGATACCAACAGTGCTGAAAATGAGGTGGACAATGGATATGCATATTAAAAATTAAATGTTCTGTTGTTATCAGTATTTACCTTTCTGTAGGCTGGGATTTTAAAATGTTCTTTATTATTTAATTATTTTTAAACAAGTTTTTGCCTTTTTTTTTTTTTTTTCTTTCTAAACCAGTGATTCCTAACGTCTAAGGTTTTATGATCTTTCATGCCTCTGTGTGTGCTAATTTGCAATAGTCCAGTCCCTATTGGTCTTAACGGCATTTGCCACTATTCAGCTGGAGTTGAAATACTGTGTTGGGCATTGGTAGGGGGCTAAACTGTGCCATGAGAGATGTGGGCAATGTAATGCATGGTCTTCCATTCATGGGTAAAACAAACAGAAAAAGATAAAAAGAGATTTACAATGAATGAGGTAGAATAGAAAGGGGGGGGGGCAAATTAATCCTAATATTCTGTGACTTATTTCATTACATATTGGCCAAGATTTCAAAGTTCTGCCTACTATCTTTTATAAAAAGCAGGTATTAAGTAAAAACCCCAAATGAACTCTTTGCTTATGCTATTAGAGGTGTTCATTTACAGCCCAATAACCACAAAGGTAAATTGACTTTAAATTGGTGGTGCCTTTCTGCCTTGTCCCTGTGCTCCCCTCATCAAAACTGATTGTTTAATTCTATTAAATGCTAGAGACCAAGCTGGATTTTCAGTTCTGTTTCATTTTTTTTTTCCAATTTCATTAGGAGATATTACTTGTACTTTCAAATCTTGATACTGGCATCACATTTCTATTATTTCACGTTTCCTATTAGAGTTTCTTTTGAACATTAGATTTGCTGCTACCTGGCATCACAACAAGAACTGAACAAAACCGCTGTCTTTACAGAAGGCTCTTGGCAGTTCCGTCTTATCACAGAAGTGTGTGTCAGCAAGGCAGAGCTCAAATCCTGGAGGAGTTTAAGTCTTCATTCTTGTTCCTGAGCCTGCTTCTTAGAAATGTGAGAACAATCTGTGTGCAGTTCTGTGCTGATGTGACAGACCTCACCTTGCCTTTTGATTTCAAAGATTTTTTTTTCCATAAGAAGATGTCTGAATTAAGGTACAAAGAAAACTTCTCCGCTGAACAAACACAAAATTTCCAAATTATGCACAAAAATTGTGCTGACTCTTCTATGTGTATTTTATGTAAAAGCCTGGAATTCCTTTTATACAGTGTGTCAGATGGTCCCTTCTTCCCTGCTTGGTGCAGATCGCTCTGTTCTCTGTTGAATCCACCTGATGCACAAAGTCCCATCTGTAATTGCACCCAGACTTGGGACCTGGCGTGTTTCCAGGGCACCTGGCTCTGGTCCCAGCTCTCTTGTTTTTTAGTTTGGGCTCTATGAGGTCTCATGCTGACACAGATTTGCTCTCAGCTTTAGCACCTGAAGCAGCAAAGGTGGACTCTCCTAAGCCTTGAAACTTGTGGTGAGATGTCCTGAGGTTGCTCAGGTTAACTGTGCTCAGTGCTTCACCACAGCACAGGAGCTCTGTTTGCACTGTTAGACTTTTGAGACCTGCCTTGCCAGCAGAATAAGAAACCTTTTGTTTTGCACTAGCTTTTACTCAAAGCTGGTCTTCTAAGAAAAATGGAAGTTTGGAGCTTCTCTCTAGCCTCGCTTTCCTATTTTTGTTTGTTTCTTAGAGTCTACTGAGTGTGGCATGTGCCTAATGAGATGATTGTGTCCACTCTGGACTCTAGTCCTGGGATATTTGTTCCCAACTTTCTCTGTGCTACAGTTGTTGGTCTGGTGTTGGAATTTCCTACATAAGTGAAGATCTCAGTGCACGAACATGATAATCCTTCATTTTGATGTCTTTGATAGATGAATTGAGACAGTGCAGTGCATCATACTGCTATCTCAGAAGGATACAACCATTTCTCATGATTTTGTTTGTAATTTTGAATACAGTTTGGGGTGTAGATCCCTGAGCTACTGCTGAAAAATCGAGCTCCAGAACCCAGAAGCAGCAGAGCTGTATCACTATGGTGCTGTACTGGGAATAATTAGCTTTGCTTGAGAGGCAGGCCTAATTAGCCCATGCACAATGTTGCTCTAACGAGGTTATATTCTCTCTGAGACCTCAGCTAGTATCCCTGCATGGTGCTGTATAAATGTACTGGTTTGGCTGAGCTTTGCTCTGACATGATGTTGCATTGCACTGAGTAAATGTGCATTTGAAGGGGAAAATAAGGGTCCAGAAATAACTTTTTCCTTTTTTTGTTTATTTGTTTGAGGTTTTATTTGTTTGGTTTCTTTTTGTTTGTTTGTTTATCATATGCAGGAATATTTATTTGTATCTGTGGGGTACTATTCTGTAATCCCAGCTCACTAGGAACATGCTGGTGAAATAAATCATTAGAGCCATTGCTTATAATTTGCTCAGGAAAGAGCTGTGTCATTCAAGACGTTAGAGTTTTAGACTTATGAAAATGCTACTTCTCATAGCAACATATATAAAAATGACTGTCTTATAATCATGCAAGTTATCTGATCTCTATTAATATGCCACAGTGACAGCAACAGACTTCTTTTTAATTCTGTCAAAATGTTAGACAGATGTGGTTTAGCCAATTAGGAGATTTCCACTAATTTTTCATGTGCTAGTTGAAAGGCACATGAAATCATCATTGTTGATGACTTAGTCTGAGTGCAGCCTGTCTTTCATCATTGTTCCCAGTTTTTAGTCCTGTAGAGTCCTCCTGTCCTCCATAACTTTCTGGCAGAGACTTGTAGAAAAATACCTGCTCCAGTGCCTATTGGTTATTGGATTAATTCGTGCTTCTGTTTCAAAAGGCTGGTTGTTGAGGAAGATTTAGCTTCAACTTGGATTTTGTATTTTTTCCTGCTGTTGCTAGAACGTTTTTCTAAAATACTTAAAACTAGTCCCAAAGGATGTAAAATGAAGTGCCCTGAGAGATGGGATGACCCAAGTAATCCTCAGATATTTGCTTTGTGAATTAATTTCTAAAGCTTTATTCAGACAAATGGAAGCATATGGTTTTGGGATGCTGCTCTGCCCTAAGGCCAAACTCTTCCTGAACAGGGAACAGCACAGGCAGGGCACCAGCTTAGGTGCTGGGCATTGTCCAGGCTGTTGGTTCTCAGCTTCCCAGCAAGCTGTCCAGAAATTCCCACTTGGATAATTGACTCTGAGAGTAATGCCAGCAAAATTATTACAGAAGGGTAGGGAGGAATGTAATACTTTTACATACCTTTGTCATGCTCTGAATCCAATTAATGGACAATATCATAACACTTGTGATTTCCACTGAAGCACTGATTTCACTGGGCCAGTCCAGTCCTTTTCTCTCATCAGTGTGGAAATGACATTGCTACTGGTCCCAGCCCTTAGAGAACTGGGGGACTTTTTTGACACCTGTAAAAAATACCACCTATTGCACAGGCACTGAGCAGAAGTTGATCTAGTGTTGAACTTCTGTATTATGTGAGGAGGACAGTTAAGGTCACTAAGGAAAGATTGTGACAGTGCCTTAACATGGCAGTGTCTGAGATGTGGGGCTGAGTTTTTGTTATACATACCTTCAAGTTCTGCATCCAAATTGTTTACGAAGATGTTGAATAGCACTGGCCCTAAAATGGAGCCCTGCCAAACCCCACTAGTGACTGAGAAGAATTTTATAAACTAAATCTTTAGGCAGTCAAATGGAATCTCATTGTGACTGCATATTCCATGGCTGAGATACAAGAAGGGGTTTACACTGTGCCAAAGCTTTTTAAAGAGTATAGTAGTATAGTAGTGCTCCAATATCTAGTATGAAAAAAGAATGGTAGGATTTCTTTGGTGGTTTATGAAAATGTTTACCTATTGGTAAGAAAAATTGATTCAGTGTTTTCCACTGTAATTCTTGCTTTACTGTTGACAGAATTTTATGAAATACCAGTATAAATTATAGTCTTTAATGAAATACCTTATCACATAGTGAGCGTAGTTGCAATCTTCGGGTTTCTCTTATTATTTATTTTATTACATTTATTGCGTATTTTGTTGTCGCTCTTCCACTACATATTTGTATAAATTCTTACTGATTTCACTGGGATCACTGACAGGAAGAAAGAGACTCTGAAGCACAGAAGTATTGCTCCTGTTCAATATTTCTCTCAATTCTTATTCAAGTGGGTTTTTTCCCCCTATGTGCAAAGTTGCTTTATATGTCTTTTATCGCAAATACTCAAACCCTTCTGAGATTTTCTTTCATTCTTTTCTTGGTCTATTTGATTATGTTTTATGTCTGTTTTCAAGGATAATTTTCATCTGAAAAATAGCCATGGTGTCTTAGTATGAAACATGATTTATTTATTTTATTGTTGATAACATCATTTGTGAATTCAGTCACACACTGAATGCACCTAGCTAGAATATTAATTTCCTACAAACATGAAAGCAAATAGTGAGATGTACTGTACATCTTGATCATGAGGTTAAGTGAATTCAGCTACTGTGGAATGGAATATAGCTGCACAATTCTAATTTTGTTGCTTCCTGTTGATTACCATATTTAGATCTAGAAGTAATGTTTTTACAGGGGAAAAAAAGCTAAAGAGAGAGGAAAGAGTGAAATAGCACAGTAATTTTCTTATGTGAGTGCTAAGCATGTTAAATATTTCAATATTCACTTTTAAAGTAAATTAGATCAAACAAATCACTGTACTTTTGATCTGTTTCAAAGACTTCAGACATTTTTGTCATAGGATTTTGGCTGTTGTTGATGCCTTAACTTTTAGCAGAAGCAAAACAACCCTGCAAATATTTCTATTTCTAAGCAGAATACAGAACTGAAGACTATGACTTTACTGACACCTTTGCTATGGAACAAACACATTTACTTTGTAAATAAAAGCAACCTAATTGATCCAAGGTATTGCTGCAACAGCATTGCAAGGTTAATATGGACCTGCATTCACTGGGTGCCCCAGCCTCTTCATTGTCCAAGTCTGAAAACCTCCATACTGAGTTGGAAGGCTTTTTAAAATTTAACTTTTAATGTTGTTGGGGTGATGTAGGTCGGTGTTCTCAGGGCTGGTAAATGGATTAGATTGCAGCACACAACATGTACTGAGTATGTACATTACTGTGTCCCCACTGTATCTTCCAGCACCTCATTAGAAATGTTATGTTGTAAATAGTTTTGCTAACCTACCAGATGATGAAAGGTTTGGTGCTGGGTTTCCTTGGGAACTCAGTGAGGACAGTAACTGGGAGAGCTGTGGGTGTGCATCATTGAATTGGGAGAAGAAATTTATCCAGCAGAAAGCCAGGCAAAGAATTGTCTACTTAAACAAGGATCTACTGAGCTGTAGAAATCTGAGGTAAGCTAGTTACAGATAAAAATATAAAAACTATTAAAATATAAAAATTATTGTAAATGATTGTGCTTATCTGTAATTCTGTCACCAAGAAGCAGAGACAGGCTCCTCATACAAATACTTATGGGTCCCTTTGATTGCAGAAAAGTTCTCAGTCCACTGCAAACACTGGACATTTGTGGTCATTCTCCAAAACTTTCAGGCTATTCTCCTACAGGTGCAATCCACCAAAGCCTCATGGGTTATCCTTAGCAAGACACACTATTCCATACCCACAGAGGGAATGGGAGTGTTACTGCCACGTGCTCCTTGTGTCCAGCCCTAGAGCAGCCCCCTTCCACAGGGACGTTTCTGCTAATATCCAGTTCTGTAAAATATCATAATTCTTGGTGAAAAGCTAAAATTCAGCTCAGAGAAAGACAGTTTCTAGAACATTTTAAGGTGGAAGTAGTTAACTGAATTGATGGGGAAAATTAGAATTGTAGTGCAGAAGATGAAACAAGATTTGCAGTAGCTGACTGAGTTATGTGCCTGGTGCCAGCAGTCTTGGGATAATACATGGAATCCTTTGCATATTGGCCAGCTGGGGCAGAACTGCAGTGGGTATGAGTTGAGTGTGGATGTGCATTTTGTGGGTACTTGGATCAAGCTAAGACTGAATTCAATGTAGCTCTGAGGTTAGCCGTAGAATAAAAGCTCTACTTAAAAGATCACATAAGAATTTGGGAGTTGGAATTGATTATTATAATTTGATGTCCCTTTCCATAGCCTTTGTCTTTTCCCATTTCACTTGTGCCTTTTGCTTTTAGAGCAGACTCAAAGGGAATTTGTCAAATTCATGGACTGTTGGTATCCCAGCCAGCTGAAGGGAAGCAGTTTACCAGAACTTGCATCTTGCTAAATATTGTCAATGTATTCTGTTCTGGACATAGTAACAAAACTTCAGAAAGCTAGAAAAAAAACCTACTAGCCACATCTTTTGACTCTTACCCTTTGGTTTTTGAACTTAGTTAATGATTAATCTTATTTTTACACAGGAAATATTTGTAAATAAGTAGTAAACCCGAAAGAGTAACCATATGGAGAAAGCCTGTTCTTCGTATCAGTCAGTGCCAGTTGCAATATTTTTAGTAATGAAATTCCAAATCATAATCCAAGTCAGTCTTCCAGATCCTCAATATCTTTGGTATTTAGTCTTAAGCCTCAGCTAAAGAAATGGAAGAAAACTAGCACAGATTCTTGCAGGAACACTTCAGTTGTATATTGATTTGATCTACAGGAATAATTTCATAAATAATATATGTATTACATAGATAGAAAAATAGATAATTTAATAAAATATATAGCCAGAAGGGTGGTCTAATGGTGGGATAAAGAAATGTCTTATAAGTTAACTCAAGTTTGTGACCTGTCACATTACTTAATATCTTAAAAAATTTAAAAAGTTCCACAGTCTGGTGTTCTCCATTTTTCAGCCAAGGAATTAATTGAACTGACAAGGTATGAGGAAAGCATTATAAATCATTTTCTAATGAACTTACATGTCTGAAATTTAGACCAAAAGCTGTAGGCACTTTTAATACAAGTTGGGTTTGACGTTATCTTGGCAGTGAGTTCACTAATATTCTGCTGCAGCCAGTTCTTTTCAAGTCAATATTTTTCCCATAGCTTCTTCTATATGTGTAGATCACAAGGGTACCTTTGGCATGCCAAACTTTGCTCCTTGTACAGCACGTAAAAAATGCAAGGCAGGAGAGAAAATCTTTAGCAGAATTGTTGGCTGGTAAAATTTCAACGAGAATCAATTTCCTTCTTTCTGTTAATGGCGTTTCATATATATATATTCACAACAAATACGCAAACTTGGGAGTTTTATTTCATCCTTTTTTTTCTCTCTCTCTCAGGAGATTGTTTTACCTGTAAAGCTGAGACATGTTTGGAAATAAGGCATCCCAGGCAGACATGATCAGTGGTTTGTTGGTTTGGGTTTTTTTCTCTTCTGTGAATAGTAGGTGGCACAAACTGCTGGCCATACTTGAGTCAGTTGTCAGTTTGACTAACACTATGTAGTTGTGTAGAAATGTTTGCAGCTACTGAATGAAACCAGCTTATTTTCTTACCATGAAGATTTTGAAGAACATTTAGAGAGAACTGTATCACTAGTGAGCTGTTGGCTTTGTGTGGAATTAATTACTGCATTTTGAATATAAAATGTGGTGCTTTTGTGCCAAAGTCCTTCTAATGCCAACAGTTGAAAAATTCCATTTATGATTCAAAAATTATGTTGTTCCACTGCTGATGCCTTCATATCTGGCTGAAGATATGTCCCTGCTTGAATTTAAGCTGTGGGATGGCAAATTTAAATTCTGCAAGAAAGAAAGTAGATTTTGTGCTTGTGTCCTTAAACTAGTGTTTTTATGACATTATGTGAAATAAAGTTACACTGAGTGTAGTATATTATTTGGCATAGAGGAGAATGCAAGGAAAATAATGGAAATCTATTAAATATTCAGCAACAGTGTTTAGGTGTATGCTAAATTCTTAGTGAATACTTAATGGTGGAATTCCATGACTGTACAGCTGTATTTGTTTTCAAAAAGCTAGGATTTTTCCTGAATCTTTCGTTATGTCTGTAGAGGAATGAATTACAGCATCCCGATTTTCCTCCCGAATCTTAATACAGGTTTAGAGTTTAAGGAGCATATCCTGCCCAGTTCTTCTCACTTTTCCTCTATCTTCCCTCTGTGGAAATGCTCTACCAGTAAAAGGCTGCATGGGGTTGCCTTCCCCATTTTGTCTGCCCTGAGTGGCTGAAGAAACACAAGATGAGCCATCCCAGCTGCTCCATGAAACCATTAATAGCTTAGAAGCCCCCAATCTCAATACACTCTCCAAAAAGCAATTTAAAGACTAGTCAGAGGGCATCAGGAGAATAAATTCAGGTGGCCATTCATATCTGTGACTGCAGAAAATACAGGGTTATTTTCAGGTATGTGTGGGGGAATAAAATCTCAGTACTGTGATATCAGTTTACTATCAGTAAAGTCAAAAGCATGATGTAACTTCATGGGCTAGAAAAGCTAAGGTCAAAGTACAAAACTCACACTCAGAGCTTTTCTCTTACCACTTTAATTTTATTTGCTACCTTAGAAAAGTTTTTAGATCACTGAAACCTATATTTTTCCACCATTTTTGAGATTCCTGAGTTGGTCTTTTTCCAGCTAGTTATGCTGGTGTGACAAGAAGTGCTGCTTCTTGTTGGAAATATTTAATTTCTTTTGTGCATATTAATCTTACAGTATCTGTGTATACCATTTCTTACTCTTTAATTTTTTTTTCCTTTTAGTCTTACTATTCCTTTTTCTTGCCCTCTCTGCTCATTGGAGAAAAAGAGCAATTATGAAACCCTGTGCACTTTTTTGTTTTCTAGCTATGAAATTATTTAATTATTGGAAACGAGCCCAACATTGCCTGGTGGAAAGTGAAGTGGTTCATTCACTGACAATATAGTAAATCCTTCCTGAGTGAGATGAAAAATGTACAGGAAAAAAGGCGTTCCAGTAGTGTTTTGATTTGTTTCTGTTGAGTTACAATACTGACACTTTTTTTCCTAGCTACCATGCCTTTCATTAAGAGGGCTTTGAATTTAGGAGAATTATTATTCATCAGAGAGGCCTCCCAATTTACCAGAGCTTTATTCTGATAATTAAGGTCAAACTCATTAAAAAACTAAAACAAACTAGAGAAAAGAGAAAAAAAATGGAGCCGAATGCTCTATTGATGAAAGTACAAAATTTAGAACTACCAAAGTTATTCTATGTCAAACCCATATACAATGTCATGAAAGTCAATCACGTCACATGATGTAGTTTGGGATGAGCAGAACTATTTCTTTATTAAACTCACCAAAATGTCAGTCTCTGTCAAAGAGATTTGTGTGCTGTGCTGCTGTGGCTGCTGAGTGTCAAGACCAAAACCCAGAAGCATTTCAGGCCTGAGTATTGTGAGCCTCCCTGGGATCCCACAGTCACATGGAACGGGGACACTGCTCTTTTGTGAGGGACTCTGGTTTGAGGGCTGGTGCTGTGGCTTCAGTTGTCAAGGTCTAAAGCTCTCCGGAGAGGAAATTGCAATAAACAATGTAAAGTCAAATAGATGCCCTGGGTGCTTTGCTGTAATGAATATAGAGAAGAAACGTAGTTAAACAGTTCCCAAATCTACTTTATGCACGGGTGACCTGCTTTTTTCCCTTTTCTCCTCAGAGATGTTTACTTACCAGGCATACGCCATGGTCCGAATCCATTTCCCTGCCAACATGAATAAAGCTGCAAAGTCTATTTAAATGTGTAACAACAATGATATTTCTTTGTTTCAAAACCACAGAGAAGTTTAGAAATCGAATTTTTGTATTTCTGGCTTCCAAACCAGTTTAGTAGATCTATTATCTTAAATATAATTTTTTTTCTTTCAAGTATTTGTATATTGTTGATGAAACCAAGGCATTTGCCCTTTTGAAAGATGATCAGGTGTGTGAATCTAGTTACTCAACAGAAATGTTAGCAGATGTGTATATTGATATTGGTTGGGATGCAAGAAGATATCTTTCAGAGGGACAATTTTTCTGTTAATATTAGAGTTCTGGTTTTCACATGAAGACATTTAACATATTCCCATAGGTCATATTTGTCCTCCATGTCTATTCATATAAATATAAATCGCTTCTTACCCTTTAGGATGATGTCACAAATGATATTTATTATCTAACATTCTGAATTGACTTATTTTGGGCATAAGAGGGAGAGAGAATTGCAGTTTTCTGTCCTGTGGCTTCAAACTTGGAAGAGGCTGAGAATCAGTGGACCAAATCCCCAGAAGTACTCATGCATGGTACCAGACCTCTGCTTATGCAAGTCCACATTGAAGCAGCTATTTGAATTTAAGCATCTGAGGGTGCTTCTCTGTGCTCAATAAATGGTATCTATTCTGTATTTCATAGTTGTATTTATTTTTATTTTCATCAGCCTGTGTATGCTGTGCAGCATATCCAAACCCTGTGCTAAGTCCCTAATTATTATTTAACTGTCACATGTTGCAATATCAATCACTACAGTGCTGTTTACATTTTTCAACATGATTAATTCGTTTACTCAATGGGGAAAAGTGATATGTCACCAATTGGGAAATGGGGACTGGGGAGAATAAGGCTGAAACTGTCAATACTGAGTATGTACAAATAATTTTTTGATCCCTGAGGGTTGTGGGGGTACATTACATGAGAGGGGGTTTCCACAAAAACATCACTTGGAATTGAGAATTAATGAAATCATATAATAGGATGGAAGAGACCTTAAAGATCATCTTCCAAGCCTCATCCAACCTGGCCGTGAACACTGCCAGGGCTGGGGCATCCACAACTTCTCTGGGCAACCTGTTCCAGTGCCTCACCACCCTCACAATACAGAATTTCTTCCTAACATCTAATCTAAACCTGCCCTCTGCCAGTTTGAAGCCATTTCCCTTGTTCTTTCACTATGTGCCCTTGCAAAATGTTCCTCTCCAGCTTTCCTCTAAACCTGTTTTACATACTGGGAAGTGTTACAAGGTTTCCCCAGAGCCTCCAGACCCAACAACCCCAGCCCCCTCAATCTGTCACCATGGGAGAGGTGCTCCATCCCTCTGATCATCTTCACGGCTGCTGGACTTGCTCCAACATTTCCGTGGTTTTCCTTTTGTTGGAGGCCCCTGAGCTGGACCCAGCACTGGAGGTGGGGTCTCATGAAACCAGAGCAGAGGGACAGAATCCCTTTCCTGCCCTGCTGCCCATGCTGCTGTTGATGAAGCCCAGCACAGATTTTGGCTTTCTGGGCTTTCTGTGAGTGCACATTGCCAGATCACGCTGAGCTTCTCATCCACCCACATCCTTCTCCTCAGGGCTGCTCTCTATTAATTCTTACTTATTTGTTTTTGAGGGCTAACAGGTCTAGGCATAAACATTGCTGCAGCCTGGCTGAACTCAACCATTAAATGCTGTCTCATTTGTCACATCTCCGGTTCCATGCCCAGCCAAAATAGTTTTATTAATTATAATAACCTATTGGTTACATGGAATCAGCATGGCTCCTTCTCTTAGTAACATGGTCTGCAGAACTGCAAAGAGGAATGCAAGAGTAAACAGCTTGTGTGAATGGAACACCCAAAACTGCTTCAGAGGATGTTTGCACAGAATCTGGTAGTGCTAAAGCAGAAATTAAAAAGAACAAAGTTTGCTTAACAGGAATATTAGCTGGTTGAAATGGTAACTAAGGAGTTACCTAGAGACTTTTTGGAGCTTCAAAACAAACAAAAAAAGGGGTAGCTTGAAAAGAAGTGTAAAGCACGGAAACCTGCTATAGCAGGGAGACAGAAGTGGGAAGAGAGCAGCATCAAAATGGTGTTTGCCCTGCTGGAGGCTGCCCCAGCCTGTCACAGCCTGTGCTGTCCTGGGTGGTGCTTCCTCCCTGCTGGAGGCTGTGAGGGTCTGGCACTGCTGGGACACACCTTGGGCATTCCCACCTGGCTCTGGGAGGTTCTGTTCACTGCCTGCAAATTATGCAGCTGAAGAAAGCAGGGCAGGTTTGTGCTGAGCTGGAGCCCCCACATCTCCTGAAGGAGGTGCCCGTAAATAGGAATCAGTACCCCGAAAGAGGGAGATCCTTGTACACTGCCTGTGAACAGGCTGTGTGTGTACAGGCTGTAAATGTGGCCATGGGCATTAGGAATTTTGGGGATCTAGCAGTAGAAGACTGTTTAGAAAACTGTGAGCATTTGCTATTGTTTGGTAAGTGCCTGGTATTGTGGTTTATCTGTTCTTTTGTTGATATTGATCCTGAAGGTATAGCTCACTGATTGCCAGTTAATTATGTCCCATTAATAAATCAATACATTGTTTCAACTCTGATTTCATTTAAACCATGTGACTTGGCCAATTTTTTCTTGTGACAGGACTGTATGTAAAATTAAGGTAAAGGAAGATAATATATCTAGAAAGTATATGAATGCCTGCTTTATTTAGCACATCAGTTTAGAATCATGTATTTTTAGCATGATGGCTCAGGCTAGCATGTTTTGACAGCAATGTGGACTTTGTTCCTCAATGGATCCTGTTGTTATTGGATGTGTGGCTGGCTCCAGTATGGCTATTTTCATAAACCCAATATAAAATAAATGTAGTCTTTATTTTTCTTTATAAACTTTGATCTTTAATCAACAGTATAATCTTTTATAGTATTTTAGCATTTGTTACCTTGGGCTTCAACGAAACTTCCATGAAAAGTTCAAGTGCCTCTTTGAATTGGAAAGCACATCTGGGAATGTGCTATTCTGCTCACTCTGTGCTTATAGCCATAATCACTTTCTGCCACGTCAGTCTAAGCCGTAGCTCTGGCAATCACTCTCTACGCTTTGTCTGAAAGTGGCTAATTTAAAAAAATAAAATGATCCTATAGGTATTTTTAGTAACTGGTGATAGACTTTGCACTTTTATCAGATAAATTATTGTGCTCCTCACCCATGGTATCTATCTCTGTATCTTGTTTGCATATCATATGTTAATAAAATTAAGAAGTGTTTTGTCTGTCAAGGTTATAGATAAAGGCCAAAGAATGAGGAAGGCATTCAAAAAGCATTCAGTCTCTGAGTTTATATGCTATTTTCAGATACCCAGGCTTACAATTACAGAATTAATGGCTGTTTTGAACTTGTACTGCTGTTAGGGGCATTGTGCTTTGTGTTTCAGCTACGTAAGACTAATTCATGCTGTGGACTTTGTTTCTGCAGTGAGGTGGTATTCAGAGATCCCTCTGAGACAGCATTGCAGAGAAAACTGCTTCATTATATTTGTCAGTCCTGGCTCTAAATGAGTGCCTTGAAAGTAAATTCCATTCTACAGTACGAAAGTGCTTTTAGAGATGTAGTTCATAAGGACTGTTCCTGCAGGTGAGCAAAGCTAAAGGTATTGGCATGTGTGTGTTGCTATCTCTAGCTAATGACTTGTAAAGGATGAGAATATGGAAATTCTAAATTCATTGCTAGTGATAAATGGTACCCATTAAATAATTTCAATAGAGGGTTTCAACTTTGTAAAACCTCTCTCAGAAAATACCAGCATAATATTTGGTTGATAAAAGACTTGTGTTGCTCATCTGCAGGCTGTGGCTTCAAACTAAACTGATAAACTAGAAGGGCAATATTTAGAAGAAGCAGAGTTCAATGCTTGTGGGAAGTATATGTAGAGAAAAAAAAAAAGATATTCAGGCCTTGGGATGGTTGTTGAGACATTTTTATAGAACAAAACATTTAGAGTTGAAATATTACTCAGAGGTAAGCTGGAATTGTACCAACGTAGATGCTGTCATTTTGCTTAATGTTTGCATTTTTGCTCATGGTATCTATCTGCGGGTGATTTTGAAAATTGAGAACAATACATGCAGGTGAAGTTCTTGTCAGCAGGGTGCTTTTGTTACAGTAAACCTTCAGGCTTGATTTAATAGCAGTCTGCCCAGTAAATCATCTTCACTCCATACAGTGTAACGGTGGCATGTACTATGTAAAAGTCTGCTGTGTTAAATTTCATTACCTCAATAATCTATTGCTTGTGCATCAGCAGATTAATCTGTAATCAGAAGTAATTAGAAATTCTTTCTGTTTGTGGGTATTTTTGACCACCGTGACTGTAGTGACTACTCTTTTCTGATATCACACACCACAAATTCAGCACAACCTTTTATCCTAATAGGCAAAATGATTCAGAGCTTCACAGTTTATGGAAGCAGAACTGCCCTTCAGTGACACTGGGAATAGATTCAAGCTTGAGGCAGGCTGGTGGGTAGCTGTACAAAAAGGTCTTCCTTCAGCTTGGTAGAAAGCTGGAAGTTTGAAATCAGGCCTGCCCAGTAATTTCTGAAACATTTCACAAAGTTGCAGCCTGTGAACACTTCCATGTGGACTTGGAGGACAGTTCCTGGGGACTGCCCAGAGAAGTCTGTGTGTTGATAGATGCTGTATTCATCTTGGCAGGAGCCATTCAAACTTAGTTATTTGTATAAACGATGAGCATTTTCTATAAAGTGAATAAATGGTTATAGCTCAATGCAGATGGCATCAGTACCTGGCTTTGGGCTTATGAAATGCATATATGTATTTCCATAGACAGCATTTCTCAGAGTTTAACAAACTATTAGAAAGAGCATTAGGGAAGATTTGTATGCTGTGTACATATTTCTGAGACCTGAATTCTGCCCTTGGGGAATTGACACTGCTACTGCTCAAAGGAGAAGCTATCAAGGGAAAAAAATATTGAAAATCCAAACATGAGTGAATAAGAGATGCTTTATTTCCCCTTCTCCCTTCTCCATTTGCAGAAGATTGGAAAATAACTGATATTGCAACTGTAGCGGTATAAGCCACTGAGAAGAAAAAAGGATCTAAGAAAAAGCAAATAATATTAGTGCTTTGCTTTGTATTATATCTTCATCCTAACCTGCTTGAATTACAGTTGTATCATGGCTCTGACAATGCCAGGGTTGGGGTTTTTTCCTAGATTAATGTTATTTTTCTTTCAGTTGTCATTATAGGCTATAAAGTGCATATCTTTGCAAATTTTCTATAAGGTGCTTTCAGAACAACTGAAAATATATTTTTGTAGTGCATGTAATTGCTGCTATTTTGGATTTCTTTACCCTATAAATTGAGTACATTCTAGATCCCCTATATGACTATTATATTTAGAGATTTGTTCTCATCATCTTCCTAGAAGATAGAAAAAGAACACGCAAGAGAAGAATAATTTACTCGGCATTTCGTTAGGTGAGAAATTTGAATTTTCATGAGAATATTTCGCCCCATTTCTAACATAATATCAAAAGGCCTCAGTATTGCACCTTTGTCATTTGGACAATACAGATAATTTCTCATTCTAAATCTTTGCGTGCTAAGAACTCATGCATTTGTGTAATGAAATGCACAGGCTGTTTTGATGGCAATTACGTGGTGGTTTTGCAGTATGCCATCGAAGCCGGTGTCTTCCTGAGGTGCAGCTCTTGCTGCGAGTGGTGTACAATAAATGGATTTTGTGGCAGGACCTTGGCATTTCCTGCCCCACGTAGCAATATTCCTTATTGTCAGCCCTTAGTTACGGTTTGCTGCTCGCCGATTTGGAATTAGTCAGGGCCTCATTGAAAGCCTTGGTTCAGCCCTTGCAAGAAGGAATCTCTGTGATGCTTTGTTGGTTTTAAAGGGCCTTTGCAGAATTGTAGGATTTTATCGGCACAATCTGATTCAAAGATTTAGGGTGTAAGAAGAAAAGTCAGATGTCTGACATGGAATGAAAATAACCAAGAGAAGGAAGTGTGTTTGGGGTAATTTTAAGCACACTTCTTACTGATTTAGTTACTGAATGAGAAACTTTTTTCTTTTTCCTGGAAGCCTTGTCAGCTCCCACATTAAATAACCCTCCAGTGCTGTGCTCCTGCTGCACCTTGTAGATTGAAGCCCAGTGCGAATAAATAAATGGCAAGTCAGACAGTATCTGCTTTGATCCAGGGCACTAGAAATAGAGACATGACTTTTAATGCAGGCACAGGCACAGCCCTGGCTGTAAATGCTATATCAACTCCCGCTGCTTTTTTTCTCCTCCTGCCCCTATTTCACATGAATAAAGTCATAATGGAAATTGCACCAGAGCTACATCTTCACTTGGGTGATTTGTCCTCTTTTGGCTGCTACTGAGTAATTCTGGGATGCAGGCAGAAAGACCATCAGAAATGGATGTTGCTAACTTATGTGTAACACCACAAACTCAGAAAAAATGTGTATTGTAAAATATTGCTAAAGAATTCATTATGGTGGGCATTAAAGTTATTAGAAGTTAATGATAAATATTTAGTTACTATACTTTTTCACAGTCACAGACTCAGAACCTTTAAGATTTTCAAAAGGACCTCAAATCTGTATTTAAAAATAAACAACATGAAGGTCTGTCATCTATATATCAAAATCTCCTTTGGATGGTGGATATCTGCAGAGTCCATCTTAGCAGACCCACCAAGAAGCTGATTTTCAAAAGCTTTTGTTTTTTACATAAAGCTAGTAGTTGCTGATGCTGAAACTGATATTTCCAAAACTGTTGCCATTTGAGTGTTAGCCTGCATTATGGTAAAGGTACATAGTATCTCTAGCTATGCTATTATGCAATACATAATGTGTGTTTGTATAGACAAAATCATATCCCATTAATACGTACCTAAGGTATTGCATGTGAACTTCACTGTGGCAGATGTGTTGGAAAAGTTAAGCCTGCTTATAAGGCTTGCAGAGGAATATCTTTATTCTCAATATATCACAGTGTTATAGGGAGAGCATACAGGATCCAGTGAGTGTGTGGGGCTTGGCAGTATCTTTGCTAAAGTATAACAGATTTTTGGAATAGAAATAACCAGGAAGTATTTCTGAATGCCAAACAACTACAAAAGAAACATCCAGAAGGCCAGGCATTAGAAAATCCCTTTTATCTGAGAAAGCAACCTTCACTTCTTTTAAGTCTTAGCTCACTGATGTTACTGCTAGTGGAAGCAGAGACAGAGCTGGACCACTGTTGAAAAACAGCTTTAAAGGGCTCTAACTGGAAGAAAATAAAATGGTTATCCTCCAGAGGGCTGAGGAAGGTTTTTTCTTTCTCTTGTTGCCCCTTGCCTTTTTTTTTTTAATATATATGTGTAAATTGGGAATAGATGGTAGTTGAGGGGAGTGTGTGTGTTGCTTTGCAAGGCACCATATCCTTTGCTTGACTCTACTTGTGATTTGACCTTGAGTCATGACTGATTTTCCAAGATCTTTCCAAGTGCAGTGGCATCAAAATTCTCCACAGTGCTGCCATTCCACTTTTGCTACCCCTGTGTCAGCAATACTGTGCACATAATGAATTTAGGGTCAAATTGGAAACTTCTTATTAAACTAGACTACTCTGGTGACATTGCATTGTGAGTGGTTAGCTGGTGAATAAAGTTTTTATGAGCTTCCGCATTAACATTTTTTTCCTTGGTATGAGGTCCCAGTCCTCACCCTGACTGTCAGTTTTCAGGTCCTGGTCCTTTTCTGCATTTTGGGATCTAAATCTGAGGAGCACACAGAGAAGTACATAAAGTATATTCAATATCTCATGAAAATAGATTTTTAAGTTAATTAGCAGATGGCTTTTCAATTCCTCTGGAGTGCCTGGCTTAGCAACTTTGCATTCATGTGAGTGATCCTATTGACTTCAGTGGGAGACTGTATGAAAGGCTGTATGCTCTGGAGCCTTTTGCCAGCAGCTGGCAGGCCTTAGAAGGATATTTCCTTTTCTGCAGATATGAGAATAAAAAGATGTCTTTATCCAAGAGGCAATGTGCTAAAACCTGCCTAAGCTCAGTGTCAGCCTATTGTTCTGCTGTTAAGAATGGGCTGCTGACATTAGAGAAGCACAAAAAAGCAGCATAACACTTGTGGGCTCTACCAGCAGTAGACTTGTGAATTAGGGCAGGATGTTGACTCTGATATCTTCTTTTTTTTCCTCCTTAGAAGCCTCAGCCCCCCTTTGGAGGTGCTGTCTATATACTATTAAGCAGTCAAAACACATGTTAATAGCATTGATTGGTTTTTGATTCTCAGAAAAGTAAGGAGGGGGTCAGCAGAATGGCTGCTTTCTGGACTTCCAGAGGGCTGACTTTGTCCTGTTTGTGAGAGGAGCTGACAGTGTCCTTTGGAAGACTGTCCTGAAATGTGAAGGGGTCCAGGAAGAAATCCCAAAGTTGCAGGAGCGGGCCATCCCAGTGTGGCGTAAGGTGATCTTTCGTGGTGGTAAGGAAGACCGGCCTGGCTGAACAGAGAGTTTTTACTGAAACTCAGGGAAAAAAAAAAAAAAAAAGGGAGAGTTTATGGCCTTTGGGAGAAGGGGCAAACAGCTCACATGAAAGGCAGGTCCTGCTTGGCCAAACCTGATCTCCTTCTATGACAGTGTGACCCATTTAGTGGATGAGGGAAAGGCTGTAGATGTGTCTACCCAGATTTTAGTAAAGCATTTGACAGTTTCCCACAGCATTCTTCAGCAGAAAGTGACTGCTCTGGGGTGTGTAGTCTTTGCTGAGTAAAACCTGGCTGGATGGCCGGGGCAAGGGAGTGGTGGCCAATGGAGTGACATCCAGCTGGTGGCCAGTCACAAGTGTGCTCCCCAGGGCTCAGTACTGTTTAATATTGGTATCAGTGATCTGGATTGAGGGGGTTGAGTACACCCTCACTCAGTTTGCAAATGATACCCTGTTGAGTGGATGTGTTATCTTCTGGAGGGCGGGAAGGTTGTGCAGAGGGGTCTGGACAGGCTGGATTGATGGATTGAGGACAATTGTATGAAGCTCAGCCAATCGAAATTCTGGGCCCTGCACTTTTGTATCACGACAATCCCAGGCAGTGCTACAGGCTGGGGACAGAGCCAAAAGTGGCCCAGTGGAAAAGGACCTGGGAGTGCTGGTTGGCAGCAGCTGAACATGAGCCAGGTAGTCAAGAAGGCCAATGACATGCTGGCTTGTATCAGAAATGGTGTGGCTAGCAGGATCAGGGCAGTGGTTGTCCCCCTGTTCTCAGCACAGGTGAGGCCTTGGACTTGGCAGTGCTGGGTTAATGGATGGGGCTCAATGATCTGAGAAGTTTTTTCCAACCTAAACAATTCAATCATCCTGCCTTACTTTTTGATCCTTAGAGATCACCAAGCTCTGTCTGGCATACATAGAAGTGCTACAGTGTGTGAGAAACTGGAAATAAAAAAAGCGGACAGAAGGGAATAACTTCTTTAGGGTCACAATCCTTGTATCCCAACACCTGCCAAAGTGGCTGTCTTCTTCTGCCTGTGCTGCAGCGGAGAAGTATCTGCCCAAACTTACAGAATTGCTCCTCTCTTTCAACATCACAGGCACAATGCTGTCTGTGTCAGAGCTGCAGGCAAACTTAAATAGCTGTAGATATATAAAGGAACAAAGTGAAGGAGTCTTTTGAAGCCCAGAAACCACTTTGAATAATTTAGGGGTCTTCCTTATCATCCTGCTGTTTACCTTGGCAGTTTAGGTGTACAGAGTCAGTGGCTTAGATTGTCAGAAAGAAGTCAGAGGTTGGGTGATGGGAACAGCTCAAGTTTGGGTTTGTCTGTAGTTTATTATGCACGGCGTTTTTCTCCCCTCATTAGAAATAAGAGTTTTCTGAAGATTTTCAGTATTTATGGATTATGAGACACACTTAATATAAAGGTTTGGGTTTTTCCTTTCTCTTTTTATTTAAATGGTGCTGAGCTCTCAGCAAGTAAGTTTATGACAACAGATTTGCATTTTGCAGTTTCATGCAAATGTCTTTTTTCTTGCAAAATACCTTTACTTCCAGGGCGTATTCTTTACTTGAAGTTGATAATCTGTCTTTTACTGAACAAAGTGAGAAAGCTTTTGGAAAAGAGGTGCACAGAGGTTTGAAATATTCATGGAAGTCTAAAAATGACTACTGACTTTTGTTTACTATAGATTGCCTTGGCTTTCACAGAGATGAGAATTGGCTTTTAAAGAGAAACCCAAATCCCTCCAAATGCTTCATTTTGGGAAGGAGGGGGAGAACCGACACTCTCTGATGATTTGTTTTCATGAGATGTCTGCATTAGCTCTCAAATTACAGAGCTGATTTGATGGAAAATTGCAAGAGGCTGCTCATTTGTGACTGACCCTGCCATCTAACAAGAAGATAGATCTTAGGCATAATTGGGTTGATGCTGATTTGATCGCACACACACACAAAAAAAAGCTTAAAATAAGTCTTAGATCTGCAGAAGCAAGGCAATGCTCCATCCTTAAATTGCCCCTTTTGTTGGTTGTCACAGGATTTTGCTACACTGGATGACTGCTTATTGGAAATCATGTGCCTCCTTCAGTGGATTGAGGATAAAGGGACTTTTATTGATGCTTTGTGCTTCTGTATTTTGTATGTATGTTTGGAGAAAGAAGCATTTGCCCAACATACACAAAGAAATGCCACACACACTACATAACTTGAGTGGAAGCAATAAGCCTAGTGAGGTTAGATTCCCTGAAAGCTTCTCACCCACGTTTCACATATCCTTGCATTAGGAGCAGGTAAAATATTAGATTTGGCTAATGAAGGTAACATGAGTCTGGAATAGTTTATGGGGAATGGATATTATGAATTTGTTTCATTTTCACTGGAAACCCAAGAAGTGAGACCGCAAACAGGGAGTTTGTCTGGGAAGGAAGCACAGTTTTTATTTCATGGTGTATCTGCACACACCATGGAAAATAAATCCGGATATTCTGTGCTACCACATGTACACGGAGGCAGCCTGCATAATCTGGAGTGTCTGGGAGACTTGTGGTGGCAGGGCTGGTTTTATAGAGCAGTGAATGAGGACTGGGAAATCTGTGAGATGTGTTAATTCGGCACCTCTCCAAGGCAGTCTCCACTGCTCCTGTGGAGCACGGCCAGCCAATTAAGCTGCCTCCACTCAGCCACCCCGTCTTGCTCGGATGCCCGTGTGGATGCAGAGGATTGTAATTTGCAACTGCCTATACAGGTGAAAATTTTATCCAAACATCCTGCTGCTTAAGGACATAGATTTTTGCATCCAGAGTGGTTGGGAAGCTCACTGCTTGTGCTTATAATGGGCTTGCAGAAACATTTTGCATAAGGCTTGAGAGTATTTTGCTCAGAGATTTGATTAGACATGTCTACAAACCAAACTTTCATCTTGACACAAACTGGTATTTTAAGAAGGTATTATTCTGAGGCCTTATAGATTGCAATGGAAAAGATTTTTAAGGCTCATTCTCACAACATCCTGAATGATGCTGCAAATAAGTTTCAACTCTGTTTTAGCGTAGTCGCAGCAGGCATTGCTGTGTTTGTGACAGACTCCTCCCTTTGATAAGGGAGTAAATTTGCATGGCTGAGTTAAGCCCTCTGAAAATAAGGGCTTACAATGAATAAAACACCAATGTACTGTACCCCTTTAATTACCGTAGTTCTAAGACAGCATAGTTATAACATGTAATTAAATTTCATTGTATAAATGGAACATGGGCTGTGGTAGGCACATCTTTCATCTTTTGATGTATAATGACATTCAAAATATTCTCTAGTACTCAGTTGATAAACAACTTGAAGAGTCAGGGTCTACAGAGTAGCTTGTTTGATTTTAAATTTGTAAGATTGGCACGTGGTCTCTTTTGACGATACTGCATTCTGATGTGATCCATTTATCTAATGTCATTAACAGTACATGCTGAATGTACAATTAAGCTTGAAACTGTCAATGTCAGTGGCTGTTAAAAAAGGGTTGATAAAAATGAGAAGAGGAACCGCTGTTTTGTAATAAGCATCTGTGTTGCTTTTAAGTCAAGAAAAAAAAAATCAATGAATTTCAATATATTGCTGTCTTCATTGCCAATGTAATTCAATAAATATGTTAATTCACTTTTCTGAACACTGAAGAGTGAGAGCTTTTTGTGTCATTTATTTTTGTCAGTTCTGTTTTTCTTTTTTTTTTGTTTTTGTTTTAGTTAGATTTCCAGCTTAAGTCTAGTAATAAAAATGCTATTACATTGAAGTAGAAAGGAAATATTCTATATCTCAGACTTTTAACAAACTGCAGGATTTTTTCTTTATTTGTTTTTTTTGAGCTTGCAAGCCAGCAAAAAATGGACGTATTCTTTTATCTTTAAAACAATTCTCCTGATAGAATAAAATGGGAGCACTTTGAGGTTCAACAAATACAATTGTCAGTCCACATACTAATTTCAGTGCAGAAATTTCTTCCTAAGCACATTGCTGGTCTTTATCATGAAACATGATAGATCGACTTCATATACTTTAATCCTATTTAGGAATTTGCATGTTCTGTAGTTTTATGAATAAAAACTGAAGTGTTTCTTTAAAAACTCTTTGACATAATACCATTATCTGGTAGTGAATTACATAAACTGATATGAGAAATACCTGTATTTATACCTCTCTACTAGCATGCCCTTGTTTTGTAATAGTTACTTATGTTTTGTAAAGAAATTATTAACATATTACTAAGTGCAGCCATATAGGAGAAGCTCAGAAATCATCTTTACTATTGCAGTATCCTTTGCTGTGGTGGTTTCCTGAAAAACTAATAGGCGTGCAAGTATTGGAAAGGAGATGTCAACTTGTGAGTGTGCAGAGCTGTGAGCTCGCCTTTCCATCAGCTCAGTTGCTGTGTTTTGGAAAAGACTGAGAGGTTTCTGCTGATTGAGTAAGAAAGAGTCTGTGTTTGAAGCACAAGATCTCCTCAGGGCATCTATGTGTTAGGCTTCTCTTTTAGCATGTGAAATCTGCTGGAAGACACCACTGGTAGCATATCAGCCCTCTTCTGTTTCTTCTCTCTTAGTGCTTTCCTGTTTAATCCTCTAAATACTAGTCAAGAAGTGTATTATCAGAATAAAGATGTATATACTATTATCTATATTTTCTGTTGTCTAGTTAGTGGCTGAGGTTGTGTGGACCACATATCAATAAAATATCCATCTGGAAGTAGTTACTCCAAACAAGGCCTTCTAAGTGGACAGGAGATATACAAAGCTGCAGTTCCTACAATTGCCAGTTAATATTCCAGGTGACAAGACAGTAACAGATTTGCCAGCTGAGCTGCTTTCATGCCAATGAAGGTTTTCAAAGGAGACAAACTATGGCTCTATTAATGCTTTGCCTTTTTTTCTTTTATATGATTAAAGTTAACTGAGGTGACTCAGCACTGGCAAAACCAGAAATTACTCCAACTAAAGGAGAACTCATTTAAGGAACTTGATGCTGTATAATCTCCATTCCACTTTCCAGAATGGTGGTTCTGGCAGCAGCTATTGTAAACACAGCAGCACAGGTGGAGCAGGGTTAGTAGTGCTTATGTTTGAGGGCAAACACAAGCTGGAGAATCAGATCTGACTTAAAAGGGGAAGACAATAATATAAATCTACCCAAGATTAATCATACCAATGCCCTGAAAACTTTGCTTTGCTTTGTCTTCTTATTTTTGAAGGAGAAGTAAGGTTCTAGACAGGAAATGGAGGCAATGGCATCGACTGGAAGTCAGCAGAGCATGGGTTGGTCTATATAAGAATTTTTTATTTAAATTTCAGAGTACAAAGTCTATTGAAGGAATTGTATAAAGTGAATACAATGTCTTAATAGAATATGTCAATGGGAGGTATTAATGAGAGAAGTACTTGGACTGAGCTTTGTAAAAGAATTTCTGAAGAATTGATTTTCTAAAAGATCTCTCTTTATATTCTTACTATTGACTTTAGGGCAAATATTAAGATAGTACTGTCTGGAAACAGTGCTTCTTTCTTGATAAAAGAAAAAGAAGAATATTACAATGAAAAGAATGTGCACCTGTGAGAAGTAGAATGACAAACTCATATGAATAGTACAGAATGAAAGTTGATACAGCCAGGGACTAAAAATTTGACTATTATTAGAACGTTCCCAGTTGGAAGTGGTGGAGGAGAGGGGTTTGTATGTAATTTTCATTTACTTACTACAGTGTTGTTATGAAAAACAGTGAACAGTTTTAGAATGCATCTGTCTGGGACATGGAGGAAGAGAGAAACAACTAGCAATGTGCGTAACATGAACAAAACATTGCCTGTAATACCCATATGGGCATTTTCTTTTAAATGTATTGAAGAAAGTTTAGTTGAAGCTGGAGGATGGGAAAACAAAGGCTGATGATAAGGTTAGAGAGCGAAGTCTCTAATCAGTGAGGAAACCAGAGGAGGGCATCCTAGTTAGCCTTGCACATTACACCTTGGGAGATGATCCCAGACAGGCAGGTGATGCAGGATGATGTAGCTGATATCTGTCACTGTGTGCCAGCTGATAAAAGACCAGGGAGATAAAAGGTCCATTTAAGGCCAGAATTAGCATGAGAACTAATGACTCATGAGTAGGTTCAGAGCCAGACTTAAAGGATTCTTCCAAGACTCTGGGCTCTGGAGCTACCTTCCAGTTAGGAACTTTGAACAAAGCAGTGAGAAGTTGAAGCTTGGTGTATTTATATCAGAGGAAATGTGTTATATGCAACACAGAGGAAATTCTTATAATTTCATTTTTCTTATCCTGCACTTGGCTTTAAACTTAGTTGCTACGCTGCCTGTTACACAAAATTTCACTTCTGTTCATGGTGTCAGGTACTTGTGAGATGCTTATATATTTCAAAGAAAACATTCTGGAGAGAATCAATATCCACTGCTGTTTATGCTGTCTTCCAAAAAATCCATGGCCACAGGGGCTACAGAAATGCCTGGGACCTGCTGTGGGGCCCTGCATCTGAGCAGCACAGAGGGATCCATCTCCAGTGAGAGCCAGCCAGGCTGCACTGACTCCTACAGGCGTGCCTTGAAATGCTGTAGCCCATGAACTATCCAGTTATCTTTGGTGTAAAGCAGTAGGTCAAATATTAATCTGCTGTGGAATGAAACAAACAAAAAAAAAATTTAAGAGAGTTTATTAAGCTGCTACTGAATACTATTGTCCTAGAAATCATGGCTTTCTGAAAGGTTTTCACTGTTTGCACTTGATTACACTTTAGTGAACAAATGAAAATAATACTGAATAGCAAGATCTTGTAAGAGATTGTTAATTGTTTTTTTTTTTTTAATTTGAGATCTGGTAAAATACTGCCAAATTTAAATTCTTTGCGTTTAGACATGTAATTTGAGAATTTTTTTCTTATATTGAATAAAGACTCTGAATGTGTTTGGTTTATTTTTTAAAATAAGTAATACAAGTTTTGATTACTTTTTCTGTTTCACCAGTTACTTCAGGATTTCTCTTCTTTGTATTCATTTTTAAATAAGCACCTTTGACCTTCTTCTCCCTCCTACCCACCGTGTTTGACAGATGCTGTTTGTAACCATTCATGAGCTGACTTGAAAATGTCCTTCACATTCTTTCTTGAAATTCTCCTCTGTGGAGCATACAAAGTATGCTCTGGGAACTGGATTGTATTTAGTATTACTTGCTATTCTGCCTGGTATTGCCAAGCTCTTACTTCATGTATCTGTGTCTGAATGCCATAAATACTCCTTGGGGAAGAGTATTTTAGATTGTTATTTTATTTTATATGGGTATGTAATATGTAAATTGCGTATTTATATTATAAATGTATGTTATATGTCTATATACAGAGAGAGAGGGAGAGTCATATAACGTATATATGTCAATATATAGAGATGATGGTTTTTGTTGTTGTATATTTATATTTTAAACATGTTCCCAGAACAATTATTCAGGATGCTAGGCACTACAATGATACCAATAATTAAAACTACTGATGTAAAAGGCATGCTTTAAGACTTGTGGACCTTACGGCACATGTTCCTCTCCTTTGTGATTCTTGGTGGCATTTGATATATGCCTGCTACCTTCACAAACAGAATTGAATGCAAATTTTTGGCTTTGCATATATTATTATCGTCCTGTAACTTCTGCTTTGTTTCAAATTATTATTTCAGTTCTGGCTTCAGCCACCATACTGTGACTTTTTCCCATTCCCTGAAATGGGGTGCCCAGAATTTATTGTCTCATGTTAAACAAAGCTATTAAGCTCATATTTTTATCTGTTGTTGTCTTCTGTAACAGATTATAATTTTTTACCATTATTTGAAAGTGATGTGATAATTTAAAGGACTCCACATGTTCTGTATTTCATGTTCACTTATAGTATCAAATGCTCAGACCAATGTATCCTGGTAAGAGTAAACACTTGATACTTCAGTGCATCCAACTGGTTCAGCTGTAGCACACATTTCACTCCCTGAAGTGATTTAAAAATTAACTGTTAGAAATTGACTATTGTAGAAATCAAAGAAAACCAGTTCAAGTTTTCTGAGAATAAGACTTGAAAATATATTTCAAAACCCTTAAATATCTATATTTAAGGATACCCTGCTTAATGCTAGGAAATTAACAGTCATTTTATTCATTTGAAATAGAAATGCCTTCAACCTTTTAGGGAAAGCAAGAGCAAATTACAGCCAAATTTTCATTTCACAAGTCATCTTCATCCAGGATAAGCCAGGGCCCCAAGGTCAATTCTTCAATTTGGTATCCTATTTCCATAATGTTATTCTGCAGTGTACTTTCATTATTACTGGAGCACTGCTCGCTTTCCTATTAGTTTTATAAATGGCTATGTTAATGCCTTTTTGCAGACAAAACCATCTTTTGTTAATATCCCAGTGGATTTCCTAAGGATTAAAATATAGTTTTAAGCAGCCATTGGTTCTATTTATATTTTTTCATTGATGATTAGCCCTTGTCACCTACCCAAAAGTGGCATTGTTCGAACAGAGATCGAAGCAGTTTTTAAGAAGATATGAGTGATTGGCTTGACTGGCAGAAAAGAAATAATTAGAAGCTGAAAATTCTAGGAATCTTTGTAAAATTTAGTAATATCTAATGCAATAGTAGAGAAAGAAGAAAAAAAGAAGTGGGGGTGAAAATCTATTCTGGCCAGGGAGTAGCCTTTTGTTAATACAAGGAGTTCTGCAGATAAAACTGTTTTCTTTGTCTTTTCTGTGCTGTTTGTGGTGAGAAGATACCAGTGCAGCTCAGCTGGGGTACAGCTCTTACCCCTAAAATCTTGCCAGTTTTGTTTTAGATAATTAAATATTTACTTCTGTAGTTACAATAAATACATACATTATGTAATATCCAGGACAAAAATGGATGGAATATGTCTGCAGTGTTCAATAGTCTCATCCTTGATAGGAGGATTTGTGTTTACATAAGAAGTATATGTTGTGTGTGCATAAGAAGTTATTCTCATACCCTAGAGAGAGTGTAAAATAGCATTTCTTGGGAGCCATATTGATGAAATTTAGTTTTTTCTGGTGTGTCTTTTGTTAGGGGAATAAATGATTTATGTACATAAAATATGATCTTATTCAAGAAAAAGGATAGTGAAAGAAGCTATTGACTGATTACCTTGATTTTCCATAGTCTACATATCTTGTGAACACTGTACAAGCATTTCAGTAGATACACAACAAAATGCTGTTCACAGTAGCAGAGTATTCTGTTCTGCTTTGGAGCTGAGAATATAATATTTCAGTTGGAAGGGACCTACAAGGATCCCCCAGTCCAACTCTCTGACCACTTCAGGGCTGATCAGAAGTAAAACCATGTTGTTAAGGGCATTGTCCAAATGCCCCTTAAACACTGACAGGCCTGGAGCATCAATCATCTCTCTAGGGAGCCTCTTCCAGTGCTTGGCCACCCTCTCAGCAAAGAAATGCTTCCTAATGTCCACTCTAACTCTCCCTGGCACAGTTTTGAACCATTCCCATCCCATCACTGGATCCCAGGGAAAAAAACTCAGCGCATCCCTTTCCAATACCCCTCGTCAGGAAGCTGTAGAGAGCAATAAGGTCACCCTTCGGGGTGACCCAAAGCCCTTCCCTGCTCCTCATAGGAAACACCTTCCAGCCCTTTCACCAGTTTTGTTGCCCTCCTTTGGATGCATTCAGGGACTTTCACATCCTTCTTAAGCTGTGGGGCCCAGAACTGCACACAGCACTCCAGGTATAATTGTCTGTTTTGAGCAGCTGGTTGTGCTGTGTTAGTCCAGGTTAATACATTTATGAAGTGGATTTTTATAACAGAAGGTGTGTCTTAGCAGGAGCTCGATCTTCCCAAGAACAGCTATCCAAACAACTATGTTTAATCTCTGAAATTGGACTGATAAATGTTCCATACTTGACCTGCTGCATCTGGAACAAAACCAGTGGGCTCGGTACCCTCAAGATGGAGCAGTCCTCTGGCTTTGTTCAGCAGAACTCCAACTTGTCTTTAATCAGACTCTGTAAAAAAGAGAAACCATTCTGAGTTAATTTTTCCATGCATCCTGATATATTTGTAGGTCTTGGAGACATACAGTCTAGTGCTTGGTCATGGAACTTAAGCCCATCTGACATATTGTCTCTGAGGAAGTTATTTTAGTTGAAATTTGCAAACTTGAATGCTTAAATATGAGTATATGTGACAACTTAATAGCAGTCTTCTGAATGTGGTTTGCTGTTGGGTTAGTGTTGGGGTAGGCACATACTTCAAAAAAGAAAATAGCATTTTCACTTTAATACAAAATAATAATAATTCATGTTTTCAAGGTATTTTATACTGGGATTTGGAGAAAAGTTCAGAGGTCCTTGAACTGATGGACACTTGAACTAGCATTCCACACCATGCAGATGGGAGCCAATTTAGATCCTGAACATACATGCATAATCTCAGAAAGGCTTTTTAACACATGTGAAGGAGAAAAGTATTATGGTCAAATTGCTTCTAGACTTCCTCTGCCTGCATTTAGCTAAATCAGTGCACATGCTTTTTCGGCTTACCCCTGTCCTGTTCCTGATGTGAGCCCCTGCTTTGGACATCTGCTCCAGGTTCACCTGACCTCACTTCAGGCACTCTGCTGAGTGTGAGCTAAGAACTGACAGGCTCTCCACAGCCAATGCAGAGAGGCATTTACGCAGAGTGTTATTCATCCTTCCTAAAATCAGAAATTGCTTCCAAATGTATTCCTCTCTCTTGGAGAGTCTCCTCTTGGAGACTTTCCCTGTGCTGCTCTTAATTTCTTCTAAAAATCTCCATTGGTCTTGTGGCTTCCAGGGTATATGTGCTGCCTATTAGTTAAGATACTTTATATTAAAAACTGTCAAAGAAATAAAAGCAATTTCGTATGGCTCCTGAATTAATGACAGTCTGCTTGCACATTGGTTGCTTTCTGTTGGCATCTGGGTCCTAGTACAGACTGCCATTCTTAATCATATTTTAATTTTCAAATAAATTGCTTTCATTATCCTTTCATTTACAATACCATGTGTGCATTACTGCTCATTAATGTTTGTCATCTACTTTGCTGAGACTGGGTTTTTAAATAGCCATGGTTGCAATGCAGTAATTAAAGATGATCCATGTTGGTTTTGTAGAAATTATTCTGAAGCCTTCTTACACAAAAAAAAAAAGAAAAAAAAAAAGAAAAAAAACTAAACACAAACCCAGAGTGCTGTTAAAATCAATTCTTTAAATGTAGGGAGGCAACTTAGCACAAGACATTGCCTGTGGGTAAAAGAGGGCACTTCAAATGCTTCTGCTTGAATGATGTCTAATGATGGATCTGTGTGAAAACTGTATATCTCTGTAATTACTGTTGGGTTTGAGTATAATATTTTACACTTGAGATGAAGGAAGTTATTTTTCAATTTATTTTGCAAAATTTTTATTCCGCTCTCTGTTTAGTACTATTAGTTTTTATACATCCAATTCCTTCCTCCTTTTTTCTACTTCAGATACCAAAACCATGAAGGGACAGAAACAACACAACAGGGATTTTAAAATTACAGTTTTGGAACAGAATCTCTACCAGATAGAAGTCAAAACAATAGCAATAACCTCTGCCCTGGTTTTGGTCTACCCATCTTCCATAGGTAGAATATGGAAATGCTTCCCATATCTGCATTTGCAGTTAGTATTTACTTGCCTGTGACACAACCTGTGCAACTGATTTTATGCACACACAAAATTGTGAATCTCCATGTCTGTCCTTATCTGATATTTTTATTCCTTTGCTCTTTAAATGTCTGTGCTCAGCTTTTAAGACCTGGCCCTTAGGGATCCTGATGTGAGCATTCAAATGGAATGTCACTACTGATATGGCACAGGAGTAAGGGAACAATTATACATTATTCAAAGAAATTTAAATGGATTTTTGAGATATGATACTCTTTATGAACTGCCAGAGAATTAGTTGATTTTCTGGTAGTAATATTTTAAAAAGCAACTTCAGGATGTATCCATCCTTAAATGACAGCCCTTAATGCCATCCTTAAATGACTTGGCCCCAAGATGGGACCCCTTCTTGGTGGGACTTGAGACTTGAGTCTTCCAGTCACCTGCAGAGCTTTTGTGTGGCACTGTGTGGTCATGGCTGAAGAGGCCTCTCCTCTCTCAGGCTGCATGTGCTTCTGAGCTGAAGAGATGGAACGCATCCTGCTTCTTTCAGTCTGTACCGTCATTTGCTTCCAGTGAAGCTTGTCAGCTCTCCATGACCAACATCTTCACAGTCACTCCCTGCCTCAGTGCAAAAAGCAAAAGAAGTCTGAAGAACCAAAACTAATGATGTGCCCAGTTTTTTTTTCTATGGTTTATATATCTTCATGGAAGTGTTGTGAAGCAAAACTATTTGGAAATATATTTTGGAGTTTTCACACCAAAAATTAAACATAAATAAAAGCATATTATTTAAATAGTAATAATTTAAAATATATTCAATTAATGATAAAGCAATAGATTCAAGTTTATGATTTTACTTATTTGACTGATAGAAGAAAACCCAGTACCTCTCTACTTGAATCTTCTCTTTATGATTGTAGTCAAGCAAGTAGAAATAGATGTAACACCTCCTCTTAGTGTTCATTAGCTGAAAAGCCAAACTGGATGCAAACTGAAAGAAACACCTCAGCTAAGGCTGAATCCATGAAGGGTTTTTTTGAGTTTGTTCTTTTGTTATGGTTAATCCAGTCATCTCAGCTTCATGCTTTTATTCATATCAAGGCATTTATCTCTTCAATTTATTGATTCAGATTTTAATTTAGCCAAATCACCTACAGCATGTGCCTCTTTGGTATCTTTGGAATAAATCTGTCACAAATAGACTCTTAAATTACTTGTCCAATCTCGTATGCAAGGTTTGGTAACATGTGTCACACTTAAAAACACTTCTTCATTAAAATCAGGCCATTTACTATGAAGAGAAACACTTCCTTTGTTTGTTATTAGAAAGAATGCTCTTTCTTATTTGAAAATTGTCTGTTCTCATTAACAATAAAAAATTGAAGGAAATGAAGTAGAGAAGTTGATAAAAACTGCAGGTTTACTAGTATAAGTGTAGTGAGCTTTGGGAGGATATCAGAAGTTATTTGTAACTGAAAGGACAACAATTATGCCTTTGTGAAATGAATTAATCTCTCCCAGCCTGGATGTAAGAGCCCAGAGTGCCATCCCACTGTACCATAACCAGACAAAACACTTCAACCCAAGCACGGTCAGTACTTTGAAATCACATCTGCAGAGGAAGCTTCAGTGCCAAAAAAAGTGTGTTCCTACCTCAGTACATCTTCATCCCACAGGCTCTGTGTGACAGCAAAGCTTTAACATTTCCTGAAGGGTGTGGTATGGTCCTAGAAGCATTTTGCAAATGCTTGTAATTGTTTGCATTTTTTCCTAAAACTGTGGAAAAGCAAGAGAGACATGCTAGTCTGAGGCTTCAGTAAAGACAATTGCTTAAGCAAGTAGTTATGTTTAAGCATAAAAATGTTCCCAGTAGCCCCTGGGAGGCTTGCAATAAATGGAAATTTAGACATATCTTTAATAGTAACTGGATGTATTTGAGCTTATACAGAAAGAGACTAGGTAACTTGACATCCTTCAGAAGTACTTGCAGCCTTAAATGTTTATGAATATTTATCTTAAGTCCATACCTAAACTTTGTGTGAAAAGCAGAGAATTCCATGACTGTAAAATTTGTTCCAGGATATTCCTTTCAGTTTCTGGACATCTATAAATATGAGCCTGCTGGATACGTAGCATTGAGGATGGTTAGTCATTCACGGGGATAGAAAAAAGGTAAACACATTTATTTTCTAATTCTGGATGTAGTTCATTAGGTGATTCATTCTGATGCAGTGAATGTATCTAAGCATCTTTTACTTATTTAGCACTTTTTCCTGTGGTGGATAATGCTATAATTCTGTATATGCTGATTATAAGAAGAAAATACAATGACAGTTACAATTCATTATGAATCTGGATAACCTCAGATTTAAATTTTAGTAACCAGATACTCAAGAAAGATTATTATACTAAAAATTCATAATCAGAAGAGATGCAATAAGGCCTTTTTATTCCTGTTCAAGTACATGAAGAGTATCAATATTAAGCCTGAAAATCAGAATCTGTGCAGAGATGATGAGAGGAGAGAAAAGCAGCGATACTCTAAAAGAAAAGTGGTTGGTTTTTCATGGATTTTCTTATTTTGGTCATGGTTATCAAGGTTTGAGGAACATCCCTGCTGCTATGAGAAGTCCCTCAAAGCATTGAAGTTGCTGCAATAGCTTTAGAATAAGCAGCCAACACTTGCTTTTCAGTAACGTAATAGGGGATCTACACAACCCTTGTCTTACTGTATGAGGTATCAGTGATGTCAGTGAATTGCTGAGGACCTGCCAACAATGTTAAAAAAGAAATCTTATTTATGTAGGTATATTTTTCTGTTTGTTTTGTGTTATTAAAATAAGCAGAGCAGAAAATGATAGATGATTTTTTAGTTTTGTTTTGTTTTTTTTTTTTTTTCCAAGTAACAGTCACTGTCCAGATAAGGTGAGGGCTAAAAGACTTCTCTTCTTCATACCACATAATATGCCATTTTCATTTTGTGCTGCTTATAACCCTGAGTGTCACAGCTTTCTATTCTAGTCTGAATAGTCAATGAAACATTATGAAGCCGATAAGAAAAAATGGTCCCCGTTCCTTGGCAACGGCTGTTAAGCAGAGCTGAGTGCTGTTGATTGAGGAGATTAGCTGCCAGAGATAAACCTCCTCTTTTTGCTGCCCTGCTGCTTATCTTTCCACCCGTAACAAGTTGCACCAAATATGACAGCAGTCAGTGGTTTAGGCAGAATATGAACTTTGCAGCAGATGAAATTTGTGCAAAACACTTCGGGTGCTGACGTTAAAATCTTGAATTTATTAAAATTTTGCAGGTTGTTTTACGGACTGTAGTTCCTTGGCTTAGGGATGAACATTTTTATTTGAAAGGGTGGTGCTCCAGATGTGAGAGAAATGGGATGTCCTGTTGCTACACTGAAGGTTCATAAGCACTGAAGATAGTAGCAAGTATTAGTAACAGCTGTCTCTTGCTGCTGTTCTCAGTGACATTGAAAGAACTTTACATGAGCTACAAAGTAAAATTACTGCAGCTACTAGGCAGGCAGAAGTTGGATTAAAAAATATAAATTGACTATTTTAGTTGATGTCTTTAGGAGAAAATGCTATTGTATATTAAACAAAAACATCTGGATACATCTAAATCTACTTCTGTCTGTACATGTCTGGGAAATCTTTCTGGTTTCAGTACATCCACATTACATTTAATGACAGAGGCATTGTTGCTGACTGGAAAATTAGTGCTGAAATATGACTAGGGAGAGAAGCTGGTGACTTTTTCCTTCCTCAACATTTGCATTTTTTGTTTCTTTTTCCCATTTTAAAAATATTGGTTTATCCCTTTGCTTTCATAAGTGAGTCTGCAGTTCTGCTTGTGTTTTTGACCTTGGGGAGGTCTCTGGTGATGCCCACACCACGACCCTGGACCTGCTGGCTCTTTGCAAACCTCAGTGTTGGCCAGAACAGGAGCATAGGCTGAGCTGGTTGTTGGATAAGTGGGGAATGGCAAAGCACTGGCAAAAGAGTGAAACTCTTGAGTTGACATGCTTAAGAAAAGCCACCTGTGTGCAGAGATCTGGGTGAATAGTTATCCATCTAATGAATGTCCTAAGTTCAGCAGTATTATTTAAATGTGTGTGATTGTTGTAAATAATGCAGTAGAAGCTTCAGAATAGTAGATTTTGGGTAGAATCATTTTTCCTTCATGTAGGATTGCAACCCCTTTCTGTTAGATCTATCAAAACATAGCGAAAAACAGTGATGGCTTCTGCTGGAAGAGCATTCTGCTGGAAGGGAGGAAGCAACAACAAACATAGTTAATATTTTCTCTGTGGTTTTGTTACTCCAATCAAGAATCTGGGACCTCATAAGCAGTCTAGTCTCAGGAAGACATTTAGAAAGATACAGTTCGATGCTCACTAGTAAAATACTATTTTAGTGGGTTATTTTGCTGATTCTAAAATACTGGTTTTAAGGTTTTTTACCTTGTGTCTTTGGTGAATGTTTTTTTCATCCTTTTGCAGCATCAATGTTTTGTTCAAAATTATTTTTATTTATTCTATCTTCTTTTAAGTATATGTGCTGAGTGTACAACTTCTGTACTTAACCACTCCAATTGCAGGATATTCTAAGGGAGTGAGCAGCTTATATCCAGCCCCCAAAGTCCAGGTAAAGAATGGGTTTTAATTATTTACAGTATTTTAAAAAGCCCATTACAACTTATAAAGATGCACAAATGTTAAGTATTTTATGTGAGTTCTGTGTGTTCTGTGAGTAAAATAGGAAGCAATTTGGGGTTGCATATATCACATATATTGAGGGGTCTCTGTACACATTGCAAAAGCAAAAGAAGTCTTGCTTTTCAGCTCCCTTCTTATCATAATTTCAGATATTCCTGGTCTTAAAAGTTGTTTTGAATAGTAGCGCACAAAACTGAGGAGAAGAAATATTTCTGAAACTGCTCCCAGCCCTGTTCCTGATCCCTGTTCCAGTATCGTTCCGTCTGGACTTGCTTTGAGAGACAAAAGATCATCTGCTCTGCTGAAGGCTTCTGTGCTGGAAAAGCAATTTCACCATGGGGCTTTTTCCAGCCCATAAGTAATCTCCTTTGCTTCTCTCAATGCCCTTTCCAAAATTTGTCATTCATCTTCAGATTTGGACTCCAGAACTCTGCATTCCCATACTGACTTTACCAATGCTGCACACTGAATGATGTCACCTCCTTGTTCCCACTTATCGTTGTTATGTTCCATATATCCCCAAACCTTCTTTGTGCTTTTGCCCTCACATTGTCTCAGGCTGAGCACTGGGGTTTGAATCAGGCAAGAAGGACTGTACATGTGCTGCCCTTCACCTGCTGCCATTAGCAAAGCTGTGGGCAGTGCTCTGGGGCTGTCACACAGCTGGGGGAAGGCTGTGTCAGGACCTCTAATCAGTTGTAACAGAAATAACTTTTCTGGGTGCAGCTTCTGATAGGTGGTCTGAGGTACGTAGCATCATATTTAGCGATTTCAAAGCACAGTTTTCTTGAAAACTGTCAGATTTTTCATGTTTTTCAATCTTTTCAGTTGAAAATGTTGGCATCCTGATGTCAAAGTTTGAGTGAGGTGCTTGGCTGTTCCAGTGCCCAAGCCTAAGCTGCCAGAGGCAGCTTGATGTGCCATGGCTTCTGTAGTTCAGACTTGAGCAAGGTGTAGAGATTTCTGAGATAGCTCCAAACAGTTTTAATCAGGCCACAGGGTGCAGCACTCTGAAGCTTTCCTTGTTTATAAGGATTTCCCCTCCCCTCCCCAAAGGATTGCATTTAATTTTTCTGCTGATATTTTCATGTTCACATAACATAATTTTCCATTTAAAAATATATTCTAGCTAGAGAAAAAGATTGAGATCTTTGTTACTATAATTCTATGCACGTCTGAAGACGGTTCCATTTAGGAATAAATTCAGTAACTCAGCTTACAAAAGCAATCTGCTGTCTCAATAAATACTGTCCTGCAAAAGTCTAGAAAGCTTCTAGTTTGGCAAAGGACAAAAATAAACCTAGTTTGCTCTATTAGACACTGCAGCTGGTGAATATGAATGGAATGGTCATTAGGCATGTTTTCATGAGAACAGTGTCTCCTGCAAACACATAATAACTAACTCTTAAAATACAAGCTCTTGGCACTTAGGACAAGTTAAACTTTCACTACTTTGTTTTTAGTACAAAATTAAAATTAATGCAGAAATGCATTTTGCTGAACATGTTTCCTTGCAGAGTTATTCTTGCCTTGGGAATACAGATGCAAAAGCAGCTACAGTCTGATCACACAGTGAAGACATTGCCAGCACCAAAGTGGTTCTTGGCACCAACCGAAAATGTAATGGGGATCCTTGAAGTGACTGAAGTACATCTCAGTGATACTTGGAAAATTAGTGTACATAAATAAGCATTAGTATATTTGCATCTCATTGATTCCATAAATAAATTCTTAGTCCCTCCAGTAACCTCTGTTCATAAATACATATTGTGTAAAAAAAAAAAAAAAGTTCATGTTTCACCATTCCTTGTTGCTCTGGCTTAATTTTAAATAGTGCAAGCAATAGGAGCTCCATTACTCTTCCAGGAGGGAGCTGAACAGCTCCAGAACAGTTTCTCCCTGCTTGAAACTTGTTCTGATTCAGAATGTTCATTTTTGTCTTTTCACTCCATTTCTCCCAATAATGTCATAAATAATTAATCAACCAGGTTGCATAAACATTCAGTGTTTCTTGTAAAGAATCAGGTAGTTCAATGCTTAAGGCTCTATGTGACTGCCTCCTTTCTTTCATTTTTCTCTGAACTTCTCTAGTTTATTAATATCTTTCCGATAATGACGTAGTCAGAATTTGATGCAGTATTCTGTCTTTTTTCTAGGAAAAAAAGGCTTTTTCTAAATAGATAGGAGAGGGCACATGGCTTAGATTTCTCAGTATTGAGATAGCAATGTATGGTAAACCTACATGTTAATCTTGCAGTCCAGTGGCTAAACATGGTAAAAGAAAAGATATTGTAAGCCTACTAATACTTGATTTATATTTGAATTTAGAGTATTTATCCTCTTGGAGGAGGATTTATGTGTTTAAATCTTTGCTCCTTTTTCTCTTTACTACCAGTATTGACCAGAAAGGGAGTTGCTGCTCAGAGGATTTTGATTGCAAGCTCTTTTTTCTTAGAAGCATCACAGCTAATACTGAAGGCAGAGCTTTGCTTAGAAAAGCCCTCTCAACATATTACAATTAGAAGTTCTTGGGCTTTTTTCCTCAAAGGTTTTCTGGATTTGCCTCTGATCAAAACTGGAGGCAGATGTGGCTTACTGACTGGATGTGGAAGATGTTGATTCAGTCACCATTTTCTAATCCTTTATTATCTTCATCAGAGCCAAAAACATAACTTTCATGCCACTTTGTTACCTAAGATGGGGAAAGTTCAAGTTTGGTTCTCTAAGAAGTACAAAGTTATTGAAGCGTTATTCAGCTTGAACATTAGCTCTAGCAGCAAAATGTTAAGACTTGCTTTCTTTTAATCTCTACATTTTCTTTTCCTTAAAGTTCCTCCTGCCCTCTCCTCCCAAGGCATGGCCATTATTTCGATGTTTGCAAGGCCTAAGTATGACCTGTTAGGCTTCATTTCTGTGCTCTGAATCACATAAAATAGGTATTGAAATCTGGACCTCTCATTCTCTTAGCTGAATAACTTCAGTGGCTTTTTGGAAGCAGGCAGCACTTCCTTCATGGCAAGCCTGCTCTTCTCTTGCTTTGTTAGCCTGTAACTCAGTTTTTCACAGGCCTTTCCTTCCCTCCTTTTGCTGTACTGAGGATTTTTTAGTTACTTTCTCTACAATTTACGTATTTCTGTTGTAACTTAGAAAAAAAATCTCTAAGTGTGCATAATGCTTTAGGACTGTACAATCCAGCACTTAAATTAGCAGGCTAACACGGAATAGTTACTGAAATTATATTTCTCTTCTGTTGAAGATTGTATCTTTTTTCTTTTTTTTTTTTTTTAAGGAAGGACTGAATCCTCCAGAACTTGCAGTCAGAATTCCTCCTTGAGACAAGGGGACCATAATGCCCAGAGGAACTATTCATGCCTCAAAATGATTTGGAGCTTTGCAAATCCCAGCCCTATCACAGTATTTGCACAACAGCTAACTAATGCTGCTGTTAATGTTAGCTTTTATCTTTTAATATGAGCACTTTCATAATCACTAACATCCTACCCAATTCTTTCAATCAGCAGAAATATTCGGGGATTTTAGATTTGGGGAATTTTTCAAAGTAAACCAGCTATCCACCTTTTCCCTTAAATTACTGGGTCAGAGAGGTGGGAAGAGGCATTAAATCTTGTTAGAGTTCTTTTATAGCACTGTTTGGTGGTCTGGATTGCGGCAGAATTTTTTTAAAGTTACCTTAGCCTTCCAGGCAGCTGTTTATTCAGTAGCTGAGGAAGAGTGAGTTTACTGGACTCTTAGTTATCCACTGCATGGCAATTTTTTTTGTTGGATAGAAGGAGTTTCATGTTTAAAGTGTCCTACTTCATTATTTTCTGCATTTTATGATGTTTCTATAATATTTGCAAAATAAATCTACAAAAATATGCTGTGTTTTACTTGAAGCTGAGGATTTACTTTTATTGCATAATGTTTTGTGCCTCACACAGTAGCAAAAGCAGAATGCCACCACGTACTCTTAAACAGTTTCAGTGCACTTGTCTTTATCATGCTTTACTTCTAGAAACAAATATTGTAGCCTTTAATTTTAAAATCATATCTCTTAAATAGCTGCCTGGAAGTCTTCCACCAGCCTGTCAGCCATTAGGACAGGGAAGGACAGTGTGGGCTGAGGGTGGCTGGAAGTGCTTAGCTCTGTCCTGGGATGAAGCCAAATGGATCTGGAGGCAGTGAATTCAGGAGGTGAGCAGCGTGTGCTCCAGGACTGATCCCTGTCCACTAGATGCCACTATTACTGCTCCAAAACGGGAATAACCAAGGACCACTGAGGAAAACAACCAAGGACTACAGAGATAAGCAAAATTAAATGACAAAAAAGTTTTAAAAGTTGAGCAGGGGGAGGTTGCCCCTCAGAAGGTCGCTCTCCCCCGATTGCAAACAGCAGCTTTTCTGCTCAACCACTGCAGGATTTGCTGTTGGAAGCACTGGACTCACATTTTCAGAACATTGTGTGAGAAATGGTGCTGTAGAAGCCACTGCTGCTCTATCTGTATTATCTCTACCTTACTTGTGAAGTGAATATAAAAGTAGAGATATAAGTTATGAACAAATCTTTTTTAACAGATGGAATATTAGAAATATGTTGTTTGCTGAAGGCTTTACTTTTGAATGTTGAGTGTGGATTTGTGGACTATATCTTTTGAAATAAGCCTCCTGGCATACAACTTAACGTCCTCTTTAAGGAACAGTAACATTTAATTTTTTTCTTTTTAATTTTTGAAAAGGGATTTTGAAAACCAACTCCGTACTATGGGAAGCAGCAGGGAGAGAAGAATAAAATACTGTAACAATCTCCTTCATACTTCCTAAACATTTAACATCTGTGACCTTGAAGTTCAGTATCTTGAGACTTTTGAGATGCAAATATTGTGCTTCCCATTCGAAAAGGATTTAATCTCTCCACTAGGCAATTCAGGCTCTTACTGTGGGTTGTAACAGTGACCTTTTTATTAGTCCTGGACCTTATAGCACCTTAAACTACTAGCTAGGGGAAGGAGTGTGAAGTGATGTCCGTATTCAGTGAGAAGAAAGGATTCTTTTCTTACAGAAGGTTAAGTTGCTGGAGAAGGATGCCCATTGAAAACATTACAGCAGGTTCTCTCGTTAACTGCAAGAGCACAAATGATGCAAGCCAGGGTGGCAGAAGTTGCCATTTGACACACCACTGGGGCTGTGGACTTTCTTTTTTACATAACACAGGAACAAAGCACAGTGACTGCCGTATGGGCCAAAACTTGAATTTTATACAGAGCTTTGCTTTAATTTGTTAACAATTGTCAGGTATTTAGTGCAAGGAAACTGAAGTGTTGGTTGGCCCATGTATGTGACTACTGACACTGTCTGGAGAGCTGCTCCTTTCTGGCTGCTGCAGGAAGTTTGAAGAGCAGAAGAACCAGGTGCTTCAAAGCATCTGCTTGAAGGCTCCTTTGCAAGGGTCACTTGTCAGTGCCATGTGAAAGTTTCACTGCATGCAGATCTAAATAATTAATTACTGCACAGCACAATCTTTTAATTTACATATATCAAGCTTTCAGCTGCCTGCAGACAAACTCCAGTATCTCTACAAGTCTTTATACCTTTGCTCAGTAGCAAAAGACACTCAACAAGAATTTTTTTGCTGGTATTATTCCAAACTGTGCCATGTCTTGGATACATCTTGGTTTCAGTCACCAGATTAGCCATACACAGTGATACATGGTGGTTCCAGGATGGGGTATGTTTCTCTTGCCAAGGACAGCTTTTTTTTTTTTTTAACATAGGAATTTTTTTTTTGAGGAGAGACTGCCTAAGAAGAACTTAATGAATCAGCTGCCCAATAAATAGTGTTGCTTCAAGGTGAAGGCTGACACTCAGCACAAGCTTCCAAAGATTTTTTAAAATACCTCTTAAGCACTTGATGCCCGTCTCCTTTACAAAGTGAACAAACTGGTGCAATCAACTCTTCAAAACTGTTTCAAACTATAGGTTTTTGTGGTCTCCATTTACATAATTCAGTACCTGGATGTGAATCATGAATGTAACGTGATACTTCCTCAGTAATGGAGGTCATACATTTGCACTAATTCATGACAAATGGGCAATAGTAATGAATAATGATGGGTGTTTTCCATTTTCTTTTAAACCTTTCTTAGTGATGAATCTTCCAGAACTTAAGTTTTGATTTGCTCATGGCTTAATATATCAGTTGTAATTTTTTCTCTAGAAGTTGATAAATATTCAGTGTAAATATGTATACCATGCTCCAGGAAGTTGACTCTAATAAAATACATCTGACACTATTTGAGATCTTATTAGGCACCTGAGTTACAGTAAATTTGTGTCTTTTAATCTTAGCATCTAACTTTTTAGTATATAAATATTTGTCAAAATCCAAGATTTTAAATAAAAGCTTGTAAAAATTTATGTTTGTGTTTCTTCTCAAATATTAAGCCTAACAGCAAAAGAGCTAAATGGATAAAGAAGCATTTCACTGTTTCCTTGGGTGTATGGGTGTATTATTCTTCTGGTTTATTCTCCTCTTTGAAAACAAATCTAGCAGCTCTCTAAGAGCCAACATGAGCATGCTGTTAATGCAGATTTTTCCAGGTCTAAGTATAGCTTTTAAGATATTATTATGGAAATTTCTACTTTTTGCTGGCAGCAAGTGATAACACCTTAATAGCAAACATATGTCCCTATTGATCAGTCTCACCCTTCCGTCACTGTGGGCTTGTGTAAAGTGCAGATGTCCTTTGCGTGTTACGTTCCCTCTCCTAACACAGCTTCAATGGGAGTTCAGTGTGAGCACACTCTCAGCAGCTACAGGCACACAGAGCATGGTGTTATTAAAACATCACTCACTCTTTGAACTTCCTCTGCTCCGATACATCTTCTGTAAAATCTGGGAGTTTTCCACTTTCCTTTTTGCTTTATGCCCTGTTTTGGGCATTTCTCTCACTGTTTGAGGCCAGCTGGTTGCACAGCAGGGTCCAGAGAGATGCACCATGTACTGACTTTCTGTAAATACCACAGTGACTGGGATAGTTCATGGCAGACTAAGCTGGACCTTTTAAATATTAGCTTTAATTTAATTTAATCTGTTTCTCAAGTAAAAATTAGCTCTGTGCTGGACCTGAGCCATTTCCAACCCTACATCTACCATATAGGTTTTTTGAAAGTAAAAGAGGGGCACTTTTGACAATTTTTCTTGGTAAAATGGCTCTCCCTTGCCTTTTCTTCCCCTGCAATCTGTGTAATTGAAATCAAGTTTATTTAAAAGACGCCCTGAAAATTGAATGCCCAACATCAATTTAATTTTTAAGGTCTTATATCTTGCCACAGAAACCTTATTAATTAAAAAAAAAAAATTAAAAAGTCAAAACACACCCAAAACCAACCAAACCAACCCCGACTGAAAAAAGAAAGCCCCAAGCAAACAGCAAAATCTGAGAAAATTCCTACTTTTTTAGAAAAAGCAGCTGAACTATGAAATGTATTATTTGCACGACTCCAGTCCAACTGTAATCCCCGGCACAAAGATCCTCTGTATTTTAGAGCTGGTATTTGCCAACCACTCCTTGGGGCATTCTGCTCTCACTCCACTCTCCTCATGCTGCATTTAGCAGAGCTGAGCCCTATTTGTGGTTGCAGCCCCTCCAAAGCTTATTATGCCCATATTTCAAGTACAAAAGCCAAAGTAACTTGCAGTTTCTCCCTAAGCAGTCCCAGTGTTTTTGGATAGATTGTATAATGCAGCTCAGGCTCATGTGCTAATTGTTAATTTTAGAATTTAAATGGGTTTTGTTCTATTCAAGGGAAGTAGGCTTAAGGTTTCTGAAAACTCTGAGTTTAGGAAAATGGTTTGGTCTCTTTTAGAGTTTGTGAGTAAATTAGCTTTTGCATCCATGGAGATATCCTTAAATGATACTTAATACAAAAATCTTTCATTTTTACTGAATGTATGTGCTTTTCTGGACTCTAAAATAAGATTAGAATTATTTGTAAGGTACATTATCTCTAAAAAATGCATGGAATATTAGTTGTTTATGTAAACATAGATTTTGTCCTAATTGTTTGTAGCCAGTAATGGTGGTATTCCAAAATAGAGCTGGCTGTTTCAGGTTATGTTTCATTTTGAACAATCTTGTTCCTAAACGCTGAGATGTTCTTCTGTTCCTTTCTGAATCAAAACCTTATTCCTGTTATCCATCCATTTACAAGTTGACTGATATTTATATACTTTGCTTATTTTCAACTGCAGCAGGTTTTTAAACAGAGATGAATATTTTAATCTGCTGTTAGGCTGTTTTTCACATTACATGTCAGAAAACCAAACCCTATCTGTCTATGTGGTTTCCAAATTAAACCTAGTTTCCAGTAGCAAAATTAGATTCAGATGTAGAGTTTTAATTTGAATTAACTTAATTTGGCAGTTGTAAGTGACAGGAGGATTGGAAAGGAGAAGAAAGAAAAAGTTGGCTAATTTCAATGAGGTATTTGTGTTTAACAGTGAGGGCTAATAATGCCCTTTTTCTGCATCCTGGTTTGGTTTATTTTCTTTTATGCCATTATTTGTATTTAGTGAACAGCTGGGCCAGTAGTTCCCATTTGTAGTCTTTTAGCTCTGTAAAGTAGCACAGAAAGTAATGGACGTTTGCAAATTAATGCTTACCCTTATTTTCTGCTCATCTGATGTAGTTCTCCTTTTGGAGCATAGATGTAGTATCAGAGCAGAAGTAATTACTGTGTTAAAACTAGGATTGCAGTAGAATATTTTGCTAATTAAACTTGTTGCATTTAAATTGCTTCCTTTGGATCACTATATAGAAGAGAACTATTTTGAACAATAAATGAAACCACTTTCTTTCTCAGAGACCCAGAATTGCAGATGGTCAGATTGTATGTGAAGCACCTAGACTCTGAATTAGGCTTTTGTATGAAAGGGAGAAAGGTAATTTGAATGTTTGAACTCCCTGTTCCTCCCACACATACACAGGAAGCTTGCCTCAAAATGAACAATTCTCTAAATAAAGACTAATAAGAAGCTAAATTAATTAGAAGGTGTGATTTGAAAAGACATTGATGAGAAGAGTCTGTCATTTCAGACAAATGGAATGGAGCTAAATAAATTAGGCCACATTAATATCTCATTGTTCTGTGAGGAGCTTTCTTTTATTGCATTCATTAGAGGGTACTTCTTGAAATGAGCCTTTACTCACCATTATGGATTCAGTTCTCATTTACCAATGCCTAACACACAGCTCCTGCATTAAAAATGTTTCAGCAAATCCACATAGTTTCTGCAAATTAATATTTATATTTCTGGATGCTGCACTTCTCACCCACATCATAGTAGGCATTGAACATTAAGGTTTTCTCTCACTGAGTTGTCAGTAAAGAAGTCTTATATCTAAAGATTTGGTAAGCGGAAGTCGGAAAATACTTTATAAAAGAAACTGTATGCCTATCTCATACAATAGGATAGTCCTCCAACTAATATTCTTTCCAGTATTTATTTATTTTGATAGAAAATATTCTGTCTCATGACTTCAGTGGTCCTTTGATAGCTTTTTAAAGTGTCTTTTAAAAGGTTCCTTCAGTATATAATTAGGATACATTGGAAATGCGCATCTCATCATGCCATTCTTCGTCTCAGAAAATGAAATGTGTATTTTTCCTTTTCTTCTTTCTCTTTCCTGCAGATGGAATATTTGGGAGATGTCAGCAAGTGCCAGTAATAGACATCTATAAATATGACATTTCAGCCCCTCTTCTGCAGCACCTGAGGATCATCCTGGAGCAGCTCTCACACAGAGGTACAGTCAGAACTCTAGAGTGGGGTTAGATGCACTGGGGGTTACAATTATTTGTGCTCCCTCTGAGGTGATGCCTCCAGAAGTTTTTGAACACATTTGTGTTTCAGCCCTGCTGGTGCAGACTTTATAAAAGTAAAAAGCCTTTGGATTCACTGAATCTGCCAGGAGGCCTGGGGAAGCAATTCCAGGAGAGGTGCTTCCTCCCTATGTAGCACATGTCTGTGACTGACACTGTACTAGAAAATGTTAGCATCCATGAATGCTGGTGTCACATAAATAAATCAACAGGAAAGAAAAAAGTTTGCCTTCTGCACCACAGCATATTTTAGGGTGCATGGGCAGAAAACACAAAACTTCCAGTTAGCTGGAAACAGTTCTGAACTTTCTAATAAATTCGGATAAAAAACCTGCTCTGATTTCATTACCAGCTGCAGCTGGTCTGTTTCTTTTAATTTTTGTTCACCTTTCCAATGTTAATCTCTCTGCTCTTTCCAAAGCCAGAAAGGATTTTCTAGCTTTTGAATGGCATAACTTGAACTAACAAATCAAAACTTGAATAAAGTGAAAGCCAGTAAGGTGAACAAACCTTTCAGATACTAATACATGAAATGTACATCTCTTGTAGACAGTCACTGCACCAAGATATTTTTGTAATCCAAATTGTTCCAAGAATATCATTGGAATGTTTAACTTAGCACATGCATCATCTGTGTGGGTGTTTGTACCTAAATGTTCTCCAGTCACAATCTTGATGACAAAGTAGTAATATTGTATTAGCATGACGCTAGTTTAATTATGAGAAAAAATTGGCTTCTCAGAAGTTTGGGACTCTGCTTAGAGACTGGACTTCTAGTTTGAGCGCTCATTTAGAGTGTTAAAAATGTTTCTAGGGATATATTTGCTGTCCAGTAGCCCATCCAAATGAGACAAACTCAGCAAAACTTGATTGTAGTAGCTCCTGCCTGATTAACAGTTACATGTGAATAGTACTTGTGGCTCTTTCACTTGTCATTTTCTAAAGGCTAAGCAATGCAAGCAAAGTTATGGAAATACTCTGTTGTCAGGGCAACACTATGAGTGAACAAACTTGTGTCTGGGCTCTGTTTGAATATAATGAGGAAGGAGGAGCGGACACATTCATCTCGTTAGGTCACCTAAACAAATACCTAAAGTGATCATGCACACATGGACAGGCAGCAGTTATTTGCATCACCTGAATATAGGTCAGGTGTCCCTTGTAAAGCTTCTCCTGTGAGGATGTCAGAGGTAAGAGACCTGCAGGAGAGTGATGTCCTTGTGAAGGGAACATTCAGAGGGGGAGGGACACCCCAGCCCATCTCAAGGGATGCTCACCTGCCTCCATCTCCCTGCTTACCATAAGATTTTGGTTAGTTCAATGGAATTGATGAAGCACTCCCCTTCAAAGTGCTCCTCTGATCAATAAAACCACCCTTCCTAGGACCTTTGTTATCCACAACCCACCTCCCTGGATTTAACTTTCTGTTGCAGGAAACCATAGTATGCTTCTTTTAAGGAAATTTGAACATTGAAATTTGGTCTTGTCTCAAACTTTTTTATAGCAACAAAATGACAATGAAAACACAGATTGAAACCATGGTGGAAATAAAGGATAAATAAATAACAGATATATAATAATAAATAAAATAAATAAATTATCTGCTTTACTTATTACATTCAGAGGTGCATACACAAATGTGTGAATTTGAACTGATACAAAATTTTTGCAAGCTGTTTTTGTGGTCTCTAGGTATCCCAATGAAGGGAATCTTAAATATATCTGTGAAACATAAGAGAATCCTGGAATGCTCTTGCTCAAATCATTGATGTGATAAAATCACTTTTTCTTTTTACTCTTAGTATCTTGCAAATTTTGTTTAGTGGAGACAGAAATATGGAAGGAGTAGAATCAATACTACCAAATTGATGGATTACTGACATAAGGTTGCTCACACAAGACTCTGCTGATTACTGCTGCTATCAGATGTAAATCATCCAGCCCTCAAGTCATGTTTTCTGGCTGTGATGGTCACTTGCACAGTTAATGCTGTTCTCCTGCACATGGTGTGCAAAATGGGATAACCATTTCTGCAGTAAAGATGGACAAAACATTGTCAAGACCGCACAAATATTTCAGGCAGCTACCAGAAAGAGCTTAATTTTTTCAGAGGTCTTATTTCCCTTATTTGTGTGGTACCCCAATCTTGTCCTTGTTGGAACCCAGGGCACAGGGAATATTTCCCTGCCTGTTTTAGAGAGCCCTGACACCTGGTCAGACACTGCTTTTAACCTTCGTCCCTNCTAGCTCAACTTGGTGGTGCCCACCTTCCCTGGAAAGGATAGAGGACAGCATCTATTCTCTACTTTCTGTAAACAGCAGGACAGTGTTCCCTTGAAAGCCTGTACAGTAGGTCTCATGATTAGTAAAAATTTTAGTAATGCCTGTGTTGAAGCCTTTCTATTTTTATTAGATGTATATACAGTTAAGGATGAAATATTCTGAGGGTAATTAACTTGAGTGGTCTTCTAGGTTCTTATCTATTTAATTTTCTAATATGACTTGGTTTGTCTATTTAATTTCCTTCTTGATGTATTCTTGCAGAACTACTAAGATCTTCCTTTTCCTCCCCAACCCTGAAAATAGTCTGTTGACATCTATTTCCATAGGATTTTAAAAAAAATCAATAGAAAACCTTGTGAAATGTACATTCTTTTTCATCCCTCTTTGCTGATTGTGCGTAAGTAAGTGGTGCCTATGTTTGAACCATGGCCCAAATGGAAGAGTGCGTGGTGAGATGTATAGAACAAAGGACAATGTGATGTGAATAGCAAATAGAATTTGTGACTCTGCCAACTTGAAATGTTTACTACAATGGGGAAGAATAAGACAGAGGCTTAGATGAGTGACATACCTGATGATAATCTATTTAATAAAGGACTTTAACTAAAATTGAATTCAGGTTTCATAATGATACAGATTTTATGTCTTCTTTACACATTGAGTCTATCTTTGTCTACACTACCTACTGGGTAGATTGATGATAGAAATGAATGCCTTGGAATATTAGATAGTTCTCTACAAAGAAATGATCTGTTAGCATTCAAATACCCTTGCTCATGTCATTTTCACTCACACTGTCCTTGAGTCAGTGAAACCCTCATGAAGATTTTCTGAAGGTTCAGTGTATATAAATGGGACTGTCTATATGGGAAAAGCCCTTCTCACTGTTGCTGAAACATGAGAAATCACTTTATGAAGCTGATGGTACTTTGTATTATAACCCATAATAATTTATGAGGAATTGAAACATTTTTCATTGTCCGATAAACAGGACAGACAAAAGGATGCCATGTAGATGGGTCTGAATAATTTGAAAAGGGAAATGAAGGAAGTATCAGTGTAGAGGGGTGAATGAGTAGTGCCAGAAGGAAAGGGAGATACTTATCCCTGTGGTTGGTCTTCTGCATCCTCTTGTCCAACTTGGAAGAAGATACTTTTTGGAGTATATAAGAATGATAAATCATGTGCATTTCCTGGCTTGAGCCAAAATGCAGAAAATACTTTTTCCTTTTTTTTTTTCCAAAGTATGTTGAAGTTATTAATTTTTTTTTTGTTTCTTGTTGTCCCTACAATAGTCACATTTATATTGTAAAGGCAAAGTATTCACTAAAATAAGATTCTTAACAAGGCTGTAGAAACAGTTTCACATTGATTATTGACCTGTAAATCAGAGCCATGAAAAGATGAGATAGGAGAGTTAATCATGGGACATCGTAACTCAAACGTGAAGTATAAATAGTACTTGAAATACCACCATAAACACTAATAAATGAGAACAGTAGTATTTTTCAACTTGCATGCTCCAAGAGGCATTTATGTGTGTTTCATGGGATTAGAAATTAGTAGCAGTGGTTAGCAATAGTGCCATGATAACGTGGTACTAACTCTGTGAATGTGCAGCTGCCACAGCAATGAGCATTCCCTGACGGAGGAGCCCAGAGGTGGAGGCTGAAGGACACACTTCCTTAAAAACATCAGGACAAGAGGATTTGCTTAGGGTCACAACAAATGCCCATCTGACTTGGGATTCTGCCACTGAGAGAGGGCACTGCATGTTTAAGGAAAAAAATGTAATAAGATTCCAAGGTCAGAGAAGTATTTTGCAGTGTTTGTCCCTTCTCAGCGCTGTGTCTGTGGTATCATGTGCTTCTCCTGAGCTGGAAGTTGTGGTTTTGGGTTTGCTCCATGCTCTGTGGACACTGTTTCTAGCACAGCTTGACAGGTTGTATTGGAAACAAAGTATGTTAGACTAATAATCAGTATTTCAGTTTCTGGTTTCTGTTTTACTCAAAATGTAACTGAATTACCTTTATTTTCATTTTTCTGCAGGAAATGTGTAGGGTGACTGAAAAACAGATCAGTTATATGTATTCTTATTTTTATGTAAATAATTCCTCAGTATGCTTGCTGCTACTTAATTTTTGCAATAACACCTTGTTCAAAATGATAGCTTAAAAGAAAGCAATTTATTTCATTCTGTTGTGAAGAAAGTCCTGCTTAAGATATTTAGATATCAACAGTAATATTAGGAGAACCAAAAAGAGTAGTGTGTGCTTTTAAATTTAAAGTCAGCAAGAAATTCTGGAGAGATTCATGGGTTGTGGAAATAGGCAACATATTTACAGACTATATGAAAAAAATAGTCTTGTTCTTTCCCTCTTGTTTGCTTTCTTTGCAACCCAGGAAGCTCTTGACAGGGAGAAAAAATTATCTGTCTTAAATTAATTCTAACCAGTTAAGTGTAAGGTGATTAATATAACTTTGCTAGAAATAATTTTATACTCTTACAGCAAATTTGTTTAAAAAACTGAAATGGTTTACAATCAGTTTACTTGAAAATTGAAATGAATGTGACCTGTCACATATAGCTTGTGAATTACAAAAGGGCTGCTAAATATTTCTTTCAGTCAGGACTATTTTTCAAGAAAAAGTATAATTTTTTACTCCAAGAAAGGTAAGAGTTGAAAGTAAGCCTTTATAAGCTCAGTTTTGAAATAAACTTAAAAGGAATAGTGCAGTTCTTGCACATATTTGTGAGGTGATTATCACATCATTATGGAGGAATACAGAAAACTGAAACCCTGAGAAGTAGGAGAAAGCAGGTTTTCTTTAAATTGAAATATTGATATAAATGAAGGCAAACTCTTCTTTGGCAGAGAGCAGTGTATTTACATCTAATTTCCTGGGCATCAGCCTGCTCCAGACATCTGTCTGCAGAGAAGATTCTTCTCCTAAATGGCTGCTGAAGCCAGGAATTGAAGCGTAAGTCCCATGATGAGCTACACCAGAGGAGCTCAGCTGGGACTGGACATTTTTACCTTCTCCTGGTGTCACTGTCACGCTGCCTTAACTCTTTGGCTCAATGGACAAAAACCTGCTGGAAAGGTTGCAAGAAATTCCTGCCTTTGTTAATTGCTGAAGCACCACTGACATTTTTCGCTCTTCAAGGATATAAATGGAAGTTCAGAAAAGAATGAGCTTCAGAAAAAGCAAAAAGATTTATTTATAGAGCAGCAGATCCTGTTTTGAACACCCGTGTGTTACACAGCACAGAACCAAAAAAACCAGATTCTATTTTTTTTCTGTTTGGTTTTTTGTATGGATGCTCTGCTTCCCAGACATAATCTGACATGGCACTGACTTGTCAAATACCATATAATATAATTGTGAAAAATGATCTTTTCAAGAAATTGGTATTTATGAGGAATGCATTGGAATTATGAAGATTATTATAGGAGTGAAACAGATTCCATGTATCCTGGGAAAGATATTAAAAAGTACAGAGGAAAGCTTTTTGCAATGTATATAGTGTTTTATCTGCATCCACAACACCACTGTGTAAAACTTTTTGATTTTGCATAATTTGCATTTTTCTTTTTTTGGAAGACCTATATGTCATCGTGATAGCACCACATTCTCTTGTTTAAAAAGAATGACCAATCAGAGCTTTTACTTGGGTTTTTGATCAACTAATATATTAACTAATATGTTTGGTACAAAGGAGAAAAAATCTTTGTCTCCTTTGTCATGTTTCTATCAACTAGCAGTGAGAATTAAATCAAACTCTTCATGGCCAGGTAACTTTACAGATCTTCTTCCAAAGGAAACTTAGAAATTTAAGGTAATATGATGCAAATATCTAAGGCTGCTGATCAATTCCTGCCTTGCTTACTTTGCTTAGAAGATCTGTGTGGCACCGCATGGATTTTAACCTTTGCATTAATATTTTGTGTTTTCCATGTCTGTGCTGGCTCTTTTGCAATTTGTTCTCTTTCTGATCTTTGAAAAATGACGACTGTCTTTGTTTTTTCCTTCTGTGGAAGAAGCTGCAGATGCCTCTTCTTTTTCCGTTTGGACTTCCCTGAGCAAGCTCAACAGGTATCCTCCGGATGGTTCTCAGCATTGGATTGAGCAGCAGCTCAGTTGCTGAAAGTTTGGGATGTTCATGAATGTGTTCCCCTGTTAATGATGCCACAGGGAGCTCTGAACTTCATTCTTACTGTCTTAGATAATTAAAAAAAATTAACCCCTTCCACAGGACCATTGGGCTGGGCAAACACCAGGCTTGAAGTGATATAGGTGCATAATATGTTTCTAAAGCACACTTGAAAATGCATCAATCAAACTGCAGTTCATTATCAGTTGTTCCCACACTTGGAATGTCAGCAAGTCTCAATTCAAGCATGAGATTACTTCTTTAGGTGCTATATTCTCTAATAACACCATTTTTGGAAACTGTGAATAACAATATGTCATATCCAGACTAATTATGCCATTTTCTGCCATTAATCTGTAATTATAGCCTATTTACATATTCAACATAAGACTGTTTTTTATCATTGCACTACCAGTGCTTTCTTCTTGACTTGTTTATTACTAGGGAATATTTTCCTTTTCTATTTCTATATTCATTGCATATCCTTATCTACAGTTCTAAACCCTATCTACCTGGCTTCATGTTCTTTTAAGGTATCAGCTCTTAATGACACTCAGTGACATATTTTTTTAGTTTTTAATAGGTACTCTAAATTCTGAAACCTTAAGGCTTATTTATCAAAATCATTATTTAATTTTTTAATGCAGAACTTCAGTGGGTAGATTTTGTCCCTCACACAATCATGATAAGATTGAAGCTTTACTTTGTTTTAGTAACAAGTGTGAATTCCCACAAAAGTTCTTTTTTCCCTTCTCTGTAGGAAAAAAAAATGTATATATTTGGTGGCTTTTTCTTTTCCACTTAAGGTGTTTTCATTCTTTACCTCATGGCTGTGGCAGAGTGCTTCTGACATAGCAGTTTCCTGAAAAGGCTGAGTAATGTTAAATTTCTTTCAAAATTCTACATTTGCTTTATTTCATGCTGATTCTTAGCATGCACTCACTACATTTCAAGCTTCCCCTTCTGTTTTGTTTTGCCTACACATGGATAGACAAAGCAGTTTGTGATAATAAAATTGTGGTATCCCTCCAGTATTCCATTGCTCAGTTTTTCTTTTACAGCTGCTCCCAGCCTTAAAATAGCAAAAAAGCAGTTTCTGCTCATTTTCCATCTTTATTCCTATTGTTGTCTGGTTTCTAATTAAGCATTGCATAGACCTGCACTACATTTTTTGCTAAATAATTTCCAGTCTTTTAGGAAGGCATTGAATGTTCTTCCTGCTTGACTTAGCATATGTCACGCATATAGCTATTAAACTACGTTTTGTTCTTTACCCCACTTAGAGGTTTGTGAGGTTTTCCTCACATGCTGTATTCTCACATTTCTTTAACATGGTAAGATAATTGATTTTCTTTTCCTTTTTTCTGTATCTGTATAGAAATCTGTAAATATCTGTTCTGTATCTGTGAGCTACTCAACAATGCAAAACCTCTGACTGGGAGAGAAAGTGTAAGGCTCCTGAGTATGTGGTGTTTCAGAAACTTAACTTCTTTGTTCCTTTTATTTTTATGTGGCTCTTTTGAAGAGTAAAATTCCTGCCTGAGCATCCTCTAGTTCTTTGATACATTCCTAAAAAGCTGTGTTGAGTCTTTAGATGTCCCTTCATGCCTTCTTCAGTAGAGAGAGTAATGAAATGAAAAGAGTTCAGCATTCCAGCTCAGCTTTTTCTAATTGCTGATGAGTTTCAAGTCTTTCCAGGTAAATTCTGACTGAACTGTGTTCACTTCTGACAAAGTTATAGGTACTGACACTCATTATAGTGTTAAACATGGAGCTTTTAATTGTTTTTAGTAACTAGGTTTTAGCAGGCATCCAGCTCATAGTCACATTCAAGCTGTTGGAAGGATTTAATACCAGCCAATACTGCAAAACAGTGTAAAACCTAATTCAAAATTCTACATGGTTAAAAGGTCAGTTATTTTGTTCACTCACATACCTTTCCTCTTTACAACTCTCCATTATAAAGGTCTGTTCTCTGTGAAATTCCAGGCTTCCCATTTGATCTGCAGTGTAAAAGGCAAGTTCTAAAGGTTTGGACAATTGCTTTTTAAATAATAATATTTAGAGTCTTTAAATGTATTTGATACTCATCACCCATAAATTTCTAACCTGATAGACTGATTATATTTATCCACATTTCAGAAAAAGCTCTCTGTGTATCCTAACTGTAATGAGTATCATCATGCAGTGAAAGTATTTGGTAAGGTCAGTTTTATGTGACTAAGGCCAGGCTGCTCTTTTCTAGAAAAAGAAATAGAGATTAAGAAATTCATTAAGTTAAAAATCATTCACCTTAACCCTCCATACAATATTTATGGGTAGTAAATACTTTTACAGAAGTTGGAAATGAATTTCAAACAATTTCTAAATAGAAGAAGGATTAAGCTCTCCACCTAATTAAATCATAATAAATAAGTCAATCAGCCCTACATAGGAAGGAATATACATTATTTTATGTTTTGGGTTATGATGGCTCTGACATCATCAACAATCTTCATTGAAAACTGCGAGACTGGGCTTTAACATCTTTGCATGTGTGTGGGAGAGACAATGATACAATATTCTTCCCTTTTCTTCCATCAAAGTGAACTTTGTTCTGACATTGCCCTCAGGCTTGAGCAGAGGGCAGTCAATACTCAGAAATCAAGACATTAAGTTTAAAATTAAAATGTTCATCAACAGGGAAAACTTCTACCTACCTGTCTTATTAACCTGTGAGGTAATTCCACCAGTCAGTAAATGAAAATGGAATGTGGTCCTCGGTGGTAGTTACTTAAACTGAGAGAATTTTCTTTTAGCTAAGAATAACCTTAGAAAGAGTGGATACCAAATTCGATTCAGAAATGAGAAAAATGCTCTTGAACCCATCTTGTCATAACTCTGCTTCTTCTCCCTTGCGGGCAGTGCAAAACCTGTCTGCTTTTAAATTTTAATTAAAACTTAGATTAGTTATGATCATCTAATCTTTCCTTTGCTCTGCAGTGTCTGATCACTGTGTATAAGTATCCAAAGTTTAATCTGCTTCTGGTCCTCCCAGATTTGACAGTCTAATTAAGTGCTCAACTTTAGCACTTAGTATATAAGCAATCCCACTTCATGTTTTGATAAGATTTTAGATGAAATTGGTCACTTACCTGTTCTGCTGAAATGTTCCTGAATAATTTTATTGTTTCATCTTTACTACTGCATTCATCTCCTTTAGGAACCAACAGATTTCCTTCCTGCATTATGCTAAAAGTCTATTTGAAGGCTCAGCTTACCATTGACAGTAAAGCATTACTGGCATTGTTCTGGGGTGTCTTAAAGACATTCCTTCAGTGTGAAAATTAATATATAAAAATATGTCAACATACAGAGATTGGTTCATTGGTGGTTCATTGTAAAATCCACTCTATTTTTCTCACCAGGTTATGGGGACTCAACGGGATGCACAGATATCTCCTTGTTACTTTGCCCTTCTCTCTGTTGGCCTGATCTTTACTTTACTTTTCTTCTGTAATTCTTCACCTCATCCCAGGTTCCTTGAGACTAATTGTTTTCCTTTGAACCTTGGGAAGACATGACATTCATGTCTTATTCTTAGGCCAGCAGCTAAGTGTTGCAGAAAGCTGTAGCACAAAGCCTACTGTTTCCAGTTAAGGAAGTAGATCTTGTTCCTTATGCCAGCTTGCTCAATGTGATCCACGTTCTGGTGATTCCAGCTGATGTTAAATGGATGGAGATGTTATTTCAATTGCTCTTAGCAACTCTGTTGAAAGCAGGCTTACATTTGCTCTGTGGGGGCCAGCTTGACTCAATATAAATTGCTAAGGGGTTGTAAATTTACAAAACTGTTAATCTTCCATTTATGGTAGTTTGTCTCGGAGGTCTGAGGTTTTGCAGGTTCTCCCAGGTTGGACACCATTTGTGGTGGTTGTTGTTGGCATGAGGGGTTCACCAGTTGTCCTGGTTCTTTCCCCTCATGCATAAAGACTCCGACTCCAGGTATCAGAAGGCTTATGCTGGTTTATTTATGATGGCTCCAAATTCAGGCTGAGGCTTTTGCCTTAGACCTGCAGCCTGGTACAATCTTAGTACATTTGCTTTCTTCCATCAGTGCCTTAGTACAAGAATGTCCTGCTGCCTGCAAGAATGCTCTGTGTCTTGCCAGAATGCTTCTGTCCGGAATGCTTCTGTGTCTCTGCTCTGCCCATGTGATACTAAAAGTGAGAAAACTGATAACTAGGACCAGCTTCTCTCCCATATCATGGGAACAGAACACGCTATGTCCATGAGAGCAGAACACAGCTTAGAGATTGTTTACAAATCTCTCTTATTTCCCTCGGGAGTGAAACCTAGCAGGCTTGCTGCTAGGAATTCATAAAACCCAAAATCACAATTACCACATTCCACCTCTTCACTTCCCATCTCACTCCACCCATCACATCCCATTCCATTTTCACTAGCACGTCCCATCCCATTCTTAATGACAGTGACTTTCAAGATGGCTCTTGAAGCACTTTGCCACCCTGGCTTGACTCTGCAGCTGTTGAGCCCACACTGTGAGCTCCCATGGGGTGGAGGGCCCCAGCTCATACACACAGCCCTCAGCAGCCTCTCTCTCCTGGGGCTCTTCATAACCAGTAGAGAAACAGGCACTTTTAGGGTTCCTAAAAGGGTGTAAATTCAGAAAATTGTAGGATGAAGTGAATCATATCTTTGATTTCACTGGCGATATTGCTTTAGCTGTCCATTGACTGGGGAGTCCCTGGCTGATTACCTCTGTCTTTCATTTAGTCATGTAAATTTGCTCCTTTGTGTCTCACTGAGTGCAGTATTTAAGTTCAGCTGTGTTCCAGGCCCTGTGGAGAGGAATTCCCTTGTACTCTAAGCATAAGTAGCTTCTGGAACCAACTTCAGTAGCCCTATTCAGACAGAACAGAATCTGAGAAACAATTTCAAATTCCCAGTGCCAGGGTCACTGAAAAAAAAAAAAACAAACAAACCCAAAACTTTGCTGAAGTTTGGTTTGGCCCTTGCTCTTGCAACATTTTGATTATTTTTCTGGAATCCTCTGGGCGCTCATCAGTTATCCATGTATAAACTAATCCATGCTCCAATTCTGACCTTTGTTGAATAGCAGGGGCTCAGGCAATTTCTAATCCTGCTGTGTTATTTTGGCATGAACTTCTTTGTTCAACATGCTAGAATAGATCCTGTTTTTTTCTTGAACTTCAGTTGGACAAGTCATGGTACAGGTCCTTGCCTGACAACTGATGGTATGAACTCATCTTCACTGGAAGAAGTTCTGCTTTTAGCCTTGAGAACATTCTTGTAATCCTATAATTTCACTTATTTTTGTACTTCACCACTTTTTTTTTTTTTTTAACTAGGGACAAGATACCTGTTTGCACGTCTTTCATATTTTAGTGACTATGTTGTGTAATATTATTTTTTGTGGGGAGAAAAAGCTATTTTATCTTTATAATTTTCACATAAATGCTGTAGAAGCAGATCTGTTGAAGTAGTCAAACTGCAGTATTTTTCCTCTTAAAAAGAAAGTGGGTCTGAAATGTCTTTATTTAGTACTGTTTCATTGATTTAAAGATATAGCACCTGTCTCTGTTTCTATGTTAGTCATTCTTTGCTAAGGCTATGGAAAGCATGAATTTTTATAATAAAACCTGCCATTTTAGGTGCTTTCACCTCCCTGCTGTTTCACTGAGCATGATGCAGCTGAGGGTGGGTGACGCTAAGAAGGAAATTACATTGATTTTCTACTTTTGTCATACAAGAGTATTTTAAGAGGTTCCTCTTTATTTTAATTTTTTGTTTTTAAGGATTCAAGAAAAATAGGAGAAAAATACTCAGAAGTTCAAGTCAAGGATGCTGGAATCAAAATATGCCTGAAAAAAAGTCCTTATTTTCTGGGGGATCTGTGCTAGGACATTGGAAGGGTTGGGTGAACTGCCTGTTCCCAGCTGAGTTCTGCATGAGAGATCGAAGGGCCAGAATTGAGTCTCTTGGTTTCCTTCCTGGATGGCTGAGCAGTAGGCCAACAAGCTCTTCATTTAATATGTAACTTGAAGAAGTGTGTCAATTGTTTTTTCTGGGAAGCAGGGTATTATTAAGTCAATATGGCTTTTTGCTATTATACTTCCAATGATTAGCGGCATAGACACTGTTTGCATCAAGAACAAGGTAGAAATTTATTTTGCACAGGTATTATTTTATCAATTTTTACAGTTGCTAAATAATTTCCCTTTAAAATTTTTTTCCTGCATAAATAATTTCCCAAATGTATCTGTTAAAAGGTCTGGCTAGCTGACTCTGTGTCCTATGAAAATGTACGTAGGTAAGTTGTTACAGGTAATTTCAGATATCAGGTATGATATCAGAAACCCGGTGAAACTTTTTGTTTGAATCAGGGCATTTATAACCTTTTGTAGGATTTTCCAAAACATCCATCACTCTGCATAGATGTACAACTTCAGTGGTGCAATGAAGAGCGAGCAGCAGGTGGAGCATGCGTATTGATTTTGTCACTGCAGGACTTTGAATCCCACAAAGCAGAATTTAAACAAAATGCAGGAGCCCTGTTCTGAGATGGAGAAAAAATATCCTGAGGCTATTATCCCTGTTATGAATTGCAGTGTGGACTTAGCATTTCCTTCCTGATGGTACTTGCTGTGTTACTCTATACTCTGAATAATGAATCTTATATTGTACATGTTCTCTTTCAGTTTGTAGAGGCTTCATCAGGTGTCTGTGTCTATTTTTTGAGAGAAAAATTACTCATGTGGAGTTGAATCACAGATATATAGAGAATAATCAACAATCAGTCTCCTTACCTGCTTTGTTAGGGTGCTGATTAATGGATTAAAGTTCAGTATTTCTAGATTTAGTTCTCATATTAAACACGGTCTGTTGTTGCACAAGTGATATTTACATTCTTTACAACTTGTGAAATGCCTACTGCAGCTCCTATAAATATGAGATTTAAGGAACTTGAGATCAAATTACAGTACATCCTTCACTCCCAGGCTGCGGAATTGCTCAGCTTTGTTTTATTGAGTTAGTTAGGCAATAAAAAGTCAATCACTGCAGAGTGTGTGTACGTTTGTAGGCTGCTGTATGTTGGGAAAAGCTTCATTTGATCAGTGGGTTTGCTGTAGCTGGGCCATGCACTGTCAGAGAGCTGCATGTGTTCATTGCAGGATTGGTCTCACACACCACCAGTTAAGGGTACATGGCTCCTTGTGCCAGGAATTAGCTTGCAAGTCGTAGCTTTAAGACTGTGAAAATTACATTCTCAACCTCAGTAATAATTTTCATTAACCTCTGTATCTATTTGTGTTGTTTACAAGTTAAAGATGAAGGGTCTTTGAACCTTTGGCTATTTCCTCCAATTGTCCATCATTGCATCTCTAATTTCTAGCATTTCTAATATTGAGCATTGTGAACTTGACCTGCAGTAGGGTCCTTCAAAGGGAGTCTGAGTTCCTTGAGTGATTCATTTCTGTTTGGCTTCCCTTCTGTTTGGGTTCAGAACAGAATCCAACTTGATTTTATGTTTGGCAAAGCCAGGAAAAGACTTTGTCAGATGATACCTGGAAGATGTAAAAAGCACAGTTCCATCATGTAGCTGGCTTCCTTTTGGTGCAGATGAGTCTGAAATAAGCTTTTATTGACATTACCCCATGGCAACAAAACACCATTAGGGTTTTGTAAACAAATGTAAACATGTAAACAAATACTTACATTTGTCCTGCTATTTGTCCCTGTTAAGCCATTAGGTCTGCTAACATATTTCTGCAGACTGAAATAAAAGGTCCAGAAGCAATTGTCTGGTTTAGCCAGCTAAACAAGTCTGGATAAGTGTAAAAACCCATTGCTCTGGGCTGGTAAATGATGAAGTGCAGTGTTAGCTCACTCAGGTGGTTCATCCAGCTGAACATCCTCCTCTGACAGTGATTGGTAGCAGATGCTTTGGGGTAGAGTGGAGAAGACACTGAGCAAGTATAGAGTAAGCTTTTCCCTTCTATTACTTCTGAAACTCAAATTTTTTAGAGACTTCACAATTCTTGTATTTTGCTAAGGAAAAACTACTTGTAATACATAGAAGCAACTAAAAGCTGCTATTAAAGCAAAGAAGCCATGATGTGATGAAATATGAGGAAAGATGAGCAACAATTACATCTTGTCAACACAGGGTTCCCTTAAAAGTGCTTTATAGAGCAGTGATAGTCAGTCTCTGAAATTCTCTGAGTATTAGTGACATTTTTTTTGAATACTGTCTTTCCTCAAGGAAAATATCCTTATTATTCATATAGATTCTTGAGTCCTCTCAAGAAAATGATACAGCACATTTTTGGGATGGCTGTTCTGTTTTTCATTAAAATAACGTCTAAAATAATTAATAGTTTCCTCTTTTGGCCAGGGCTTCCAAAGTTCATTGTGAACAACCTCTTGGCATCCCTCAAAGGAGCCTAAATTATTCTAAAGTAGAGTGACTGCTGGAAAAAGTTCTGCATTTCCAAGGACAAACTGCACTAGTGCCAGAGCCCAGGGGGAGCTACTCTTCCACCTTCTACACCAGAGGACACTTTCTCCTTAATTGTAATTACTGCAGTATGACGTAAATGAAACCTGGATGTAGTATTTTTATCCTAATGTGAGTTTTTTATGCCTATCAGGAGTAAAGATTGGTTTTCTTAATAAACTAAACTAACTGGTTTCTGGGAGGTTTGTAGGGGGTGATATGCACACTAGGAGCATGTTTCATAGGAGACCTGCTTTAGGTTTTCACACTAAAAGACCATTGGGCCATGGTCCCAGCATCGCTTTTTAGGGTATCACATTGCTATATCCACTTTATTTTCTAGATCCTTCCTTTGGCTGTATCACCACTGATTCTCATTATGAATTTTCATACATCATATGTTTGTGCTTTTAATGGAAAAGGAAAACACCAGCACCTTCTGGACTGGGCAGGGAAACAGATGAATTGACTTCACTGAAATGATGATGATGATGTGGAAAAGTACAGGAAAGTTAAGAGCAAAACCAAATCTGCTGTGGACCTGTTCCAAATCCTGTTTTGGCAGCCCAAGATGAACTGTGATCCAGCTGTGGAAAGGACCCAATTATTTGCCCCTTAATCTTTTTCAAACTAAGTTCCTGGAAGCTGCATTCCATCTGCCTTGAAATCTGTGTCTTGGCTTATTTTTCACTAAGAAACTCTACAGCCTCTAAGGATGGACAGCTTTGGGATTCAGAGTGACTGTGCCATATGATACATCATTTGAATGTTAGAAAAACTGTTTCTTTATGAACAGTATACTTAGTAGATAATGTGATAGGTACATTTACCCTTTAATTTCTTACACTGCTGTTAATTAGTATCAAATTCTGGCTGCACTGAAACACTGCTGTTGGCCCCATTTTCCATTGTTGTCTCTGGGATTGAGCTTAATTTTTAATGTTCTGTAGTGAATTTTCATTACTCTAGGAAGAAAAAAATTGCTACACCAAAAAAAGGGATTGTTTTTTGTTTTCTATATATTTTTCTTTTCTTTCTGAAATCAGTGACAAGGCTGATGTTTAGAATGAATTTTTTGGGATCATTTGGTAGCAGAAAAGCAGTGTTGTGAACCTGCCAGAAAAAGTGTGCCAGGGTACTCCAGATGCTGTCCCACAATGGTTTAGCCGGATCTAGGCTAACTGTGTCTCCCTTACCTAAATTCTCTTCGTGGTCATTTCTAAGGGGTGTTATTTTGGACAAGATGCCTTTTAAAGAAAAGTTTTTGGTTGCCCACTAACTCTCTATAAAGCTGGCTACCTGTAGTAAGCATAAATTGGTAACAGGCGCTCTTCTCAAAGTGTTTTCATCAGTTTTTTGCCCAATTTTTGAAGAAGAGCCCACGTTTGAACAAGGCTTGCTGGGGGTGTGCTGTGCCTCCCTCCTGCTTGGAGAAGTGATAGAGAAGGTGGCATCAATTCATCTGATGCTGTCCACAGCAGAGCAGGCGTGTCTGGATGGGAGATACTTTGTGCTGAGGAGTGTTAAGGGTCTCTCTCCCTCATTCTCAGAGATGTCAAAAATGTTCCAGGATCTCATAAAAACATGTTGCCAGGCAAATAATGAAGAACTGAATTAGTTTGACTATTTTGCTTCTGTGTTCCTGTTGAAGAAGCAGGTTCATCTAAATGAGGCAGCATAAACATGAAGCAGAGTGTTTGGACTTAATGTTACAATTTATGAAAAAAACCTTAACTGTCAAAGACTTAAAAGGTTCAGCATCTGTTGTATCATATACTGCCAGCCTCTGCAGAGGAATCAGGGCAGCATATTCCAGAAAAGCAGCAATAAGATAAAAGCACAAGTGAAGTTAGAATCTTTCCTTTGTATTTATAAAGTTTGCATTGAAGACTAACAGATCATTGTATTTATCCCAGCTCTTCCCCAATTTTAAGACTTTCCACCATTTTCCACCATTTAAATTTTTTTTTTTTTAATATTACAGTAAAATCTGAGCATCTTTTAATTTTCAGTATTTGTGTTCTCTATCTCTGGTAGATAAAGAATTAATGTTATCCTCATTTCACAGATGGGACATGGAAGGACTAAAGGGTCAGGTTCACAGAGATAAGTAAATATTTATATTTCCGTTGATTTCAAGCAAGTCTCCTACCTACATAAGATGCTTAAATATGTTTTTGGTCACAGACCTTGGTGATTAGCTGACATTTTACAGGAAATCAGCAGTGACACAGGGATCTGAACCCTTTAGTGTTCTTTGAGTTCATCTTTTTTTGCTGTGTGCTTGCTGAGATTATGTGAAGTCTAAGCCTTCCATTCTCACCAAGCTGGTTTTAGCATAATGGGACAGAGGTAGAGAAAGCTGCTTTGATAACTGTTTGCCTTGGGCATTATAAAACAGAATTTACTTTAAAAAGGCATTTACAAGTGACCTAGTGCTTTCTGGGAGATGGGCACTGCTGTTGGATCAAAAGCTAAAGGAGATACAGCTTCAGGACAGAACTAAAATCTCTCTGTACTGCTAAAAGAATCAGTATCAGAAGAATTGTAGGGGAGGGGGTGAGGGGAAAGCAGAGTAGGTAAAAGTGATAATTTCTGAATATTTATAACCTCTTTTGTGCTGTCCCACAATTGAAAACAAAGGAGGTGGAGCCTGTGTTCATAATTAAACTCTAATTCTCCAGGTCAGAGCGTAAGGTGCCCTGTCTGCACTATCTGCTTTTCAGGCCAACATATGTGTGATTGATATTGGCTCTAGAGGGATCCTCATACAGCTGGAATGCTGGGGATGTGAATGTGATATCAGTTCCCTAGGGAGAGCTGTAAATTTAACATTGGGGGATAAAGTGAATACAGTATCAATAAAAAGATATTGCTGCTATTTTTGTCACCTGTGCACTGATGCTCACAGCATTGGCAATAACATGCAGGTCAAAACACCTTCCAAAATGTGATGAAGAGCTTACTCTGTTCTTCAGTTTCACCACTGGGGAACACAGATCTGATTTGAAAATAAATAAGTAAGGTCTCTTTCTTCCACTTTGATGTAAGAGCTGTTGATACTGCAACAAAGGTTACTTGAATTAATTCTGGAGAAGAATGTAAATACCAAAGTGTAGGATAATGGGATAATTGTATTGATTGTTACAGTAAGGGTATTTTATTCTCCTGCATGAAAAAAAAATATTCTTTCCTGTGTTAAATATAAAAAGGAAGAATAAAGGAAAGACTGTTTAAAAAACAATGTAGAAAAAACAGTGGGAAAAATTATATTTAAAAAGCTGCCTGCCATCAAATGTAAGACCTCTGAGTTCAAGAAGGTAGTACATGATGCAGGCTTACTGATTTAAACTGAGGTTGGATTGGTTCTAAAACAGCTTTTTTTGTTGTCCCTTTCGTCTTGAAGCATAAGGCTATAATTACTTATTTGGCATCTATATTTTCATAGGTCTTTGATTCCTGTGGTGAACACAGGAGACTTTTTTTGGTTTCAAAAAAGCAGACTTTTTTTGGTTTCAATTAGGCAGATTATTTTTATTTATTATTTTTTTAATCAAAAGTGGTGAGTGAAAAATGAAACTAATACATTCCAAATAATAAAATTTTAATTCTTTTAACCAAACTCTGCAGTATTGTCATAGTGTTAGAACCTCCTCTGGCAGACTTTGTGTTGTTTGCTACAGAATAGGCTCAGTACAGGCAGGTTCTGGAGAACCTACAACTTCAGAGACAACAGCCAGACCCTAAAGGGCATCAGTGCAGCACATGGAAACTCTGGAACAATGTGGGTTGGCATATGGACAGTAATTTTGCTATGGCAGGAGCCCTACAGGGATGAGGAAAGGGTGATATGTCTTTACATGCACAATTCATTCTGTCGAGACTTGAACATACAGCTTTAGGCAAGAATATTAGATACCTCAACTCTGCTACATACAAAGGCATTTTTCTCAGTTCAGTCACTTCTGTACTTTCCAAGTGATTGGTGATAGGAAATCAGTAGGTTATACCTGGGGTTTCTGGCTGATTTTTTCCTTCCATCAAAAGTCCAGAAAACTGAGAACTTATCTGAGGATTTTAATGGTGGAAATTCAATACTGCAGCCTCATTACCATTCTGTTATGGATTCCTTTCATCCAATATCTTGATATTACCACTTAGAGCAGTAAAATGGTTTCAATTTATTAAACTAAGTGTTTAGTTGGAGAAAATCAAAAGTGCATGCTAATGTCACTGTATTGACAACCCTTCATCCTCGCTGTGGAGCTGCCTGTATTTATGTTACCATTCCACGTGAGGTTCTCGAAACGTTGGAGGCTGAAGCCATAGTGAAGACATTTCTGTCAGATCACTGCTGCTTAATTAGACAATGTTGCTTTCAGCAGTCCTGCTCAATAGTTGTACTCTGAAAATACCAGGCTTTTCCAGGGAGCTGTGTACATTGTGACTTGTGTAACATGGTCTCCAGCCTGAGTATTTCTGAAAATTCGGTGTATAGATATTCAGAAGGATTTTAAAAGTCTTCTTTTCAGTTAGAAAACTGGCAGTATAGAGTTTTGATTTGCCTGGTTTTGAAACATGTTTGCACATGTTTTCTAGAAATAAAATATATATGTTGCTAACTAATTGGCTGAGGCTTGATTGACAGACCAAAATATTTTTAATTGCAAATCCTAAATCTAATTTAAATCTCATCTCATCTGTTCTAAAGAAGCTTGACTGATTAAAGGCATTTAATTTCACTGCCATGCAATGGATATGATTTTAGTGCCACCTTTTTTTTAACTGGCTTTTCAATGCCAGCAGTGCAAGTGACTCCTGTAGACCTGAAGGGACACAGGGTTATATAGTCTGAGTACAAAACTTCAGTGCATTACCCACAAATAGAAAAGATAAAAGTTAAAGAATAAAACAGATTGGTCCTTGACTCCTTTAAAAATAGACCTTGAAACTAACTCAAAAGAAGTTATCATCATAAAGTGTGAGTGTCAACATCTATCAGAAGAACAAATGTGTTAGGGTGATGCTAGGTATGAATGAAACTCTTTTATTTCTGGGTTAACAGGCTTAGATTTACTGCAGGTGATCTGGATTTCCTTATTGTCATATAATTTGGGCAGTATGAAGGAAGTTATAGTTCAGATCTTTTTGAGTGAGGTATGCTTTGGAGAAAGGGATAATATGATTATTGTAGTAGCTGACATACTTGATAAAAAACAGCTGTTTCTGCCATGTCAGCCTTTCTTCTAAAATAAACAGGGAAGGGGAACAGGAGTTGAAGTGATGTGCCCCTAGGTGGGGACATACTGTCAAGGTATTGAAGGAACTATGCTTTGCTATTTCCTCTGCACTGATTGTTTTGTGGGTGACATTTTAGCCTGTAATGTTGGCAATCTGGCAGATGTCATAGCAATCTTTTTGGGCAAGAAGGAATGTCTCTGTTTAAGTGTTACAGGAAAAAAAAACCAAATTTCTTTACATGGAATTCTGTACATTGAATAAAAATGCAAGGTGCAAACTGATCAGATAAATGCACTGGTTCACCTAAATCTGTATACTTTGATTGTCCAGGGAGGTGGGAAAACTCCTATTCCTTGTCATTTTGTCTAAGCCTGTATCTCATTTCTGCATGTGTCAGGACAAGATATGTGAAGGAGACTTTGGGGTTTCTGTAGATTCTATAATTTGGGCAATTCCCCCCCCCGTGGCAACTGGCTCTGAAAAAGTGCTGCAGGGCAGATGTCTCCTACTGTACAAAGGAAGGCTCTTGTTCCTGTTTGATAGAACCTTGAGTACCTTTGCATTTACTCAAACAAATACCCTATGTTAGTCCATGCCAGAGTCATCAAGTCAGATATCAGGGAATTCCTCTCAATTATTTATTTACCTGATGTGACTTTGCTGTTTGCTTTTTTTTTTAACATAGCATTGCAAGGATAAGCATTGCCTGCCCATTGCATTAATTCAGCTCAGTGGTTCATTAAGTTTTGAATCTTGACCAAAAGCCAAGGTCTGCAGTACCTTCAGTGTATACCTTTGGTGGCTGGCTCAAGGAGAGCTCCCAAGTGAATACCCCGCCAGAGGGTTTCCTTGATGTGTTTGGCTGGGTGATACAGATATTTTGAAACCAGCCACAAGGTGCAGGGGAGCACCTGGAAGACAAAGAACATTTTAGAAGAATGAGAAGGGTAAATAAAGGTGAGAAATACAGATTTTGGTGTAGGACCTGTGGTGACTTAAGGAGAATGGGACAGAATTGCAGGAGAAAGCAGCAGAGAATATTTGGAGGAAATTGGTATTTCCATGGAGGTGGAATATGAACCTTAAGGAATAAAGGCTTCAACTTTTTTCTGTTTCTTCAACCATTCTCATTGTCTGGTGTCGAATCTGTTCCTTGTTTGGTTTTGGATAAGCAGGCCAGCACTGCTCAGAGTTTTTTAGTGAGGGAATTCAGATGTTTCAATATTTTAGGACTAGTAACAGTAACAGCCTTCCTGTGCTCCTGTGCCCATAGCTGTGCATAGTGAAGCTTTCAATTTATTTCCCCCAAAAAGAAGATAATTAAATTTTTTCCCAGCAAAGTATAGCTGTAGGTTATTTTGTCCAATGTATACAAATTTCCACTTTTCAGCAGTTAACTTTGTTTTCTCAGATTTCCACATGTTTTCAAGAAGCTGATTTTTCTCAATGCTGTCAGATTTTCCTTAATTTCAGGGTATATAATAACCTGTGAAGATGGCCATACCACCTGTCACAGCTCCTTTATAGACCATTATTAAATAATCCAAAGACTCTAAAGGACCTTATATGTTAGCCAGAGAATTGAAATGTAATCAAAATGTATACAATTATAAATGCAGGGTGAAAACGGAATTCTTCTGACTGATATTTTTAAGTTAAATATCAACATTTTCCGTAACACAAGTGTTTATTGGTAGCAAGTGAAAAATTTATTGATGGAAATGTTTAAAATAAATAGCAAGGAGGAAAGGCTTGTGACTAAGTGTGATTAGAATACTTTTGGCCAATCATTTTTTTCAGTCCAAGGGAAAAGAGAGGCAACAAGTGCGTGGCAGTCACAACTGAGAGGGACAGCCCTCCCTCGCCAGAGCTGCACCATTTACTGCCTCTGCTAAAATCATCCTGCTCCTGGAGACTCCTGGAAATGGATATTGGCAGGAGTTTCCCAACCTGCATCACTGCAGCAGAAATCCAGTGCAGCAGCAGGAGAGGCAAATTTAACCCCTATTCATAAAGCTCCTTTCTCACTAAATGAAGATGTTCTTTGAGAAATAGAATGCATTTGACACTGTATTTACCATTCATGTCTACTATGAGCAGAATTATTTTATAGACAGACACATTGTTCTCTCACATATTAATTTTTTTAAATGCATTTCACTCCTGCTGACAAGCTATTAAAATTCAACATTTAAATGTCACACTATGGCATGTAATTTGCTGTCATGAAAACAACTATGGATTTATTTTCTGGTGAGATTCTTGTTAGGTATTGAGCAATATGTCAAAACCAAAAAGTGTCATGATTTCATATGGGGGGAAGGGAGAAATCCCCAAATGGTATGGAATGTTAAAAATCACCTGTACTGATAGGAAGATATTCAATGGCTCTGGTTACTATTTTTTTCAATTTGGAAAAGGAAACATAATTGTTCTGGTGGGTTGGAGTTTTGATATAATTCTGAATAGGTCAGACCAATCAAAATGCAAGAGTTAATTATTGAAGCCGAGTTCAGTCAACTCAATGGAGACCACCAGTGATAACTGAAGATGATACACAAAGCAGTTGTCTTGCTGCTGTTCCGTTTTATCTTTTCTCTTCTTTCTGAGTCTATTTAACATTAAACCAATAATCCATCATGGCTCTAAAGAGGAGTGTGCTGTTTCAGACGCAGATGCCACTGCAGAGAATAATGCCTTGATCCCCTCTGGATTTTAAAGATGATAGGCACCTTTTGCAAGAAGCAGCACATAAATTTCAGTGACTGACACAAACTTAATTTGGACAATTTTCTTTACCAAATTCCTCCCACACCCGTATAAAATCCATTATATTTATTTAATCCTTGCCCTTATCAGCTGTTCAGGTTTGTTTTATGCTATCAGACAGGCACTGTATTCCAGCCCTCAGAGGGCAACATATTAATCTCAGCTCAAATAAAAAAGTGTGCTATAATTTTCCAGTGCTTTCATACTAAAAGTTGTTTAAAAATTATTTTATGCCTAATACTGTTTGAATTAGTAATATTTTGAAGGTCCAGCTAACAGCTTATTTTTCATTCCCACATTATCCATAGAAATTGCTTTATTCCTTTCATTTTTGTAACACTAAAATATATTTAAAGTGAAACCAAGTAGCGTATTTGTTGTTTCAAATATTTTCACTGAAAACTATTTTACATTATGTACAATAGCATATTCAATAACAAAGAATATGATTGCTTTCTTAGATAAATGTTATATTATCCTCCAGGCTTCTGTAAACTTCCCCCATAAGTGATTTTCCTTTTTTTTTTCTCTTTTGTTTTTTCATTTTTACTGAAGCTTTGCATAACTTCAATGTGACTACACAACAGATTTTCATGTGAAAAGTACTGTGAAAAATTTTTAGTAACTTTTTTTTTTTTACTGTCAGGTTACCTGTCTTTCAACCAGCCCTTTTAGAAATTCTGTTAAAATGTCTGTGTCTGGTGTCAAGAGCATCAGATCCAGGCAGGGGTGGATGAGTGTTCAAAATGACCTGTCATTGCCAAAGGGGAGTGGTAAAGAGCATTGTGCTGCTCTGAAAGAAACCTATCTGTGCTAAAGTCTGTAAAAGTTCCTGTATGGAAAAATTGGGAGGAAAACCATGTCTATAAAATTTATAAATGAAACCGTGAATTTTATTTTGACTATAGAATAATTTTTAGACATAAAATTAATACTATCACCATGGTTGCAACAGAACAGTCTCAACATGGATTTTGCTTTTAAACTCCTTGAATATTCTGTTACAAAAACCAAAAATCAAATAGAGAACAAAACCTGTCTTGTCTAAGGAGAGATGCTGGATTATTCAAGCTGCTGGTTTGAGATGGGGCCCCGGGATTTGACACAGAGGGCACTAACCTGGTTACTGCAGGCAAAGAGCCAATCGTGGAGATCTACAAAGAAGTTATAATTGTTAGTGGAGTTAATGAACAAAGCTTCTTCCCAAGGCCTCATTGGCTGTTTTTGTAGCAAAATCCTGTTGCAGTTCTAGCAAAGGTTTTGTTCTTTGAGAAGAAAAACGTCCAAGTCTGGTACAGGCAGAATAGAGACAGAGATACGTAAAGGGAAGAGATTGCCATACTCTGCTTTTAACCAGGAAAGGGAAATATGATAAAATGAGAGCTGCAAAGCACCTGATCCCCTTCACCTAACCTCAGTTTAGGTTTAATTGGCAGGCTCACCTGCACAAGATTTGGAAGAACAAAGTGAGAAGCAGCAGGCAGCTGTATGAAATCTCACTGTGATTGCAATAAGGCTGCAAGGTTGATGGGATGAGCTCAGAACACTCTAAATGAAGTCTATATTCTCCTCCTACATCTCATACCTGATTTTTCTTCCCCTTACTGCCACAGAGAGGAGTACACCAATATTTTTATTAAAAAGTCACCAAGTTTATCTTTCAACATGCTCAGCCACTTCAAGTGAGTGAATCCAGGTAGAAATTGTGATGTTAAAATAATTAGTTAAAATGTCTAAGATGTTTTTGTCTTTCTTAGAGAAGTAGAGTATGCTTTTATGTCTTTGCTTTCTTTGCTTTTATGCTTTGCGTTCTGGTTAGCCACTGAACAATATATGGGCTTGGATGGGATTTAGTATAATTGTGTCAGCATAGTGCTGTTCCTGGGTTAATTAGCCCTGCTAAGATCTGCAGTGCTTTGTTTTATACACATGATAGCTTTGACAGTGCCAACTTAAGTATCTCTTCATGGATATCACATTTCTTGAGTAGATATGCTATTTATGGTCAATTTTAAACTCTCTTGGTGTTATAAATGCTAAGTCCTTACCTTAAATTTCTGTCTGATTTTTCATGTTATCAGCTTTCTGTTTACCATGTTTTTTTATTTACTGGAGCTTTGCTTACTTCAAGTAATTTCATTGTATCAATCATTAGAAGTAGAGGGGGTTGAGTATTATTGCTTAAATAGATTTCTAAATAAGGCCTTCATGTATTGACTTCCTGTTCTAAACTACCTTATGTGTGAAATGTGAAAGCCTTATCCAGTTTGCTGGTTTTTGTCTCTTTTCACAAAGGAAATATTTTGAATTTACTGCTAATTTACCATGGGAATCTAACCTCTTATGATAAAATTTAGTCTGTATACAATGAACCCGGACCAGTGTCTTCAAATGCACCGTATGCATATTTTGTCTGGTACTTCTCTGTGGATTTTTTTTTTGTTTAGCGTGATAGTGAGTTTATACACAAGAGATCTATTTTCTTTTTATTTACTAGCAGTTTTGTAGGCTTTAAAATTTGTTGTTCAGTTCCATATGGACCATCCAAGTTACAAAAACCTCCCTACCTAAATCTTTGCAGCTGGTTTTGGTAGAGAAGCCAGTGCGTGAACAAGCCCAGGACTGAATGATGAACAGTTGAATTCACTGTTTTCAAAGTCAGTGAATCAGGGCTTTGGTTGAAGTACACAATCTTCTTCTTCTGTCTCTAGTGAGTAGATAATTCAAGGTTTAGATGCCCTCTAAAACAACTTCTTTTGCCATTCAAGCTATAAATAATTGGGCTATCACTGGGTGCTTCCCCATGGATGCCCTTTAAATGGGAAATAAAGGGGAAATTAGTCTTGTATCACCCTGTGCACAAGCAGGAATTTTGCCTAGTAGACTTAGAAGTAATTAAACTGAGAGGAAAAGATAAAGATGAATTTTTGTTTGTTTTTCCTTTTCTTTTTTTTTAAGAGTGATGAAAGAGAAGTTTTGCCAGTGATAGGTGTTCTGCCTATGTCTCTAAGGATAATAATGTTATTGCTATCTAATTGATCCAAGCCTTTGCACTGCCTGTGGTGGTTTGGAAGTGCTCACCAGGGAGAGGCTGTGGTTGGAGTCACAGCCCTTTTACTTTTCACAGAGCATTCTGCATCCCAAAACACGATCTTTTTCCTCCCACTTATGTGGCATAGACTGATAGTTAGTGGTGCCTAAATGCTGCATGTGAGCTCCTTGCTACACTAACATTCTCTAGGAGTCATAGATTATATTCCCAGGCCTAAAGCTGTTTACTGCATCCATCATCAATACCACTAAATGGAAGTTCATCTAATCTGCCTTAAGGGACACAAGGGAATTTTGTCAAAGTATCCTCAGATAAATGATTGTACAATATACATTATTTTGCCACAGTTATTTATAAATACATTTTAAAGAAAAAAAAAAGTATTGTGGGAAAAATGATTGGCCTCACAAAAAGAGCAACAAATGAACATTGTCATGGATGCAGTGACACACTTCACTTGTAGGAGAAGTAGCATAATGTTTATTGATATAAACCAATGATTTAACAAAGTTTGATAGTAAATGCTGCAGTGGTTTAACAAGATTCAATGGCAAAGCACACTTGATTATTTACTGCATAGAGGACAGGGTCAGACAAAACTACCAGGAAGACCCTACCATTGAGTAACGAGGCTTATAAAGGACCCCCTTTTGTTCTAAACTGCTTTCTGAGGGGAGTTTAGATGTGGCTGGTTCAAGACCTAGTCCCAGGCTTGGTTAATGGTTTATTCTAAAGGATTATATGGGCACATTAACCCTTTATATCACTTAGCTAAGACTCCAAAATCACAGCACTCTTATTTCCAATTCACTTACTGAGTAAGTGGTGTGATAAGCATTCTCTCAGTTTCGATGTGTAGCCCTGAGAGGTGTCCCTACTCAAGGGCAAAGCCTGACATGGAGGCCACTGCTGTGCAGAGCTCAGTGGGCCCTGTGCTGTCCCTGTTTGTGGAATAAGATGATTGATTTATAGTCATATTCTCATTCCGGACGTATTTCAGCTGGCACGTGCTCCACTGGCCCCCAGCTGTCAAGTAAGATGTTTGGCCTTCAGCTATTTTGGTTTTTTTCTGTCTTCCCAGAGTCCAGCTCAAGCCAGATGCAGCCAGCACATCTGCCACTGGTGGCTTAAGCAGGAAAGGGAGGGGAGGGGAAGGACCACACCACACAACATTACACTGGCTGTAAAACATCACATTCATTCAATCAGGCACTGCCAGCATGGATGTCACATTCATATGCTTGCATAATAATGTTTTTAACTGCATGAACACGTATAAAATTTTACTGGTTTACACTCTTAATTCAGACCTTAATTCAGATTTATTTCCTCACCTCAAAAGTTACAGGGGGTTGAGATGACTGGGACTGAGCAAGAGCTTGTTTCTGAAAAGCACAGGATAACTCCAGTCCGAGCAGAGAACATCAACTCCCAGCAGAAACTGCTTGTCATTTTGCAGGAGGGAGCTCCTGTGCCTGAAACTGAATTATAGAAATCTGTGTCAGAGAAGAAAGCTCTCTTCTCTCATGGGCATGGCAATAAAGTAAATATATCTAAACAAGTTCTTTGAAACATTCCACAGACTTTTCTTCAAGATGATGCATTGTTAGATGAAAGAGCTGCTCAGTGCCAGTTTTTTTTTTTCCAAAGAATTACTAGCAAGATCAAATCTAAAACCAAATTGCTTTCAGTACAAGATAGCATGATGGATCATTTTTTGGCTTATTTTCTATTTTCAGGCCTCGTTCTTTCATTTTTAGTGCTGTTCCAAAGAGCAAAGTGTGCATATAAAAGTAATAGTGGGATTTTGGCTTTCTCTTGAAATGCCAATTAGGGTACTGAAATTCTTTTTAAGAAAGAAAAAGGAGTAATCTTAGAACCCCAAACCTAGAAAATATTGTTCCAGAAGGAATTGACATTCTGTGAAATGGGGATAGGGTAAAAGCTCAGAATAGAAATTATTGTCTAAGAAAAACGAGTGTATGTGGTTCTGTTTCCTGCTGACTTGTTAAAATGAGATAAATTTTTGAGGGCTATGGGGAGGATGGGAAGAAATCCAGAGAAATGTGAGTCTGATAGAGGTTTAAACTTTACATTGGTCGTTGTTTAAAATTGTCTTTAAAAGTATTTTCCCTCAAACATATTGTGCAACTGTTGCATTTAAGTAACCTGTGCATTTACAGTGAGATGCACTGGAAAGGAAGTTATAATTCCATTATGTTGTCTGTTTTCGTAAATTTTGAGTAACGTGGAAAAAATGTGCCACTTTTTTATCCTAACTTGGAGTAAATGAAATCAGGAATGTCATTGTAGCAGTATTGAGCCAGAGCAAATTGCAGGACAATGGATTTGGAGTAGAACTAATCAAATATTGAAAATTTTAATCTGTGAGGCATCCTTACATCTCAAAGACATTGTCTTGGGGGATATGGATTGATGCTTGGGGGGAATCTTCGATAATTCCAGAATAAATTGCATATAAGTCATTATTTTAGAACTCCCAGAGGCTTGAGAAGCACCATCTATTTGGAAGTCCTCATAATTTCAGCTCCTGTGAATTGAAGAATTTCCAGAATTTGCTGTCTTTCAGCTGACAGGCTGGATCTCCCAGGACTTCTTGTACAGCTTTTCTTCCTAGGTGAAAGGGTAGGAAAGCAGGTTGCTGTGAGGTATTTTTCCTGAGTGTTTTCTAAGCAGAACCTCTGTCTCTGTAAACTTCTGAGCTAATACAACATTCAAATGATGCTTCCTTGTGAGTAGTCACTGTTATCTGTTCAAAACCAACAGCAGTACAATCAAGCTCTGTGCTTTGCTTTTCCAACATTTTTTCTCAGTACGTGGAATTGTCTCGTTAGGCATCTTAAAGACCTAAAGCTGAAATATCCTCCAATAGAGCTGAGGAATCACCCCAGGTATGTATACCTCTCTGATAGAAAATCACTGCTTCAAATGAGATGGAAAGAAGAGATTGTTGATTGTTGGAGTGGAGACAGAAAGCATTTGGGTGAGGGAGCATTAAACTCTAAATTGCATTAATATTGGTTAAACTATTTTGTCTGGCAATTGACCAAAACAGATAACATCCTGTATGGCTTGTGGGTGTCATTAGAAAGAATGATCATGCTCTAGTAATGGCCAGTGATCATCTGGTGATTGCCCTTGTGATTTTCTGGTAAATTTGATGCAGTGCAGTTAAATTTTCAGTGACCTGAGTGTGGGCCATGTCCCTGGGGCTATTTGCATAATCTGAGTTACTCTTACATGGCAGTATCTGAGAGCAGTAATGTTGGTGCTGTGAACCACTGTGCTTCCTCTCAGCTGTCGATTAGCAGGAGGAATGTCCTCCTGTGACAATTTTCAGATATCTCCCTGCAATTTAGCACTTTAGCCTCATCTCTGGCAGTGTTCAAGGTTAGGTTGGATGGGGCTTTGAGCAACCTGGTTTAGTGGAAGGTGTACCTGCTTACAGCAGGGGATTGGAACTAAATTATGTTTAAGGTCTTCCCCAGACCAAACCATTCTATGATCTTATGGTGATATTTTTCACCAATAAAAAGATTTCACAATCCCCATCGAAGCAACAGTGATTCCGGAGTGTTGTTTCAGAATCCAAGATACTTAAAATGAAAAGAATTGAAAAATCAGCTCTCATTTTACAATGATTCTTACCAGGCTGGTTAATTTTCCTACTGAGATGGAGAAGATAAGATAAGATAATCATAACTTTGCAGAAAAGTAAGGTGTGTTTACTAGATGGTAAAGGAAGCAGTAGCCCGTTTTCTGTCAGTGGTTTACCTGCTGATGTAAATAGTGTTAATTTTATCGTGAAGATGGGACCCCCTTGTGTCAAACGTGGTACAAATACATAATGAGAGATTGTTTCTCCCCCATTGACTGAATCTATAACAACTCATGGTGGGCATCATAATAGTGATGTTCCAAAAGCCCAGATACTCAGTGATGCTGTCAGACACACTGAGCAGGTCACCAACACTTGTTCAGTGAACAGCAGTGTCCCTCCTGTTAATGCCTCTTTGAGATCTCAGTCAGATGTTTCATTAAAAAACCCCAACATTGATGATAATCTGGTTTTGTACTTCTGCAAGGTTATGTTCCCAGCTAATGATAGGATGTTCTTTTGATTCCCCAAAGGATAATTGTCAGGGAGTTCAAGCTGTCAAAACACGTTATTAGGATTGTTGGAGAAAGAATATAAAGCTTTGAATAATCATTAGGTGATGCCAGCAATGATACATACGTGAAAACACCTGTTTTAGTGTAGAGGGGAGAGGTGGTGAAGGTTAAAAGTGAGAGGACACTTGAGAAAAGGTGTTTGCTGTTTTCTTGTTCTGAGGATTCTGGGAATCACCTTAGCACAGAGTGACCTCTGATTTTGTAACTCTGTGCTAATGGTGACTTCGGTGCAGTGGAGAGCCAGACTGGATTGCTGAGAGAGACTGAGTTACAGAGGGGATGACTGGGTTTGGGTCAATATTAATGAAAACATAGGAGGATAAAACTTCTTACCTCAAGGGGGACTTGGAGAGGAACACTGCTTTTAAGTTGTTCAGTGGAAAAAATTAGGATTATAGTGGGCTGAATCACTGTGGGTTTATAATTTATGTGAATAATGTGGCTTGCTTTGTCCTGTGAGTATGCAGCAGAGGTTGGATAGTTCACCTCTTTGAAATCACTCTGGAGTCAGTGGATTCTTCAGGTTTTGCTACATACTTGAGTCTCAGTCAAATGTTGGTAATTATTACACCTTCTCTTGTGATCATCAGCAGTTTTCTTCTGTTCTCATTCAGAGTTTCATTTCTGAATGAACTTCTTTGTAGCCATTTTGCCAATCAATACTTCAGAGTCTGAAAAAAAGGAAGAGAAACTGAACATAGTGCCAGCACCCAGAAGGTTTTTTGTATACAGAGGGCATGAACATTTGCTCCATGATCCATGTGATAGAATCTTTCTTAGTGTTCCTCAGCTCTGATCTTGCTATGAACTGGAGACTTGGAGGTGAGAAGTTAGTGACAAGCATGCTGAGCTACCACATGCTGCCTGCCCAGCATCTCATTGAAGGAAAAGAAAGCCAAAAAGGCTTTGACCCCAAACGACAAGATACATTTTCAGACCTAACACATTTTTCTTGTTGGGATCATTTCCTACTGAGGTAGATACAGCCAGAGAAAAGAACTAATGTTTTCAGGTAGTTTACACTGCCCTTATTGTTTCTACTATGCACTGGGGTGACTGCTTAGAGGAAGTTGTTGATAAGTTGAGAAGCGTGCACTGGTCTCTTGCTGGGACATTAAAGTTTCAGTTCCCCTGATCTCTGGTTCAAGGCAGTCAGAAAAATAATGCAATAATACAGGACTATTCAAAGGCACGGAGGGTGACAACTTCAGGAAAGTAACTGAAGTGAGCAGGACTATACAGTAGATTTCATAGTGATAAATCCTTATAGTATATGCAGTTTACTGTGTACATTCTTGACAATTACATAAATGCCATATGATTCACTCTGCAGGATAAGCACTCCTTATCAAGAGAAAATCTGAGCTACTTAGCACAGAAATGTCATTGAGAATCAGGGAAATGGAGTAGTAAACCAGGATCTAACACCATGGTTTGGAGCCAGATGGCTCCTCTGAACAGAATCATGCCATGAGCAGAGGATTGGGGTCTGAGAAGAGCACCCAACCCCTTGCACATCTGTGGGAAGGAACCTGCAAGATGGGATGAGGAGAAGACAAAATTTCCTTTGACGTGAGAACTGGGGTGGGCATTTTGGGCTGAAGGCTTTGGAAAGGAAAAGGAACAGAAGGTTAATTCTTGAGAAATGCTCATTTAACTGGAATTTAAATGAGAGCCTCATACAAAACTGACATTCCAACCAACCAAATTAAAAGCAATCTGTATGTTAAAGAAGTCGAGAATATAAACAGGGAGGAGGGAGAGATAAGATATTTCAAACATTTTAACAATTATCCTGAAAGTAGATTAGAGTGGAATCCAAAGAGAGATCTTTTATCCTCTGTGGAACAGTATGAGTAATTCTTGTTTTCATTAAAAGTTTTCATTTTTTTAATGATGTTACATTTGCATTTTTTCTCCCTAAAAGATAAGAGTTGATTAACAGTGCAGTGAGTTTTCCTTCTGTGTTTCCAAAGTTTGTTCGGGCAGTTTTGTGGACTCGTCTCTTCTCTTCAGCTGCATTTGGCTGGTTCAAAGACCAGATGCCATGGTCAGATTGAACAACAGGGAGAGGGATAAAGTGCTGAAGGTAATTCTGTGTCCTTATGTTTGTGCCAGCTGATTATATACATCTTCCCTTCTCTGTGGTGTAGCTTAGAAAAGCCTCTGAGCTGTCCCTATTTGTGTTCAGGAGATAACATTTCCTGAAGAGCTGTAACACAGAAGAGAAATGGTCAGAGTCTCTTGGGTAGTTTTGCATCAGATTAAATGAACTGTCCAGTCTGTGCTTTTATTATGTTTTTAACCCAACATTAATTTACATGGGTAGGAAATAAGAAGGAACCAAGCAGTTTTAATCTCCTCCTTGCTTTCTTTCCACCTTTTTGACCTAATAGAAACTATCTGGAGCTTGAGAAAAGACTGGATAACCTTGCTTGCAGCATTAGAAAATATATCAGCAAGTTGGTGTAACATTATGTACTTTACTGTCCCTTTAGAATTTAGGTTCAAGTGAAAAAAAAAAGTTGGAAAAAGACATATGGCTTATGGGGACAGGTTTACTCTCTAGTGAAAAGTAAAGTTATTAAATGAGCAGTGCCTGCCAATTGCAGAAAAGTTGGCAGGGATGCCTTGGCACTGTAGCTTTTATTTATTATTTAAAAGGCCTCATGCAGGGCTTCTGAATATGGGCTTAAAATTTGAGGCAGTGTGTGAACATACAGGGTCAATGCACAAATTATATGCTGTGTTACAAGCAGGAAGAGATTACAAAATGGAACAGGAATGATATTACAAAAAATCCTCTCAGGAAAAATCAGTAGATCTAGTAATGACAAGATCTCACCTTATCAGATTAGAAAACCCTTTCCTAAAGATTAAAAGTATATAAAAGGAAAGAATTCCTTGTCTGAGGTCCTTGCCTGAAGTCAAAGCAGAGAAGATTCTGTAATATTTCCTGGTAGTTACTATAAAGAGTTGGTCTATTAGCAGAAAAAATAACCAAACAGACAATGGATTTTTTTTTAAATTTTGTTAGGAACAGTTGCCAAAATTCGTAATTATGGATTTTTAACAAAGTTTTAAGAACCATAGATTGCTAAAGAAATTAATCACACTTTTAAAATAGAACCTAGCTGTTAGTGCAAAGGAATCCCAACATATACAACAGCAGGTACTTGAGTTAAGAATCTGGCTTATTATTAATAAAAGTGGATGTAGGTATTCATCCCAGGGAGCTCTTTTTTCCCAAGATTCAAAAAAATTCAGCCTGATTATTACCCTTATGTAATAATTGAATTTTTGCTCCTCTGGATAAGCCAATGGAACAAAACCAAACATTCTTTCAAAAAATGAAATTATTTAATAGAGATATACCCTCTACAAAATGCATTGTATGAGATGCTTGATATTCTTAATACAATGATTCACTGAAACTACCATGGAAACTTCCTGGCAAGCAGTTTCCAAGCAGGCAATAGGCACAGGTAAAACCATGTGGGGGCAACTTTGCATGAGGAGGTTGCAGCTGGTGATGCATGCCGAATCTCTCAGGGGTTTGGATCTGCAGGACTGCACTGCACATGGAGCACTGCTGAGCCAAAGCCAGGCCTGCAGTCTCCTACAGCTGGAATCACCCTGTTGACAGCAGTTCCCAGGAGCAGAGGTGATTTAGGACAGCAATCTGAATATGGCCCTTATGCTCTGAAAATGTTGCACTTTGTCTTTAATGTGTTGCAAATACTCAGCCCTGTATTCTTTCCCCTCATATTCATTTGTCCTTTTTTTTTTTTTTTTATCTAAAAGGAGCTATTTCCTGATGGTTTTATACCTTGTGAGAGACTTATTTTATCATATTTTCATGCTAAAAGTTTTCTAGGAAAGAAAAAAGATTTTTAGCACTGAGCATCTGTGTAAAAATATCATGATCATATGGTTTCTAATTTGCTTTTAAAACACTGGAAAGGATTGCCTTCATACAGGGGAAGCTTCAGCTCTTTCTCAAATCCAGAGCCTTCACTTTCAGTGGAACGAAATATATCAACATTGGAAGAAGCCAAGTCCTATTTAAAGCTGAAAGCCTCCTAGATGGGACAAAGCCCCTGCATTTTTAAAGGGAGAAAGAGGAGGGAGAAAACCATTCATGAGAAGTATAAAATGTAATTTTGTTTTAAAGCTCACTAAAAGCTATATAGGTCATGAAGACAATCAGTCTTTTATTCTTTGAAATAATTCACATTACAGCCCTATGTATTACCACCCTTATCACAGAAAAGCCTTTAGATATGTGTTGGCAGATAATTACAAATTGATTTCTGGACCCTCATTTTGACAATGGTTTTGAAAACCTTTTCTTTTTTTTCCTTTTTTTTTTTTTTCTTTTTTCTTTCTTTTTAAAAGCCTTTTATGATTTCTCCTGCCTCATAGTGGAGAAGTACTGTCATGATGAGCTGGCCTAGTGTGGCCATTTATAAAAAAGAGCCACAGAGTACAAGACCCAAAATATTCTGGAAATTAACTGTGAAATGCTGCAGGTAACTGCAGTGTACTTAATTTATGTTTATCTTCATCTTTCATTCAACTTGAACTTGAAATAATTTTAAAAATAGATGGTAATTTAACAAATGATTAACCTAAAATTTTACAACCTGCAGGTTGCTCCTTTCACTGCATACCAAATCCAGTTTCCTTGTTTTTTAAGCAGTTATGACTGTCAAGAAGTCTTCAGAAACTAAAATACTTAACCCTTTACTGCTCTATCTACCCTTAAGGGTCAGTCTGTCTCTGAAGATGCCGTGGGGTGATCACCAATGTCATAGGCTGAAAGTTTGGTTTATGGTCTAAGACCCGTTCTAGGGGTAGCAGCCAAGTTTAGCATGATAATCCCTGCCTTGAGGAGGCTACACTTTAAAACTCAGCATGTTACAGCTGAAAAACACATTTAGGTAAAGTTGATGAGTAGGAAGGGAAAAGATGAGTAACAAAAATAACTGGATATCTTGGTATAGATGTGCTGTGTGCACAATCTGCAGTCGTTGGTGACAGCTAGCACAGTAATCACTACTCACCACCTGCTTAGCTGTGCTATTTTTAAAGTATCACTGAATGACAGCAGTAGTGGGATTTTTTTAATTGTTTATTATTCCAGAGATTTAAATAGCGTTATCTCAGCATTTGGGATACATCTAAAGGATTTACAGCACTAAGAATATCCTAGGCATGCAGGTATGTGAAGTAGCCTGTATGACATGCAGTAAACACTGACATAGAGTAACTGGAGGCTAAATTGAAATTTTTTAGTTTTGCAGACTTTATTGATTTGGTTTTGAGTTGTTTTCCTTTCTAACTCAGACTTATGTATTATTAAAATGTTTGCAGAGCATCAAGCATGATACCATTTTTCTTTGGTTTATTTTTCTTTCGGGGGAAAAAGGAGTCTTTCAGATATGTGGAAATGGTGGCCATTAACTTTAGCTAATAACCCACTTGCATGCCTTTGAAGTATAATTTTTTTTTCTACAACTCCCAGAAGGATGTAATTTGTAAACAGTATTAAGAAAAACATATGAAGTGCAACTGTCTTCAGTAATATGTAACTCTCCAGGGAGGATACATTTTGATCACACTTCTTGTTGGGCTTGAACCTGAATCTGAATACTACAGAATTAAATTTTCTTTTTCTGTTGTTTACTTTTTCCTATGTATTTATAAGTCATTTATTCTATATAACCATTTCACCTTCTTTTTACCTTTCAATATTCTTGTTCTTATTTGGGTGAAGAAAACTTTTCACTTTAAAACAAAATAGAAAACCAAAATTCTTTAAAATGACCACTAGAATACATGAAGTTAAATGAAATAAAAATAATAACCCCCCTAATTTTTTGTATAATTAAAATAACTCAGGAAAGTAGGTTCTGAGCAGGTTGAGAGGTGGTTTTTATTTCTCAGGGGCAGATCTTTAGCTGAAATTAATTACCAGAGTTCCTTTTATTTCAAAGGGCATTTAACAATTTGCACAGCTTGGAATCTGTCTCCTGATTTCCTCTGTTTTTTGAGACTATCTCTCACTTCTGTCTGTGCTGTGTATATTTGTATTTGGATGGATGATACTTGCCATAAGCTGTCCTTATTTTTTCTAGTCAAGATATACCTTAGAATTCTTTTGGAGTATCACTAATTTGTCTCCACGAAGATGCTGCTGTCCTGTTGACAACATAAACTGCTGCTGTAGACATGCTCACAAGAGGCTGGAATTTATGCCTGCATTTAAAGTATTTAAAATTGGCGGGGAGGAAATGGGAGAATAATTTAGGAATGAGGGACAAGGAATAGGAATATATTCATGCCTTATCCTTCAGAGGAGATCAGGAAAGAGATGTAAGCGACATGGTGTTTTTGTGTAATTAAGGAGTACCATTTGAAGTGAAAAGGATTCCTGTTTTTCTGAATTCTGCTGTGGACATGTATCAATAGGAGGGGCTGCATGTGCTGCCTGACCCTGCTCCAGCCTCCCCATCCCTCAGACAGAGGGAAGGCAGCAGCACAGCTCGGGCTGTGCTCCGTCGTGTTCTTTCGGAGCAGCTCCTACACTCTGCCAATGCAAATGCAAAGACTCATTTCTTCCCCTGCAAAGCCAATGCTCAGACAATATTGCAGAACAAACCTTTCCTTACACAAAGGTTATTTTCTCTCTGGAGCATTCTCTTTTTTACTGAAAGGGATTGTAGACTAGAAATTCTCTGAGAGTTCATGACACCCTGAGAGCCTTCTTTTCAGAGACAAGCTGTATAATAATAATGTGGTGACAGAAAAATCGAGGAGAGGTGGCTTTCTCTGATAGAGAATTTGCCTTTAATTCTACCCTGAAGAGATTGCAATGGAGCACCAACCTTTGTTCTTACTGTAGTGCTTCACTGCTACACCAACCATTTGTTAAATGGGAAGTAATTGAGGTTGAAAAAGGATTGAATGAATAAAGCTTTTGGCAGGGAAGGGGAGGAGGCAAAGTACGGGTTAAAGGTTATTCCTTGCAGAAATTTCATAAAATGAGAGGTAATGCAGCTTTTGAGCTAAAATTGTTTGTGCCTCTGGAGGGGGAAGAGAGGGAAGAGAGCAGGCTGGGGGGAGGGAGACTCAACCTGCAGAAGCACAATGGGAATAATAAGCCAGCATCAAATATTCAGCTTTGTGGCATCTTACTGATTATATTACAAATTTTACCCAGAGATGTGCTGCCTTGGCCACCTCTCTAGGTTAGCAGAGAGCAAAGGAGGAGGAACTGAGGAGTCAGGAGAGTAACATGAATATCCCTTAGAAGCTTTTCTCTCCAAGAAATATTTTAGTATTGCTGTAAATTGCATTTGCTGCATCCAAAGGAATGAATGGGCTTCATGTTTCAGTGCTTTCCTGAATCCTGCAGTTCTAGTAATCTGAAAAATAGTAAATATTTTGATGTTTTTTCCCGTTATGAACTCATATATGTTTTGAGGTTTTCTCTGTCACAATGACACAGCATTTTTCCCTCTGCCTTTTTCCCCTCCTCAAAATAAAAAGTCTGTTATGAAAGTTAATCTTATGCTATTTTGAGCCTGGGGACCCTGGAGACAGGCAGAAAGGATTTATATCCTTGACAGAGCTCATGTTGAATAAAATGTCACTATTATGGAGCATGAATGTATTTCCATCTACTATACCTACCATACTGTATTCCAGTTTTTTGAATTTTTTTGTTGATTCTTGTATTTGTGGGCCAAATGAGTATAAACATATCCATTATGGTTTATTTTTTTGTACAGAATTATTTTGTGTTCTTCTTATGCACATTGAATTGTGGAAAAGACAAGATTTTTGCTGACAACTGCCTGATTTAAGGACAGTTTTTGATTCACAAATGGTATTTTCATACACAGCCTTTACATTTCTACATAATTAAGCCTGTCGTTCGCTATGCCTTGAAAAGAGGCTTTTGCGTATTTTTTAGGGTTTTTTTACTCTTTATTTGGATAGAATGATGCTTTCCACTCCCAAAATAATAATGAGACCTAAGTAGGATTGTTGTAGTGAAATTCCTTAGGGATAGATGCTGGCTCAATTCTCATCCACAATTTTGTCAATAAATCAGAGATACACATATTCTAGCTGCCAGTAAAGAAACTTCCAGATGACTAATAGACTTTTGGAATGGTGAGTAGTAATTGAGAATTCTACCAGAGAATTTAGAATTGTTGCCAACTTGGGCCATTCAAAAAGAAAAAAAAAAATAAAATAAGGAGAATGCAGGCTGGCAGTTGCAATAAGGATATCTGTTCTGTTGAGAAAGGTGTCAAACCAGGCCAGCAGCTCACTGGGGCAAAGAAGGCCCATGTGGATCATGGATACACAGATTAAAACAGTGATTTAGGGAGAAGGAAGTGAGTTTGTCTGTATGTGTTGTGATAGGCAACTACTGGAATATCTTTTTAGTTTTGTGTCCGCATTTGTTTAAATTATGTTGACAAATTGAAGAAGGTAAAAAAAATGGTCAAGAAAAATACTTTTGAGAGAATGCTTATAGTGAGGAATTTAGAGCTCCATCTGTTCTGCTCTTCTCAAGGAAAGAGGGACAATTTGTTTACAGCTCAGAAGGACCTTAATGTGTTGAAAATATTGGTTACCTCTATAATCTAGTAGAAAAAGACAAGATTTGGTTGAAGTAGCCTGGAAGCTGAATCCAGATGAATTCAAGTGGGAAAGTAGAAACAAATAAACAAAAAAACCCCAAAAGTAGCCTTAATCAGGGACTAATACTTCATGAAAAATGAAAGTCAAGATGCTATTTTTTTTAATGAGGCAGCATCATTATTGCCAAACTTGGGAAATAAACAGTGCGAAGGATTATTCTACACTGACAGAATATAGGCTATAACTATGGCTATATATGACTATATAGGCTCTAACTTTGAATTTCACAGTAATAAATCATAATACCAGACTAGCAGCCACTAGCATTGATAAATATGATACTTTATTGTTTTGCACGGGCAGTGTGGCAACAACCAGTGTGAACAGCTTACTTCCTACAACTGGAGCTTTGCTGGTCTCTTAAGCAGGATATGGCCTTTGAATAAGACCACTTGGGAGAGTTTGGAAAGGCTTTTATTGTCCTGGGAAGGTGCCTGTGTCCTTCCTTACAAGGAGGCCAGTGCTGCAGCATGTGTCCAGCCCTGCAGCTTCATCCAGGACTGGACAGGGCAGCACCTGCAGGATACTGAGCTGGATCACACTGGTACAACTGTGGCTGCCACTTTAATAGACATATTTTTCTTATTGTGTGGTGTTCAGGGGTCCCTACATCGCCTCACAGTCCAAGGTCTGAGCGTGAACCTTTGCACGAGTCCAGACAGCCAGTTATGTGCCCACTTGAAAATGCTCTGTGCAGGGGCTCGAGCAGCCAGAGCCTCTCACTGCTTCCTGCTGCTTCTGGAAGGATGGACTCAGAGAAATGAGTATTTTCATTCACGGATGAAATAAGTTTTAAAATTGGGGTTAACAGAGAGATACAAAAAGTGTTAATTCTGTAAATAATGTGTTACAATTAGAAACCATCATTAATTAAAGACATTCACTTAAAGAATGATGTATTTTCTCTGTGGCATGTCCAGGCATTCCCTTTACTTACATTTTTATTACTTGCAATTACAATTTATTACTTTCCATAAAAATGATATTTTTCAGGCATACTAAGTTAAATGAATGATTCAGTAATTTAAAACTGAGTATTTGTTATCTTTGAGGACTATGAAATAAATCACATATTGCTGAATTTAAAATGCCAGTCTTGTGGATAAATCAGTCCCTGGGGGAGCCATGAGCAGCACTGTCACAAAGAGAGAAGGGGAGAGTTTGCAGGGTACAGATATTTACTTCTTTTGTATTTATGGCCTGATAGTCAAAGAGGCTGAGCATTTGAAGATTCAGCTGAAGTGAATCGAGTTGAAGGTGCTTCCCAAAAATCTAATCTTCATATATATGTTCACAGTTGGCTGGAGGGAAAGAAAAGTTAAAGCAGAGAAATATAGGCAGGAAAAAGACTTGGGTATGAGAGGAATCTGAGTCGTATGAAGTTAAATGTGGGCAGCTCTTTCATGTCTTCAGAGATCAGAGAGATTTCCTTTTTGTCTGAGTAGAAAATTTCATGCAGGTTTTTGAGAGAAATGGTCTGCTATCCTGGACCAAAGTCGGTGATAGGGACATGACTGGACAGCCCTGTTTGTGTGACTTTTACTCCTTGTGCTGGGGATCTAGATATTCCAGCATCCTTGGGGGTGGCAGGCACTATATAAATGTAGGACACTGTGTTATTAGCAGCATTGTCAATTCAACTACTCATTTGAAAAGAATGCCCTGCATTGTCAACCACTTTGCTGATGATTCTGGGAGGTGGCTTAAATGGAGTGCATATAGCACATGGAGTAGTTTTGCTGCATTCAGTGGAAACTGGATCAGTTCCTGTGTAATTCCTGCAAATTAGTTTTGCCATCATTGCTTTTTTTTCTCAAACTCTTGTACTAACCCAAAACATTACAAATCAGATAGCTTGTTGTCTTGCTTCATGTAAAACCCAACAATGATGTATCATGTGGGCAAACATGAAGATGTTTTAGCATAATTGTACACAAGCTATTAATTTCTGGTGATCTAAACACTTATGCAAGCACATGTATACTGTCAATCTCTGCGTGGTTTTTCAGTTCAGAATCACACATTAAGGATTTTTTACATGGATTTTCAAGGAAAAGGGGAAAGCTGAGGCTTTTGGCAAGAGCTGGCAATGTAGCAAAACTAATAACTGATGAATATGAAAACCAGCCTTGTGTCTCTACCTTTGTCTAGAAGAGGAAGAGAGAAGATTTTTATCGTGTGTGGATACTGTCATCTTCTTTGTCGAAAAGAGAATAAATATCCTGGGTAAATTATTTTAAAAAAAAATTACTTCAGCTTTATCTAAAAAATGTGCATTATTCCCTTTTCAAATTAGTAATTTCTGTTACGCATGGCATCCCCTGCCATTCAGTACCTTAATTGAAACTGTAATAATTGATGCCACCTTTACAGACTTATTTCCTGTAGAAATAGTTTACATAGAGTCACAGATTCAGAAGATAAGAAAAGCATTCTGGTCATGGGTTTTTCTCCTTGGGTTGCTGTGATGATAAAAGTGATTTCCTGTTGAACAGGCAGCCCGGGACCACAATTGCACGTGCACGAAGCTTCTGATTTACGGGGGTGCTTAGCACCCTGAACTCCAGTTTAATTCAGTGGGAGCTTTAGCACCAATAAATTAAAGTCAACTATGTGTTTGCACATATTTTATATATTGTGTGGCACGTTCTGGTTACTTTCATTGTCAGCTAAACTCAAGCCTAGGTTTTTTTCTCCCCCCCCCACTTACTAAGTAGTTTGTGGTGTTTCTCATGATTATATAAATTATTAGAAAACCCCACAACACCAATTCCCTTTCCCCCAAAGCTCCTGCTCTTATTATTGTATAGATGTTTTAGCCTTTGCTTTAATGCAAACTATATCATAGGGCATAGAACATTGCTGGCAGTGGTTCAGCAGTGTTTATCAAGGATGCATCTGGCTTAGCCAACTGGCACAGGTTTACTGTGTTGTGACCAAGCTCAGAAATTGCTTAGAGAGTAATGCCTGTTTGTCACAGTGCAGATCTTGGAGGCACAGAAAATTCTTGAGACATCAGTGTTCATGATAATTAGGTTAAACAGTGTATGTGAGGCAATCAAGTGGTCATATGCATGAGTGAGCTGATATGCAGAAGATATTTTATTATTAACCACTGGAATAGCCATGTCTGAATAAGCAAAATACTGGGGCAGTTAACAAGCAGGAGCTACACACCAGAGGTGTCACTATTACCCAGTACTGTATCATATTTCGTGTGTGTTGTACACAATAGTTGTGAATATTAAAAATAATATTATAAAAACCTCCTGAGACTGCAAATCAAGTGTTCAGAAGGCAGACAGATGTAATTCTGGCATTTCCTACGCTGCCTTAATTCAGCATCTTTCTGCTTATGTGCTACAGTGTATTGTCTGATTACAGGATCACATACAATTTTTTTTCCACATAATCCCTGCATTGTTTAGTGCAGGAGGAGACCTATTCTTTGGATCACCTGGGATCTGAAATAGCTCCATTTGCAAGCTGATAGTTTAAACTCCTAGCAACCCAGACATGCCTACATAAGCAGCAAGCTTATCTAAGGTCTTCTGTCTCAGGGAATAAATTAACCCCTTCAATCCCAACAGCTAACAGAGAAAAAAGAAGAGAAATCAAGTGAGACATGATTTTTATTTAAAAGCATTGCAGTCTTTTATTGTTTTTCTATAATTTGAAGTGTCATTAATCTCTTAAATATTTAATGGCAGAAGGGTGTGAGCAAGAAGGGGTAGGATGTCATAAATATATTGCTGCCTATTTGTTTCTTCCTTTGAAAATGTTAGTTTTTATTTTTTGTTATGAAAAGAAATAATTCCCTATTGAACTTGGCCTGCTGCATGGAATACAGGAGCACAACTGCTTTTCTAGGAATGTGTTAAATCAAAGTGGGGTATATTCCTGAACTGAGATTTTTAATAGGAAATTTAAGTGGTTTTGAAACCCTACTCACTGTGAACGCTGGAGGGAAGGAATGTGTTACTGTATCTACTTCTGAGCTGTATTTTGAGAGTCTGCATGAGTCGTCAAAGGTGCCTGTGTGAGATGTGACCTTTTCAGATCGTATTTATTATGTCTTCCCAAATACACACCGTAGCTGTACAGTGCCTGTCAACATTACATTTAGTGAAACTGGTTCTCTGAAGTGAAGACTTCTTTTTTGATACTCAAATACTCCCCATCTGAAGCTGGTCCTGAAAAAGGTAAAACCACCATGAAGAAAATTGTAAGGAGAGAAAGAAATATGTTTAAACCCCTTTTTCCCTCTTTCTATTTCAAAATCCTTCCTCCTGTTATTTCTCTCTTTTCCTTGTGATCTGTTCTTTATATTTTACTTTGTTCTTCTGAGGGCTTTTCAAATAAATGAAGTGCAAGTATTTGATCTCCAATAAAACACACTGCATTTATATTATGTTGTACCTAGACCATGCTGGGCACCCTTCTCATTCCCAGAAGTGTCTCAACTACAGCTCCTGGCTGTTGCCACCTGTGTTGGTCATGGAAGAAGGTATTAAAACATATACAGACTTTCCAAAACTTTTGGTGTCTCCTTCTAACTTGCAAAGCTCTAATTATAACCCCTAAGCTCTCACTGGGGCTGATGTCTACAGCAGTGGTCAGAGCCACAGACAAGAAATAATGAAATATATATTAAACCTGTTGAAAACAGGGAAAATATTCTTTTGTCTAACCCAAGCCACCTGATCAATATGCCACCATCTTTCTGCGTCATGGGTGGAGGCCCTTGTGACCTATACTGGTTTGGTGAAACTTGTCTCAAAGCTGAAGTGGCATTCTCCACTCTCTCTGCAATTTAGAAAGTAACCATTTAGTGTAAATACAGGATATGGCATTCTGGGCAGTGAGTAGTTAGTATTGAATTTGTTTTAGTTCTGAACAGGAACATTTTGGAAACCAGCTTTTAACAAATGTTGGTCAGTAGTGTGAAGACCTAGTTCATTTATCTGAACACCTGAAAGGGTCATATCAGGCAGTCTGGTTTGTGTCATTGAACTTTCTCAAATCTTGCAGTTAGGTCAGGCTACCAAAATCTTCAACGACTGTGCAGTTGGTCTTTATAGTAATATGTCCTTCTTAAATCCTGTGAAAAGAGTTGTCCTCGGTGGGCTGGATCTTGTCTTGTGTCAAGCAATCTCATCTGTCTTCCTGCTCTGCACTGCTGCAGTCAGGCTGGAACAGCTCTGAGCACAACTGGACTCTGACCAAGGCCTTTGGGTAATCCTATAATGTTTCCAATAAATCAAAATAAACTGGCCAGCTGCTCTTTCATGTGTCCTCAGTGCACTCTATGTCTTATTTGAAATGGGAGAAAGTCTTTTATGGTTTGAGTATTTTGGCATGGAAACAAAAAAAGCCTCCAGAGTCTTCAGGTAGCAAGCCTGAGTGATGGGAAAGCAGCTGGCAGGGATAAAGCTTGTGGATGGCTGGGGGAAGAAGGAATGATAGAAGAGCACAAGGTCTTGTTCCTGTGATTGCAGAGCACATCCTCTTCAGTATGGGGCAAACAGGAGGACCAGAGCTAACTTTTATTTTAAGGAATCCTTTTTTTGCTCCCCACAACCAGTGCTGGTGAATGGGGAGACCAATTTGCTGGCTATGGTGTAGCACTTGCTTGACTTTGGTATTTTTATTTATTTTCTATTCTTCCATGTAAGAGTAATAATTGACCACCTGAAACATCCTTCATAGCCCTCAAGGGTGCACTTCAAGTGGGATGTTGGTGTAGATAAGTAAAGAGCAGCATCTGTACCTTAAGTGCTCTGTGGGTCCCACTGTTCTTTGCTTTGCATGGGCTTCATGCTCTTGTGGCTCTATAGGATGGAAACTAGATTACTCTTATTTTCTCATGTGTGAATCAGCAGATAGTCCTATTCTTTGTCTCTCATCGAGCAACTGAAAAAAAAAATAATACATAAGGTNTTTCCAAAAATTTTTTTTTTTTTTTTTTTTTTTTTTTTTTTGGTGTGTGTTTTGAATTTCTACAAAAATTTCTGCAGGTCTAACAGCTATATAATGTATAAATCATTATAAACAAGGCATGAAAGGAACTTCACTGTTTATACTATAACTTGCCTGCCCTTTAGCAGTGATGAAAACTGAAAATACCAGTGCATCTTGAATTCAAAGGAGAAAAAAAAATAGATGAGAGATCATAAAGGGGTAACGCAGTTCAGCTAGACTCAGCGTTTGGAATATTAAGCAGATTTGACCCATGCTGAGAAGAGTCTGAAGAGCAAATTCTTCTCAGCACCATCTCTTATGTCAGGACCCTGATTAACAAAGACATTTAAATAATGTCACTGCACTTCATACAATTTGAGCCTATTTTCTCTTTTGTATAGCTTGTGAATGTAATCTTTTTTTTACTTGCCATATTTGACCTCTGTGTCCTAATAGTGGCAGGCAATGATACTTTGAATTATTATGCTGAATATAAATGTAAGCTTCAAAACTAACAAAGCTTTTGTTCCTTCCCTGATGAAAGCACAATTTTGGAGTTGCTTTAAATATTATAGCTCTAAGTCTGCCGTTGCTACTTCTACTGAGGATTTCTCAGTGAATTCATTAGAGGTGTCTGTTTTCATAGCCTGGCTTGTACAAATAAGAAGAAGGGATTTGCAAGTTCAGGGTGTATCTTGCTATGATTAAGCTGCAGCAGTGTTACATGTGCTGAATCTGGTTTTATGTTTCTAGTGAGGAATAATGCAAGCTGAACGCAGAATTCCATCATTAGGGGTTTTAGGTCTCTAAGGCTAAAACAAAGGCCAAATTTTGATATTTGTTAATTCACCTGTGTGAATTAGTATTTTCTAGGGGGCACACTAAATTTTGAAGGAACAATTCTAGAAACATAAAGGTAAGGAAAAGCCATGTGTGTTTTCCAGGCATGTGAAAATAATTTCAAGGGTCAGTGGCTTTGCAGTTGGAATTAACAACATGGTAACAGAAGTAGGAAGAGCAGAAGGCAACTGCAGTTCCATTTTTTTTGTGTGTAATGCAGAGAAACGTGATGTTCAGAGAATGCCACTAATGAAATAATGTTTCTAGAAATAAGGGCTTTTTATCTTCCTTACACAAATTTCTTAGTTTCATTTTTTCAACTCTTCTAATAAAATCTGTTTCCAGATGAAGAAAGGATAGAGGAGAAATGAATGGACAAAACCTGTCTGTTTCAAATGGAGATTTAAGACACAACAAACTTCTGATGATAATTTCAGCTTTCAAGTGGTTTTTTACATTTCTGTTTTGGAATAATGGAAATGAAACTGCTCTTCATTTGATTAAAATATCTGAAAATGGAAGCGATTTTAGGGAGAAAAATCTTCCATTACTGAGTATCTAACTCAGAGTTTGCCCAAAGCCTCTGTGCTGTGTTTTGAGGTAGCCTGAACTGTAGGGAATGACTGCCAACTGCCCAGATGGAAACTCTAAATCAGGCAGCAGGCAAATGTGGGATTGCCTCTGTAAAAAATATAATTTTTCAGTTGTTTTGCAGATTAGGAACCTGTCACACTTCACTGCTGTCATACAACCCTAAACATTTTTTAGGGACATACAGGGAGCATTGTGAAGAATATGAGATGAGTAAAACATTCTTATGTAATTGGAAATTGTATCAGATTTAGATTTCATTGCAATCCATACCATGAACAGGTTGTGTTTCTTCTCTCCCATTTTATTCTAGCCCCTTAATTCATTGCACTTAGGAAACATTAAATATTTCCCCAAATTATTCCAAATCAAGGCTGTCAGTTACAGTTGTATGGAGTCAATGCCACAGACTTGGAAGGAACTTACAGAGAATCGTTTCCTTCTTCCAACAGGCTCTCACTTCACTGTCACATAGCCAAAGAGAGCTGATGAAAGGGCAGATTTCCAGTATCTTGACACCTGGCTTTCAGTAATTTTCAAACAGGGAGCTGGAATATTTCTTTTTATCAGTTGGGATATCTTCAGGGTTGGTGGATGAAATGAAAGACTCTGCATTACACATTTGAAAACTTTGTAAAATGTGTGATGCTTTTGCCAATATTTAGTGGCTGCCACGTAATCCATCTCTCCTGTTAAGATCCAAAATATCCTGCTGTTGTTGCATTAAGACAACTATTTAACAAAGCATACAGGAATTGGAGAAAAAGAAGTGGTGTGTGCTTAAGCACTTTTTATAAACTTTACAAATCACTGTGTGCAGACATGAAATGCAAGTAGAAATCATAAGAGCAATGGGGTTATCTTTTATTTAGGATAAAATGATGCATAAATGTAATAATCACATTTTCTAAAGTCTCATGTAGCCCAAGAAACCTTTTCATACCTACTACAACATACCATCCCCAGGGATGTTACTGAATAGGGTAAAATTGCAGACAGGTTGTTTATCCTTTTTATTTTTTTTTTTGGAGGTGGGGGGGGGAGATGTCGAGGGAGAATGTGCTTTGTTTAACTTGGAAATAAAAAGTAGCAAAATACCTCATAATCTTTTTGTCATTCATTTTCCTGGATGCATGCTTGAGAAGTCATTTTTGCTCATCATCACCATCTAGGCTGTGGGGTTTTTGCTTAATATTGAACTGCTCCCATTTCAAAGCCAGTTTTCCATTCTGAAGCAATTAGAAGCCTGACAGCCACCAAAAGATGGAGACTATTTTTTTTAAAACTCTGATGACTTCTACCAATAAGCAGAAAGTCTTGATTTGAACCATTTTTTTTCCATTTCATTTTATATTTTATTAATTATTATTGCCCCAAGATCTCATGTGTCATTGCAGTGTCATTTCTATGACAAGCTCTGCCAATTATTTTCTGTTTAATTAACACATTCAGCCCCATTTGGGAGTGAAACAAATGTAGGTTTTGCTAAAAAGAAACAAGTTGCTGGTTCTTGCCAGTGAGGGAGGTGCCCTGAAGATAGCTGTGGGTCAAGTCAGGAGAATCACATATCCAGTTTCTCCCCAGAAGATGCTTATGAAAGGAGGGAGACTCTGTGTGGCTGGAGGGTATAAGGTGCTGTGGGGATTATAACTCCAAAGGAGAGAGACTTTTCTCTGCTGGATCTCCTTGAATTCTCTTTATCTGGTCTCTTTCCTTGCCCTGTGCTGACAGCATTTCTCCTCAGGGAAATTCCCCTAACTCTGAAAAATCCACCATGGGCAAAAGATGATATAGTTGCAGCTCTTCCACAGAAACATGTCATTAGCCTAAGCCACCTGACATGCTCTTGAAGAATACTATTTGCTGCATAATTCAGAGCTCCGACTAGACTACCCTATACCCTTTTAAACCATTGCTGTTACAAAACCAGATGGAAAATGAGGGTGCTGCAGTGCCTTCCTTGGAAAAGCATTTGGGTTGTGCCATGTCAGGCATGACAGCAAATCTGGACTGTGCTGCTAACAGAGCAGTTCCACTCTTTGGAGATAGGCATCCCACTGACACTGAGCAGACTGTTCCACAATTCACTGGCAGCATGCAAGAAGCTAGAGGATGTAGAACATTTTTTTGCTGTATTGCTCAGTTTTTGCATTTGGTTCCCTTGGAAGTTGGAGATATAGTTAAAAAAATTGGAATTATCATTCAGAAAATGATAGAGATATGTACCACATAGCATTTGCCTGATGTTATGCCAGGATAGTATCTACATTTTTTTAGGATTGTATACTATAAGTATATATTTGGATTTTTAATTTATATATACTTATTTCAAGAGGTGTCTACTGAGGTACTAAAGCCACATCAAAATGAGCTGATTGCTTTTGGGTAGTGTACGGATGACCACTGCAAAATATTCCAATGCAGAATGGAAAGAAGGTAATAGGCTTTAAGCAGTGTATTTCACAGAGCTTACAATGAAAGTCTTAAAAAGCCATAGACAAGCTTTCCTGTTTGTCTTGAACTTTTGCATTTAGAGTAACTTCTCCTTTCTTTCCTCAGTGCCTCTGGTGCATTGCATGTGCGTTTATGTTGCATGTGTTTCTGAACAGGTTTTTAGAATTTGGACTCAGATCCAAACACATGAATTCTTCAAGGGCAAAGGCGTCATCACTTGTCATTGATTCTGCCAAGCATTTAAGAAGAAGTGACATTTACCAGCTTGTTTTGAAGATTTATAAATGCAATATAGATTTGGCAGGAATATCTGCTTCAATAAATGTTGTGCTGTAGCATGTAAGCATGGGCTTTACCACCAGCAGATTCACAAGCGCTGTGTCATCCAAGTAAAAATAAATATTCAATAAACAATTTATTAGGGATGTGAGCCCACTTCTGCTTCATTCCACTTGGAAAGGCTTGAAATCTGTTTCCTATAAAGTGTTATTAAGGACACAATGAAACAAAGACAAATTAATTGTGGGATTGTCAAAACTATGTCAGGGAAACTTTCCCTGGCCAACAAAAATGATGCAAAGTATAGTAGGAGAAGGGATATATCCAGGCTATATATATACATGAGGGTGAGTTATTTAATTGCTAGGGATAACTGAATCCTAAGCACCTGACTATAGAAGCTATTTTTTCCTGCACCTGACTTCTGTTCTATGAAAAATACCTTGCATTCTTCAAGGCTTGTTGAAGAGCTTGCACTAAAAGTAAACAGGATTTACAATCATTATGATCATGATTTGGACTACCAGATCTGTTGATATGGCATTAATGCAAATGGCAACAGGAATAATAAAAAAAATCACCTTCTGCTTCCTATTCCTGTTATCAATGTAAGGCCATAATGAGAGGAGAGTGGGAAAGGGTCTAGTTTAACCTTTTCAGTACAATATTTGCACAAGTTCCCATACGGGAGTTTCCTTGCACCCATTCATCCAACCACTTCTGGCAAAGCCCCACACCATCCAAGGCTACACCAAAACTGGAGCAGGACCTGTTCTGGGCAACACTTCCAGCTAAACTTCTGTACAGATGGAGATAAAGGTTTTTTGGAGCATGTTTATCCACACAGCATAACCTACTCAGTCTCTAGGAGAGCCATGGGAAGTAACTGGCCCTGCTTCTGTGGCAGGGACGCTGGGAGAACCCTAGGTGACATCTGAGTCTGCAGGAGGGGAGCTGTAGGAGCAGGGACAGCTGGGGAGTGCATCATGCCTTGCAGTGGTGGTGCCTGCACAGTTCTAATCTGGTGTGGTTGCACAATCTTATTTAGCCTCGTTGTAATGGGGATCACAAAAAAACCCCAAAAAAACCAAACAAACCAAAACATTACCTCCACAAAGTGTATTAACAACACAGTCAGCTATACAGATATTTTACTAAATACAGAACAGATGTGAAAATAACTTGTATTTTTTTCTGACACATCAACATGAATAAGGATATCTTTGCTGTAATCTTGGAAATCTTGACCAATTCTAATATGCTTTCAAGCAAACAGGTTGATCAAAAATTATCTTTCTGAGTAGCATTGGATATATTTGGCTTCTAAAAATGTCATAGATTTAAGGGCATAGCTTGATACTGCATATAGCAAAATGAACTAAACCTGACTCACTGCTAAATATAATGTAAAGTACAAAAGCTCAGTCTTATCTGGCTGTCAGGACAGACATGTTCAGTTTATATGTTAGAACCTTTGGCATTTGGCTCAGAAGTAATTGAGAGAAGTAAATATTTTCTTTAATGTCATATAATGCATGTAAAGTAAAGTCTATACATACAGTTTATCTTTATATATAGACATAGAAGTAAGTGGTGAGCAGGAATAGCAAATTAGCAATAAATCATCGAATTTGCAATGCCCTGTGTTTCTCTTTTATTTGTCACAGTAAATAAAATTAGTTAATCCTAGTTTTGTCCTTCCAACAAATGGTCCTGAAGTGTAAAAATAAACTGATAGTTTCTCTAGATAAAGTGTTTTTTTCTGTTTGAAACTGCTAACACTGTGAAATTCACTCATTGCTCTTTCCTTAGATTTGTGCCTTTTGGGGCCATGATAGCAAATATTTTGTATGTAAATTACTTTACTGACCTACAGATTTGGACAACTGAACGACAAGCATTTTGGAGTTAGAAGAGGGCAGTTCTTTAACATTTTATTCTGATATTTGGAACAGCCATGGAGGAGTGTATGGAACTCTTAGACACCTCAGCTTTTGGTTATGTTTACAGTGAGAGTTGCATATAAATCCTCTACTAAGAAACCTGGTCAGTGACACCGAGATCTTAATTTAACTAACAAAATACTTGTAAAAATTGTGTGATATTCTGACTTTTTAACTTTATGTCTTTTGTTGTGAATTAGCTTAAACTGCTCTCAGAGCAATCAGATTGATTGCTGCAGGTTTCATCCATCACGACTGTTATAACATAGGGGGAGCACTGCTGTTAATTAAAGCTACATTACATTTTCCAGTATTATTTATATGTCTATTGGAGTAGTTTATAAATGAATAGAATAATCAATGTTCCTTTCTTATTGCATTTTATGCCTCCCTTAAAGAGAATTAATATGCAGGTTTTGTTTTCTTAACATGGGAGAAAAATGCATGTGGCATTCAACCAGGATACCCTGAGGATGTGGAAAATAAGGCACATGACTGTTCCACCACATCAAAAGCATGGTAATAGGTAGCAGTCGATTATCTAGAAATATATCATTATTTCTTAAAGCTGGGAGCCACTGATCAGAAGACTTATTCTCTGTAACAATACTAACAGTGAGACATAAGAGCTACATCACCATTTTTGTAATGCTCTAACATCATTGCTGCTTCACTTCAGTGTTGCTTTAAAGCAAGTTTGCTGCTTTTTACAGCATTCAGAGCTGCTGATGAACAGGTTTCTAGAATAAATGGTGTTTTGGAAATATATTAAATTCCTTGATATTAGTTACTATTCCTTAAATAGTAAAAGTACACTAAAGTTCAGAAGAAATGCAAGTACCTGCCACTTAGTTTGTGCCACATTGCAGTAGCTCCTGGTGAATTCTGGTTTTGCCACTGTTTCTTGTTTATGCCAGCCCAGTTCTACAATATTCAAATGTCTCATGAAATGCAGTACAACTTTAACCCCTGAAATTGTGTTTTGTTATATCTGTGATGCAGATAGAGAAATGAGCCACTCAGCTGGTGTTGCATTACAAGTGGAAGGGCAGATCCAAGAGAAGGCTGAGTCCCTCTGGTCCCCCCTCCTGGGGCTCCCCACTCTGTGGCTCAGCCTGCTGGTCCAGGCTACACCTTGAGCCATGGTTTGTGCCCAGAGAAACTTCTCTGAGTTCATAGAGAGCACACTGGGAGTAGCAGGTCTGTGCAATTAGTGTTACACCTTAGTGACATGAAATTAGCGAAGCTTTTATTTTAGAATATTTGGATTTTAGCTGAGCATAGAACTCAAAAAGAAAAAAATTCTCCCAGGACTGATGGGAATTTCATGTCCCCTCTGTATGTTTTATTTCAGTATTATGTCACTGTTTCTTTTTTGGAGGCATTTTGTTAATGTCAGAGTTTCCAGTAAAATACATTTAAACCTAGCTGCTTTTTAGAGTTACGAGCAAAAAACTGATGAAGCTTTTTGAATGAAGTGATGTGTTCTGAATAGATGCCAACAGAAACTGCCCTCATAAAGACTCAGATTTTAGGGGTTCTAAGGTCGTATCTGATGAACTTGTTCCAGCTCTTCTAGTGCAAATATTTTAATTAACTGACAGTCTTTTTCAAAAACTAATTTAGAGATTCAAAAAAACCCTTTTTTATAGTAGCATTGTGGTATACTGTGGTAAAACTGAGTCACAGCTTTATTATTGCATATTTCAAGGGTTCAGAGAGATCAACCCTAGAAATCAGTACAGAAACAATGGTGTGTGCAGCTGACAAAGCATCAGTGTGACTCCATGAATCAGCACTATATGGATTGACTAAGAATATTGTTAAAGCTTACTGAGGTATTAACTGCATGAAATAAGGGAGGGAAAATGAACACCATGTTGGAAATCATGTCAGTCAGAGATTCCCTCATGAAATCCTTTTCATTGTTGGCTAAAATAAGTCAAATTATAGAATTTTTACCCACAGACACTAGCTTAATACGTGGGCAGACACTGTACCTTGGCTTACAAGTGGTACAGTAATTTTTTAATTGGAATTGAGTTGTAAATCAGAGGTCTGAGATGCAAAGACTAAAAACGCTTTAATTAAAAACCTATCTGTCATTCAATGTACAGTAATTGCACCCTCCATTGCAGTTGATTGGAGGGTAAGTACCCAAAAATTTTATGTGCACAAGAAAATAAAAAAGAAGATAATTCAAATACTCCTCCAGCTGAAAATGCCTTTCAGGATTGCACAAATTCAGTGTGTGTATTTTCTCTACACGGGGTGAATTCAAAATGAAACCTGAGGAGCTCTAATCAGATTTTGGGGGAACAGCATGACCTGCAGATTGTTCATCTTTGCTGCAGGCAAACTGACTTGGCTGATGCAGTTCCCTGGAAAACTCTGAGCTTTCAGCCACCAAGATCCTTACAAGGTTCCTAAGGGAACCCTCTCTTCTGTAACTGCTGGGCTTTTATTAATAATAATAGCAACGATAACAATTATTGTTATTGCTGTAGAAAGAGACTCTGCAAATGCATGCAATATATGGCCTCTCCCAGGAGGGATTTACAGTCTCAGAGAAATGGCTTAAAAGTGGAAAATGGAAGATATGGTTCTGCACAAACTGTGGGTAGAGTTTCTTCCAATCCTTTAAAAGAAACAAATTACCTTTTACCTACTTTAATTTGTATTTGTCGTGATGCAGCACAGCGTGTGATGAGTAGCAGACCTAAGGCCCTTCCTAGGGGGGAGTGTTTCAGGAATATCAAGTTTCCTGATGGGATGGACTGGGAATATCCTGGAGAAGCCTTTGCTCTGGCTCATTGTAATCCTCCCTCCATGCTGCTGGTGCACTGTCTGTCCTTTGGCCAGAGGGAATTTTGTTCAGAACCAAAGGTGGAGGTGCCCTTGCAGCTGCAGCCCTCGCTGGCCAGCCTGGGGTGGCACCCCTGGGTGTTGGCTTTGCGTGTGCAGCTGAGAGCTCTGCTCTGGCAGCCGAAAATTGATTTCTCACAAACATCAATGGGAGTCCAACAGTTACATAAAATGAGGGTGAGAACCACTATGTGGAGCTGAAAGAACAGTTCTGCTCATAAGCATTTAAAAATACATGAAGAACTGTAGGTCTGAGATGATTTTGTGAGAGTGAGTGTAACCTGTATATCCACTTAATTTTCTGTACTGATTTAAGTGCTGGCACATTTTCAACCAATTCTACCTTGTTACAGGTGACGTTTTAATTCCCAGACTGAAGATGCTTCAAAAGTCCTTTATTTTTTGTGACAATAAGGCTGTCATCCTACTGATGGCATGAAATGAATTGGATAAAATGAAATGAGAAGGAAAACATGCTGATTTTAAATGCATTGATAACTACTATTTAGACGAAATCTCCATTCTTAGAACTGTACAGTCTAGCATTACAACCAATTTATGCATATTTGAGGAGATCCTGAGCTTGAGAAAAAATTTGAGTTTGAATGAAGGTGTGGAGTGGTGTGAGACATTTTGGAAGGAAATAATAAGAAAAGGAAAGAGAAAGGAACAGAAAAATGAAAGTAATTTTGACAGAAAAAAAAGGTCATCAGTTCTGATTCTAAAAGAAGATTGCAGAGGAGTAATGTATTAAAGAGTTGTTTTGCAGCATGAAACTAACATCAGACCTTTTTGGGTTAAATTTGGAATAGTTACATGCATCTTGGTGTGATTGTCAGCTACTGCATCTGGGTTCAAAGCTCGGTGAAACAAGCAAAGTAGTCTCATCTTTATTTTAGTGTCACTATTTTGAGTGCATGTGAATATTTCCTCATGTTCATGAAAACTCCTTGGGCTGACAGCACAAGGAAATGTCTGTGCATAGCCCAGGGACAGAAGGAAATGGAGGTGCACCTTTACTCACCATGTATTAGAGCTGATTGTTTTTTTAATAAGTATGTCACAGCCTAGACAGGGCAGAAAGATATTCAAGTTAGAGATGGGATTGGCCATGAGTTAAATTAAAGTTGAACATTAATATAAAGTAACAATTAAAGATAACCACCCTTCCTAAAAAGCATTTCTGTGAATGGAATGATATACTTTTGAGCTGAGGTTCGGCAGTTTGTGGGAAGGTTTATATGACATGGTGAATAGCATGGGATTCATCTCAAGGATTTGGGAGTCATGTATCCATTCTGCTATAGTCTTTGGAAAGGAAACTGCTCTGTGTGGAAGTCTGGAGATATATTTTGCATTATCATATTATTCTTTTATTACTACCAGCTCCAGTGGTAGAAAAGTCTTATGTAACAGTTAGAAACTTTCTCTTGTAGAAACCCAATTATTTGTAGCTCTCTGCAAGAGCTGAAATAAAGGTAAGGAAACATTACATACTGAGTCCTGTGAGAGCATTTTATAATCTCCTTGGCAAATGAAGCACTCATTTGGCTTTTTCAAACAATAAAAAAATTTCAAAAACTGAAGAGAAAATCCTTCCCTCTACCTTCTGGGATAGTTGCTTAGAGTAAATTAAAATCAGGACTGTAAGCAGATCATGGTTGTAATTTAATTCTATGGAGATTATGACTTTTATGTATAATAAAACAATATATGAAAAATTGAAGCCGTAATCCTTAGGCAGCCCTTTCATCTGTTCATTCAAACAGAAGCTCTTTGCCTGTGAGTGAATTGTTGCTGAGTGCAGCAAATGAAATTCTTCCATATTAGAAAGGTCTCACTAGAAACTCCAAAAGACGGCAAAAAAGTCACCAATGCAAACCTGGTACCTGGCAGTAGAAAATGGAATGAAACAAAAAAAGCTCTGGAGGACTTTCAGGAGAGGATGACCACAGCTCAGCTGAGATGGATTGGACAAGAGTGGTGATAACTGCTTATAACCCCCAGTCATTTCTTCAAATAAACTCTGAACCAGGTTTTCTTGTCATCTAGAAGGCAAACACAAAGTTAGACCAGGGCAAAAAAATGCAATTAAAGTAAGTTTTTGTGGAAGTGTAATACAGAGTGTTTTGGCAGACTTTCTTCCAGTTTTGTAGAAAACATCTTAGTCAAAATTTTCTCTAAAAATGAATATTCCAATACAAAGAAATGGGGAAATTAAAAGTTGTGGTTCAAGAGCTGGGTTTAACTTCCCTATTTCTATTTTTGCCATTAATTTGTCCTTTCAAGTTGTATTGCAAAATTGCTTTTGGGTGAAGTTTTATTTTAAGAGAAAACACCAGGATTTTATCTTTTGGCTGCAGTCTTAGGTAGGAAATAGCAATAGCAATTGAAACACTTAATTTTGTTGTACACAGCAACCTCAGCATTAAAGCTGCAGTTTGAATGTAGCCGGAGCTGAGATATGTGAACATTATTGGGTACGTCCTTGAGCTCTGAAAAGGGAGGTGTGGAATGGGAACAAGTGCAGCTCCTCTGGAGAGCGTGGAAAGGCAGCCTGCAGAAAGGCGTGTCTGTATGTTGTGCTGACCTGTCTGTGAAAATAGGGAAGAAAGCAAATCATTCCCAATTCTGCAGACGTTCTGACAGCTAAAGTAGACATTAACAACTTGCAACACATGGCATGGGGGATGAAACTCTCTGAGCTCTACAGCTGAGAGTTTCCTGGCTGAAATGAAGGTAGCAGTTGAAGGTAGCTCAGAGAAAAAAATTATTTTTAATTTACCATATAGGGACAAAATGCCTAACATTACCAAAACTGAAGAAAAAATAATGTCACAACTCAGAAATAGTACTTATCCTGTCTTTAATTCTGAGTAATTCTGAGGGTTTTGGGCCTTTGTAAAGGGGATTTTCCTGACAAAGAAGGATCAAGTTTTAGTACATATAGGTTTCTGCAAATTTAGAATAATCTCCTGTAATTTTCAATGAATTTGGTACGTAAAAATAATTTTGTTGATAATATATGGATGCAGAACTAATAATTTTAGATTTCGATTGGCACAAGAGCTGGAGGAGTCAGACAAAGGTTCTGCTGGACTTCCCTGCAGAGCCCTGTTCAGCCTCAGCCATGCTGGTTGGGAAAAGGGTCGGGAACAGCAGCAGGAAGATTTGCACAGCCAAATCTCTGGGCAATGAGAACTGTTGTTTCTTTAAAAAAAACTGTTGTTTCTTTAACTGTTGTTTCTTTAAGAACTGTTGTTCTTAAACTGTTCTTTCTATAAAGACTTATATTGAGCTCTTCTGATTTATACCAGAACTCCTCCAAACTCTTAAAAAGCTTTTGTTTTTCTTGTTTAGGCCTACAGAGGGAGGGAAATTCATTTGTATGAGTAAGTCTGAACTAGAATAAGTTTAGACAGGGAAGTAGCAGGTAAATGTTTCAAAAGCTGCTGTTACAATTTGTATGCATTGAAGATGTGGTCAGGTATATTTGGAGAGGCATCTAGTTTCTCTAAGATGGAAACCAGAGTCAAAACCACACAAAAGAATGCAATTGCTTAGAAAACTGAATCAGCTGGCAGAAGGAAATACATATTTGAATTCTGAGTATTTTTCAGTAATTCTCTTTGTTTTAATTTTGTAGACAGAAGCATCTTCAGAACTGTGAATCTCTGAAACTGCTTTCTTCACTATTTAAACTGCTTGCTTTTGATTTGATTTCAACTAATAATTCTTAGAAGAGTACTCTCTGTTGACATAGCCGTTACTAAGTGTTGAATATAATGGGGACCTAAACAATTTTATTAGTTTTGTAGTTGTGGGTAATAACAATAATAATAGTAATAGTAATAATAATAATAATAGACTGTGATGTGGAAATAAAAGACCTAGGGAGATACCTGATGATATGAAAGACTGTGTCATATCCAGATGACCTCCATTAGATTTGACCTTCCAGTTGGGTTTGATAAAGGTATTAATGTCTTGTCTTCACTGTCTTTGTACTGGCATTCCCTTTTCACATACATTTATGTTGTGGAGTTCCAATTAAATTAAAAAGAAAATTGAACATTGGGCTGACACCAATGAAAAGTGCTACTTCTGTAGGGAAGACCTGTACCGATGGCTGTTTTTTGTGGGGTCTCACTGCTATCAGTGACCCTCAACTGAGAGCAGTTTTGTGTCTGCTGCTGCTGTCACAGCGTTTGCATCGCTTCGGTGTCTGCCAGACTCCTGCTCTTCCCTTGACATTGTCCCTCTGTGGGAATTCGGGCTGGGAGAGCAGGGCCCTGCGGCCGCAGGGGGGATGGTTAATCAGGGGCTCCCCGCCAGTGACATGGAAGTAATGTGTGCACAAGAGCTCTGCTGTGATCCTGCTCAGCCTCTGGACACAAATCGCAGTAATTGGGTGCCGGGGCTGGCGCGAGGTGTGACGGCACGGACAAAGGAACAGGAAATCGCCATACGGCGTCATACGCTCCTTCTCAACCTTAACTTTGATTGCAGCTGTCAGCCTGGCGTTATGGCTCTTGAATGTGCTGTTTTATTCAGCTCAGTGTGTGGGAGATACTTTTTTGAAACTGAAACAATGCTAGGAAATGATTGGCATGAGGTTAACTTCAGGCAAGCTGCAGTTCCTGAGATCGTTGCATAAGAGACAGCAATAAATTACTGGCAAGAGGATTTTTGAATTAGTTAAAATGTGTGGTTTTCATCCATGTCTTGTCCTAACACTGAAGTGAGTTAGAAGTGCTGGAGGTAGAGCTGAGAGGGCATGTTCCCTTAACTCTAGTTCCTTCTAGCTCTATAACAAGTAGTCTGTTTTTCTTTCATCTATTTGCTCTTTTTTAGTGCCATAGTTACATTTTTTACAGCATTAAGGATGATGGTGCATCTTTACTGGTTTGAAATACATTAGGAAAAGATGTTAAAATAGTGCAGCAGTAGAAAAAAACCACATTGACAATAACAACAGACTTACCTTTCTCTTGACTAGTGAGAACAGGCATCACAATTGTTTCATATGCTCTTCTACTGAAAACATTGGGGTTTGTAGACACAAAACTCTGTAGTGCTTGAGATTCAAAGAGATTAATTTCTTATCTGTATGCAGGTACCATGGATGAACTATTCTTGTTTTAATTTGAAAAAAGCTCTTCAGAATAATTAAATGTATTTTTCTTCAGAGTCTATGTTATTTATTGTGTATTCTTTAGCCTTTAATAGGGTTGGTATTGGCTTAGAGGTAGAGAGTGAAACTGGAGTAATTTTGGACTCATAGTTCATAAATTAGTAGTTTTAAGGCAATGCTAATGATTTTACTATATATGTATTCTACCTAAACTCTCTATGTTGCACATTCTCCTAAAATTGAAAGTTATCTTAGTTTTTTCTCTTTCATGAGATTATAAAACAAACAGAAATATGTAGTGCTAGACAACAGAGAAGTAAAGTTGAACATTTATACATACATATATATAAATAAATGGGTATGGAATATATCTCAACTTTTTTTAAGGAATCATTTTAATTACACTACATCAAAGTAATCCTAGGTGCATGGTGACTCATTTTTGTATGTTCACATAAAAACATGTTCAGAGCAGCCTTGGATTTTTGAAACTATTTGAATCCATCTTTTTACATGGCATCTTTGAAAAGGTGATATTTGCATTTGAAAAGGATGAATCAGAAATAAAACCAGATTCGATAGAGACAGATATTCTTTCCCATCCCAAGTGTCTGGAGTCATTTATTGTAGCCATTAACATCTAATATGGCTTCAGGTGAAGTGTTTCCTCAATAAACTTGAGTAACATTTTTATTTAAGGAAAGGAGAAAGAAGGATCACAAGTGGAACATTAGAAAGCTTTTTATGTTTGTTAAAGCCTTTATGAATATTTACATTGATTCAGATTTTTTATTATTATTTTCACTGATGAAAAAAAAGTTTGGGATGCAGTCTACCTAAGTCTTGCCCAAATGGGGCATTTTTCCCCCTCCCCTAAATCTTGTCTAAATCCAAGTCAACAGCATAGTTTTAATGCTTCCTATCCCTGTCTAAATGTATACTGAACTTATTTAAGTATCTCCTCTCTAGGATGAGAATTTGATAAAAATTAAAGTAATTTTTACTTCTACACGTTCAGAATTGTCCCCTTTGTCAGAATGGAGAAATGTCCTATTCAGGCTTCCTTTTTAATTCTAGAATTTAGTAAACAGATAAATAATTCCACCTCAATACAGTGGAAAAATCTGAAGAGCCCAATGGATAAAGCACCCATCCCAGGTATTGAAGTGGCCAAGTTCTGAGTTCTGCTGAGGCTGAGGATGCTTTATCTTCATCCTAAGGGTCTGCCTACACCAAAAACCCTCATGTTGACTCCAGATGGTGATGAAGTTTATAATTTGTATATAAAATAGGGACTGAACCAGAAATCCTCCTTCCAAATTCTAGCAACTTCCCTTCCTGCTTCTGACAACCAGATCCAACTTCCTGCATCTGGTGCTAGAGAGGATTTTTCTTTAGGTGGTTTCTTACAGGAAGATATTATCAGGATAACCATATCTGGAACTTCTATTGATATTCGTTGAGAGATTTTTGATGTTTGGCTGCACAGGGCATAACAGCAGAAATTCTCTTCAGTTGTGTGATATTTAGTTATTAGATATTTACAGATAATTGCATAGGCAAAATCTATGATCTGAAGTGTTATTGTGACATGTGAAAATCTACAAATAAGGTAACAATTATGTTTGGGATTATATCGTTATTTTAAGTATAATTTCCATGAGATTGGAAGTGCGTGTATTTAACACAGTCAGCATTATTTGCCTACATAGTTGCGCTCCCCCCTTGTTGAAAAGTTATTTGTCGCAACATTTAAATATAACTTAGATTGACCTCCACGTGTGCTGTACTAAAACTTGCAGTGCTAGCTCCTCAGTGTGTGAAACCTTAATGTTTCATGGGGAAAACAGAGAGGGGGCAGCGTGCTGGGAATGGGGAGGAAATGAAGCAACCTTTCCACAGACACCATCTGGGGGGATAATTTCCATAGCTGTCCAAAATAACCCTTTTTTATCTATTAAAGCTGGTCTGCAACTAGCTAAGATTCTGCTAAGACCAAAGGCTTTCAAAATGTTCTCGTGTGATTTACTGTCTTCCTTCCATTGCAAGGAAGTTTCATTAGCAAAGTTTCATTAACAGAATTTCATACAGGAGAGAAGAACCTGTAGTTCACTCTTGGGTTCCAAGCCAGTGAGACTTCTTTTTTCTTTTTTTTTCAATGTTGTTTATATAGGACACATTTTTGCCAAACTTCCAAGTTGTTAATTAGTGAATCTTTTTCATTCTGTTTTTGTTTGTTTGTTTCATCATTTATCAGGTTTTACCTGGCAAGATGATTACACACAGCATGTTATTGGTCAGGAACTCTCAACCATTCACAAAATCCACAGCAGACGCCCTGATGTATTTGCATCTGAAGGATCTGACACAGGAAGGTAAGTCTTCTGTAGTGTTTTTGCTTGGGTTTTGGAAAGGTTTGCAAACGATAAGAACGAGGTTGGCCCAGAAGCAGAATTTTAAAAATCACAAAAGCCACTATCTATATGATAAAGGTTTCCACCAATGTTCAGGGCACAGAATGAATTAAAACCTTGGACCTTGATTTTCTGTTTATCATCAAGTTAAGGAAATACACTTTCTATTGTTAATTAACGTGTCAGAATTCAAAACATCACGCCTTCCATTCAGTTTATGCACTTTCTAGTGTCAGTTCAGCCATCCCTACCTATGACTGGCTTAAAAAGGCAAATTTATAGTAGCTCAACTACAGGAGATATTTTATTCTGGACTAAGTATTGAATGGCATTCTGAGTGAGTAATTGTATTTTCCAAGTCAAATTCTTCCAAAACATACCTGTCATTGATTTGAAGTCCATAGATTCCTAGTGGTAATTGCAGAATTTGTTCAGGGAGGAGAGATTGCTGCAAGTTCCCATGACAGAAAATAATGTTGGGACATGGCTTGAAAGGTTTTGAGGGGTGACTTTGCAGTAATTGGTTGCAAGAGACACATCAGTAATTCTGTAGAGTGATATGGTTGTAGGGTCTGCAATTATATCATCTTCATATACAGTTACACATATAAAAAGTCTCTTTTACGTGGTCTGTTCTGTCCTACAGGCTTTTAAGTACAAGCCAACTACACAAACCCCAGAATGAAATTTTAGAAACAATTGAAAATGACTAATTTTGCTTTCTCTTACGTGATTTTAAGAATTACATTCTCAAAAGTAGTGAAATTGAAAGAAAGGGCTTTTTGTTAAAAAGACTTTGATCACAGTGGCATAAATTTGAGCTTCTAGCCTGGATGGGCAAAATACTGAATGTTGGAATTCAGATCTTCATGTACTGTAGTATGTGGTTTGCATATTCTGTAGAACCATTTTTTTTCTAGATTGCTTTTTTCTGGAAATAAAATGCTGTGTAATTGATACTTCCCAGTGTCTTCAACTATGTTTGCCTTGCTTTGATTTGATTTAATTCAGAGACTTTGACCCTGTATTTCACATGTTTGCTGATTCAAAAGCATTTCTTAAAATCACAGCACCATTTCAGAAGTGCAGTAAGGTAGAAACTTAACGTCTAAAGAAGATAGTGATCTGAAGATTACCATAAAGGTGATAACAACATGTGGTTGAATCCATAAACATGTTTTCACTGCTTAGATACACAAAATGTCAGTGTTGAATGGATTACTCTCAGTAGATGGTATCAGAAATGATCTTCAATATCTTCTGGGGATTTTTTTTTAAGAGAGTACCTAAAATTTTTATTCATGAGGGTAAGACAAAATAGGCCAGATCTCCATGATATCAAGGCCATATTCTCCAGTGTTCCAGATTTGTAGTTATATAAAAATAAAAAATATAAGAAGACATAATAAATTATTTAAGGTTTAGATTGAAAACAAATGCTCACTTTTAGGAATTCCTCTTTTTAACAAGTTTGAGATGTTTTACATTCTTAACTATAACTATACGTTAGAAAAAAGCTGCAACATTTTGTATATTGATACTTAAAGAACATCAGAATTTCAAATGTGTTCACATAAAGCAGTTCCTATTGTGGATAGATTTTCTGCAGTCACCAAGCTGTGCTTCTGAAAGCATTATCTTATGTGCCAACAGTTTAAAGCATTAATTGATTTTTCTGGTTGTCCATTTGCAACGTGTTTTGTAGGTCAGAGAACAGTAGGAAATCTGGTGTCTTGTAGATTCTGATCAAGTGTGTTATGTGTTCAGTGTGCTTAGTGTGCTTGCTAAAATCTTATCAGATAATAATTAAATAATTTTAAAAGTAACTTAGAGTAGGTATCTAATTATCAAAGAAACATTATGTCAGGAAGACCTTTTATTAAGGGTAACGTGTGTAATAAGACAATATGAAGTCATACTAATGAGTCATTAATCCCCACAGAGCTGGTGAGAGCAAGAAAATAGACTCAGACACTTGAAAGGTAAATTGACTTAGGCTAAATTAGTGCATGTGAAATCTGATGAAACAGAAGACATGGATTTCATCTCAAAAAAAATGCTGAAACTGGGAGTTTGATTTCAAGATGAAAGTTCTTTCTTTGTTGGCTAACTGGAGTGTACATGGTATTTCCTGGGTCCTTATTAAATTTCAAAAAACCCTCTCTTGAAAGAGGGCTCAAGATAAAGGAAAAAAGTCCATTCTGCACAGAGGGAATAAATGTCAGTTGTGTTCATTGGTGCAATTAGGCAAAACCACAAACGTTTCCAGCAAACTTCAATGTATGAAATGGAGTATAGTATTATTTCTATTATAAAACCATCATTAAGTCAGTAATAAGATACTCTCAGCATTTAAAAGGGAGAAATTTATTCTAAAATGTGTGGTTTCTATTAATTGGGAACATTCCAGAAATAGCAGAGATGCAGTTATTTAGAGATTTCCACAAAAAAAGCTTCTGAAATGCTAGATTTTGTAGGAAATATATAATTATTTCTGTAGATAAATAATTATATGTGGTATTTTCTTTATACTCTTAAGTTTGTTGTATGCAAAGTCATCTTTCAGAGCAAATTAAAACTGAAAATACTTCCAAATAAGTGCACAAAAAGAACTCATCTGACAGTCATCTCTCCTACTTACCAGGTGTTTTTATGTATTTGTCTTTCATCCATTTTCCAGTATGACTTTGTCATATTTAAAAGAAATATTTTAATTTAGTTGCACTAATTGGTCAGTTAATGCGTTTTCATTCCTGAGTTAACAAGGTGATATAGTGGTGAACCACAAAAATTTTAAAACATCTTTCAGATATATTCAGAGTATCTTATTAAAGTTGTCATCAAATGAAACGTAAAGCTTTGTATTCTTTTACATTTTAATTGTTTAAATGTTTATAGCCTAAAGTAGTACATCTAATGTGGAATGTAAATACGAGTGCAATTATTGTCTTCATATGAAAAATGAGAAATCTTAGATCCCAGATTTTACTTCTACCACCAGTGACAGTGACTATATATTGTAAATAATGGTTTGAAAAGCCAACCTAAATACTGTCCTTTGTCTGTGCATTCAGTTCCTGTTGGCTCCAGTGGAAATCCTTGGGGCAGAATTGTCTGGGCTTTTTTTTTTTTTTTTCATTTTCCCTCCTTTTAAAATTAGTGAAGAAAGCAGGAGATAGGTGTTGGAATTAATCAATGAATGAAAGATGAGTGTTGGCAACTGGGATCCTTCCTATGAAGAGAGCCTGTTTGGATTAGTTCATCTCTACTGAAGCAGAAAGCACAGTGCCCAGGTTTTTTTAAAACTGCAGAATAGTTTTGGTCTGGCTTTAAGCTGAAAAGAAGGTGGATAATGTTACCTGCATGTCCACGCTCCATCAGAAGGCAGAATTTAGAGCTCTGGAATAAGAGGAAAAAGGAAACAGCATGAGAAGGAAGCAAGACTTGATGGTAAATTATATCAGGTTTGCCATAGTGCTCTGTGGAGTAACCCTTCTTTTTCCTAGGGTTTGTGTCCCTGGTGGGAACCTGCTGTTATACACTGGGAAGAAATGGAGAATTTTTCTGGTATTTCAAAGTGAGCAAACCTGGGAGCACTGTTGGTTGCAATGCCACCTCAGTAAATTAGATTATTAATTACATCTATTAGTATTAAATTAGTAGGGACACACATTTACTACAACTGTGAGCATGGAAGGAAGTCTGTGAATTTTTGATTAAAGTAGTATAACTAAACCTCAGCTTTGGAAAATGATATAATGGTGCTCTCTCAGGCTGTGCCTCTACGTTAGTGCCAAGATGTGGGCTGGTAGAATAAAATTTTATTTACAGTGGCACAGAGATGTTGAAAGTCAAATTCATTCACTGAGCTGTAAAGCTCTTCCACCTGGAATTCTTCCTCACTGGAGAAGTGTTTGGGCATGTGAGTAGGAAATGGTGACACCAAAAGGTGATTTCCCTCAAACAGCTTCACTCACAGGGAAGGAAGAGGGCTGGGAACTTTCTCTCTGCTTTCCTGCACAAGGAATGGAACAGTTACCGATGCTGACATTTAAATTATCATCACCATTTATGTGTTGTTGAGATAGATGAGGACAGCTGGTAATAATTCAGATTCATTGCACACAGCACTCTGAATCCCATATAAACACCTCCACACTGCCATCGTTTAATCACATTTCTAGCTTTTCTTTGCAAATGTCACCAAAATCTGTCTAAACCACTCAGGAAACACCACTGTTCTGTGAATCCCAGGCACATTAGAAGATCAGAAGAGATACTTGTTCCATCTCATTATTCCCTTTTCAAGCCTTTCACTGGAGTTTATTTGTTCCATTATTTCTGCATATCCAGTAGTCTTTCTTCTTTTCTTTACATTGGTGCAGAGCCAAATTGGTATTAAATCTCATCATCATCCAGCAAGTTTTTTAAATCTTAGAACCATTTCATATTTCTTGGGGGTGCTATTTAATCATGTGCATTTTCTTTTTACAGGCATTTTCTTTGCTTTTGAATATGGCTTTGCCTTGATGTGGCATTTTATTTGATTTAGTCTAGAATCATTAACTTTGATTCATGAAATAAATTGTTAATAGTGCAAAATTTTTTGACTGCTTTTGCTGAAACATTGAATTTTCTGTACTTTTGTGGTTGCTAAGCTTTTGGGTGATTTTTCTGTTATGTGTTGAACTACAGTGGCTTGTAGTGCCTTTTTAGTTGGCCACTTTGTACATTGGACAGGCTGGTAACTTTCTTTTCCTTGCTTTTGCTGTGCAGGACTTTGGGACAGAATGAAGATAACGAAAGAAATTATGATGTGGAAAATGATGTGAACTTGGCCAAGTCTCTTCAGCAATACCTTAAATATCTCAGAATTCTCTCCCAGTCAGCATCTAAAAATTTGTATCCAAGGAAGACAAGTGACAAAGCTTCTGTCAAGGTAGTATTTTTAATGTGGTTCTTACATTCTGTGATTTTGGCTTCCTTTTTCCATTTCTCATTTTCCAGTTCTCAGTTTTGAAATTTCCCCTGTCTGAAGACCAGACATTGTTTCTAACTGCCTCCTCCAATTGATTACCATAAGTGCACTAAGTTTTCTTGAAATTAATCACCTTCAGCATTGTAAAGGCTTCAGCTCATCAAATTTGGAGCATTTTATCCTAATTCGGGATGGATTGCATGTGATGGAGAAGGAAGAGTGGGATAAAGCTGGTACCATCTTGACTGGATGACCTGAAACTGTGTATCTGGGCTACTCTCCAAAAACCTGGCTGAACTACTGTGTGAATTCTTGCTGGTGTTTATGCTGCTTAGGGTGCAATTCATATAATCTTTAAGCAGATTTTAATAATGGGTCTGATAAATTGTGCCTCAACCTTTCCTACTTTTTATTGATCATAAGGAAAGCCTACTGTGACCAGTTAAGTTTCATATTTATATTATTTATAATGATACCTAGGAAGATAAACACAGCCATTAATACTTGAGTATTGACTATGTCAAAACTACAAACATGCCTATTTGAGAACTAAAGCATTTTTTCCCCTTCCTGGAGAAAATCTGTCTCACTCTAAGATGCAACTTGATAAATTTATTAAAATTATTGGATGAAGGGGTTCCATACAACAGGCCCTTATGGCCCTGTATCTTTTGCTCAAAAGATGTGCACTCTTTGATTTTAAAGAACTAGGCTGCTGTTACAGCAATCCTTTACAAAAAATTGTCTGTGCTATTTCAATGCCTAGGGTATAAATGCAAAATCTGCCAAAAAATATACTGAAGTTTTAGGAAAAGTATCGGGTGAAGAGACTGTAGTGTCAAAGCCAAACTGCTGTAATTTAGTTCAGGGACTAACTCAGAGGCACCAAACTGCTGTGGTATCTGCAGCAACAGCTCCTGGCAACAGCACCAGTTGTAGCAACCATTTAGTCATGGTTGTTATTCTTGTCAGAAGCACAACTTCCCAGTTTCTGGCTGACTTATATATAGCACTTATGATTTATGGCACATGTCACCAGGTGCTCATCTGGGGCAAGAGGAGCTTTCAGGCAGCGGCAAGGCAGCTCCGAAGAGGATTCAGGGGCCACCTTGATGGTGCTTTTCCTCCTGGGTGCTGGCTGCAGTGAGGATGCTCTGTTTGAATCGCTGGCTTTCAACAAAAACTTGCTCAAGAAGTATTTCAGTGGGTCTGGTGTTGTCATGCAAGTTCATAAATAATCCATATGGCTGAGACCTTCTGTGGGGAAGCCTGCTGTGATAACACCACCCACCAACCTTATCGAGTGTTGCCATGGAGATGGGTACTCTGAAGCCTGGGGGAGTGGGATAAAAAGGAGAAAATCTGGAAATGAAGCACGTATAGGAGCAAACTGTACACTTCTATTTACTAAGGAGCATTTTGAAACAGCAGACATTGAGTCAGATGTGTTACCTATAATTGAAAGTCAAAAAAAGAAGAAATGAAAAATTATTTTAAAAAGTAGAGATCAGCCATGAATTTTAAATGATCCTGGAGATGTTTCCTATCCTCAGCAAATAAAATGCAACTGCTTTTCTTGAAAAAGCAAGAGGGACATGGTATTTTTAACTTGATTCATTGTTTTGTTAGTGAAATAGCATTGAAATAAGAGAGAAACCAGGATTTTTGCTGCTCCGAGGAGCAGGAAAAAACCTGGTAAAATGTAACAATTTAAAAAGAGAAGGTGGAAAAATAACTGAATGAGCTACCTCTGATATGGTTGTACCACTTGAAATTGGAGACAGCTACCTTATGCACTTTAATTGCAAGCGTCAACAAAATATTGGTACCTTGTTTTTGTACTTAATATATAGATTACAAACCCACATTAAATAATTGTAGCAAAAGCTGATCTTTTCAACTTTTTTGTCCCTTTCTGATTAAAATAAGCACAAGACAGAGGTACTTTGCCCTACTTAGAACTGCAACTTTTGGGCTTTGCCCTTCTTAAAAATAATTTTCTTTCAAGTATATATTTACCTCTGTCACTTCATTCCTGCTGTTGGGGAGTGGGAGATGTAACACTACTCTGGTTGCTTTGATACCTTACATGCTGTGAAGTGTAGCTGAATCTTGCAGAAATTTAGTGCTTCTTGACAGACTTCCTGCGTGGATTCAGGTTCCAAGCCTGACATCAGAGGTCTCTGGCCAAATGTAAAACAAAGGAAGATAAAAGATAAAGAGGTTTTAAAATGTTCCTTATACTCTGAAAGTGTTATTTTGTATCTTAGCATTAATATATTTTACAAACTTTCAGTCTTCAGTTGCCCTACTGTCTTCCTCCTGTATTATCAGAATAAAAATACAGAGCTTCAAAATTACTGAATAGACATCACACACGGAGTTATGCAGAAAGTTGTAAAATAAAACATCACAAAACTTAAAGCAGGTAACTCTTTTCCTATTTCCCTTGTTCAAACAACTGTCAGCTTGAGGCTTGATACAACAGTGACAGAAATAACACCAGTAAACTTAAATAATGTGATTGACCAAAATTCCTATGGTGTCTCCCATTTACTGCAAGAGCTTCTTTGTGTGATTTTTGAAGCACTTGAAGTTCATCACTAACTTAGAATTCTATTTCTCAGTATTTAGGCAGTATCTACTGCAGGCTGTAATCTAGCCAGCTGATAATGACTCTGCCTGGAAAGAAATAGTAGCAAATCAGAAGTTTGATGTGTCTGTTTCCTGAGGGTTACAGTTGTAAAGAACATCTTTAGTTCAGCTGAAAAGAGTTGTTCAGGAAATGGGCACTTGGTGGCATTTGTTACTTAAGCATTAGCTAGTGGGATTTTGTGTTTGGTTTTCTTGGTCTTCCCCACACACACACTTGGGCTTTATGAAAGTTTTACCATTCACAAAATGCTGAGTTATCAGTCTTTGTGATTCCTTTCTACCAAACCTGGATGCAGTATGCAAATTAACAAATAGCCAGGCACATATTTTAATGAGAATTGGTGTATCTTACCTACAGAGGCAAGAAATGTGGAGGCTTCAAATCATGTGTGAATTGCCCTGTCCTTCTCCCCTCCAGCTGGAGCAAACCTCTCTCATATCAAAACACCCAAACCCCTGAAAAACGCACTGCACCCTTGACATTCCTACAGAAACTGAGGCTCAGGGGTTTGTTGTATTTGAAAGACAGCACGTGCCTGGTATTGCTAAAGCTCAGAGGCTGTAATGGAGAACTTGCTGGTGTGTATACCTATATTTGATTAGTTACGGGAGATTTCAATTGTGCTGCTTTCATCTGACCAAGAAAATTTATTACTCATCACAGAAAGAGAACTTATTTGAGACCTGACCCAAAGGTACTTCCTGCTGAACAGGCTGTAGGAATAAGGAAGTTGCCATCACAATTGTGCTGTGGCTGTATTTCTTGTTGCAGGAATTTCTGTTCTATGTTTGGGATTTGTGGCTTGAAGAATCATGGAATTGCTTGTTCTCCTTCCCCCTGACTTGGCCTCTGAGAGCTTCAAATCGGGTTGGTCCTACCTGCTGCTGAGGTCTTTGTCAGGCCAATGTGCCATTCAGGCCCTCCTGGGTAGGATGGAGGGAAAGAGAAAATTATGTCAGATGCGTTAGGGAATTTCATGAATGTTCTGTTGCTACTGTTTCTTTATGTTTTAGTTACATTCATTTTCATGGTAGACTTCTTGTGTAGCTATTGTGATTACAGGAATCTCCACATCTTAGGTATTCTCATAAATTTTAAAGCAAAGATTTCCGAGGGACAAAAACCTGAGAATCTTTACATCAAAGAAGGAGCTAATAAAGTTAAAGGCCTTTTCAGAATCATGAGGGGGAAAATAAACAGGTAAAGTGACGAGTTAGTGCCAGAGAGTTGTGGCTCAGAAATGCAGTGCTGCTGAAAGGAGAGAAGCTACAAGTAAAAGGCATATAAATTATATAAAATAAAAATTAATATATTTGTTGGCCTGAAAAATCAATAGTTTGAATCTTTGTAATTGATCACCAAAACAACTAAGATGTGTGATAATTATTTAAAAGGATTATTATTTATTTTAGAAGATCTGAGTGCATGAGTGCTCAAAGATGTACTCTGAGCTTATCTGCAAATAATTACTGTGATTACCTAGTAAGAAATTACTTAGTCGTTGCATGTTTTAACCTGGAACTTTAATTCAAAAAAGCAGCACCCTTATTTATCTAACACTGATTATACAGGACTGAATGAAGTTCATCAGAATTTTGACAAAAAGTAAAAATTAGTAATTTTTAATAAAAAATAAAAAGGTAATTTTGACAAAAAGTAAAAAAACTTCCTGCAGTGTATACATTTAATCTCTATTTATATAAAGGTAAAATTTAATATTTCATATATAAAGGATTATGTGTAAAAAATGTAATTCAGCTGTGCTTGAATACTTTCATAAAAATATTTCTGGAGTAATTGATAAGGGAATGTCTCCTTGAAGCTACAGAATTGCTTCTCTATTGGCATACTTATGCAATGATATCTGAACATTTCCCAAGCACTGGTGTATCATTTACCTAAAGCCATTACAAAGTAGGGAAGAGCTAATGCCCCTACTTCACAGACAGATTAGACAGATTTTTGGAGGTCATGCAATAATTTTTTTGGTAAAGCATAGGCTAAAAGCTAAGTCTCAAATCCCAGAAAAGTATTTCATCTTTCAGATCATTTTCCTCTTCATGGCTCTTTATGGCAAAATAGAAACACTAAATCTTTCTTAAAAGGCCAATAAAACCCCACATACACAAAAAAACCCCCAAACTAACCAAGGAAAAACCCAACAAAATACAAAACCAAACCAAAACAACCCCAAAACCCAACAAACAAACCCCCATAAGCGCTGGAGCAGAAATAATTTGACCATATAAAGATGTCTGTATTGGTGCACATCAGCCTAAACTCATTCAATGATCAATGGAATGAAAAAGAGAGTTTTCAAGTTGCGATCCATCTGTTTTAATTTAAGTATATAAAATGAGACATTGTAATTTCCATCCTCTTGGCCATTCTGCAGGAATCTGGTGTAGACTGCAATTTTTTCTGGAAGGACCGGTACCTGCACATTTAAAGCTCTAATAGAACCATGGCTACATGGTTCTATTAGAGACAAAGCCTAGTAAAATTGCAATCATATTGTGTGTGGCATAAATACAATCTCGTGATCTAATGCAACTTGTGATTTCTTTTTTGGAAAAGAAATTCCTACCTAATAATTTAGGAAGGGAGCATTCTAGTGCTAGTATCATGCTTAAGTCTTAGATCCAACCCATGCTTTTACCTACAACCCATCAGTTTATGCAGGACATAATGACAGAGTTTCAACATCTAACATAGAAACCATCATTTCCCTTATCACACAAGTATCTTGAAAGGATTAATTATTTTTTCAATTATTAGAAGATACAAGTGCCATAGAAATGTTATTATAAATGATCTGTGTCAAGTCTGGAGTCTTATTTAAAAGGGCAGTTAATTAATTTCTAGTAATTGCCAGATGAAACATAGATTGATATTTTTAAAATCTCAAATACTGACTGGGTAATAAGATTCAGTTCTTTTTCAGACCCTTCCCTTCAAAATCAACAATTTTTTTCCATGTGTTTGGAGTTCATTTCTGTAATTTTTCCTGCAAGTTTGCTGTTTGTCTTGCAAATATTTACTCCCTGTGCTTCAGTACATTGCAATCAGTAAATAGAAGATGATGGAGCTGATACAAATTTTAAAGTGCATTCTATTTTTATTTTTCCATTCTAATTATCAAATGAGAAGTTAGAGCTCACAGAAATTTTAACTTACTTTATCTACCTCTGCGTGAGTATGTTGGTGTAGACATTTCAGGACAGTGGAACAGCAATTTCTTTATTTTTAGTGTGGGAAAAGACCTTAGCTGACCTCAGGCAGTTGTCCAGCAAATGGAAGGTTGCTTTCAATGGGGGTGGTTATAGAGCAGTGTTGTGGACATCAATCCTGCAGATCTCTATTCACTTGCATTTCTTAGGATAAAAGTATTTTCTAGATTCCTGTGTTGGAGTTATAAATATATTGAATTGGTGTAAATGTGCTCAACTTTTGGCAGATGAAGATCATCATGTTTCTATGAAAATCATCTTTAGATAATGAGATAGCTCAATATACCAGCATATGCCTACAGAAAATGTGTTTAAACATCATTCACTGAAACCTTGAGTAACAGACTTATTGGCATATGAGCAAAATGTTCTCAGGCAAAGGAGGCTGATACACCGTGGTAGATCCACCAGCACTGATCACCAGGCTGCACAATTTCTACTGTCACTGTGGGCTGATTGTCACTCTTTGGTTCCTGCTGGTGGTGTCAGGGACCTCCTGAATGCAGTGGCCTGGCAGAGGCAAAGATGCCCCAAGTCTTGTGTCCCCACGTCCAGGCAGTGGCCAAGTGGAGCAGGAGGCACCACAGGACACAAGGTACAGAGCAGAGATTCCTACCCAGTTAGAAATTGAGTTTGTTGAGAAGACAGGAGAGACACGAGACATGGTCACACAGGTGTATTGGTCAGCCTGCTGACATGCTACCATTCCAGATACTTCTTTTTCCTAAACATCCCATAGTATGCCTCAGACAATGACAAGATGGCACCCATAAGGAGTCCCACATCTCTTAAGGAGTCCCACACCCCTACAGACATTAACCCCTTTCAGTCTGCGGGGTGATCCAGAGAGCCTTTCCTGTAAACCATCTGTCTGGCTGGCACTCCTGGACATGATGGCTGATGGCTCACTGTGATGGCCCTGGATGAGCCAGGGCAGGGGCCCCTTGCCATCGATCAGGTTATTGGGGGTCATCCACCCTTCATTTTTTCCAGGTGTTTTATCCTTCATGTGTGGAGACAAGCCATGTATCCCAATGTGTAAAACTGACCTTTTTTGTTCATGACGAGCCAATCATGAATGCCAAGGAAAGACCACCCAGAACTCCTTCTACACCAAAGGAAACATTGTTTTGACCCATAGATGGAGATGTGTCAAAAGAAAACAGAAAATGCAGCAGAGCAGTTAGTTATGAAAACTAAAGACCGTAAGTTACATCAACTGACAATAAAAATTAGCCATGTAGGAGATTCTGTTGTAGATAGTTGAAGGGTAGGCAAGTGGATATGATCGTTCCAAAGGAGATCAAGAAGGGCTAGGAACGTCTGAGACTTAAAAGTCTCAGATTTTATTAAGTAGTAACTTATATGAAAGAAGCCAGTGTATTGTCCTTTCTTTTATTCTTTTTTTTTTTTTCTTTTTTCTTTTTTGAAGGTTGTTTTGTTTAAGAATGGAAGCCAAATCTCTGAAATCAACTGAAATTACAGCAGTAGAGATTATTGAATGCTGTAGAGTCAGAGCCTGGACAGTCCTGTTGCACTGTGGTTTCACAACAAGGATGAGGAAATAAAGTCATGATTAGTCTCAATCAAAGCAGACTCCGAAGGCTCCTTTTGCTTGATCAAGTTTTTGACACTCCAAACTACAGCATGTTAATTAACAATCTCTGCCACCTTCTCTGATGTAGTTCTTAAATGGTTTCAAAGCTACTGTATTTTTCAGAAAGAAAATAGAAGGTAGTTACGGAAAATTGTCAATGAAATTTTAGGTCAGGTGAGATGACTCTACTGTTGCCTGTTCCTTAAACCTGTGAATCTGTGGAAAGGCCATGGCCTGCTGCTCTCCCATCACTGCAGGAAACGCTGGTTTGGCCTCTTTTCCAGTTTCTAGATTCTGAATTAATTTTCCAAATTCTTGGGGTTTGTGCATGGTATAATATCATTATAATTAGTGAAAAGGTCATTAGCAGCTGGTAGAAAAGACCTTTGCTTCGTTATTACTCAGACAATTGAAAACATTCATTAGCTGTAGTTATTATTTTCACATAAAGCTAACACTGGATTTGGTGCAGAGCATGTAAGGTCATGTCTACAGCACACAGAGCTTGTCAAGGGAGTTCCCCCCTTTCAGCTTGAACCTGGCTGGAAGTCTGCTGAGATATCCTGACAGGACAGCACCGTGTGGGCACAGCAGCTCAGCAGCTGAAAGAATTAAGGCTTTGTTGTCATAGGACTTGCTATTGAGCTGTGATGCTCTGAGGACAGAGCTGTGCTGCTTGCTCAGCCCCATCCCAGGGACTGTCACGCTGCCATCCACTCCATGACACATGTTTGGGCCCTCAGGTGGATTTCTATCAATTTAAAGGCAAATAGAGCAGTACAAATTCACAGTTTACCCTTTGATTCAGCAATCAGGCAGTGCCACTTGTGCTGGTGTTTATTTTGGGGGTTCACATAAGCACAGGTATCTCCCGTGTAGTGGGTTTGCATGAGACAAGTCTGTGTGAGTCACAGAGCATCTAGACTGTGTCTGGTACAAAAAGCTCAACTTCGTTTACTCCACACAGTGAGTTAAGGTGTATGAGGTAATTTCATTTCTGGTAGTCTTTGGAAAATGTTATTTTATCCCACCATGTGTAAAGATGGGCCTTCCAGTGCTTGTTGTGGTTTTATCTTCTAATTTCAGAGACCATAATGTCAATATCTCAAATAGGCACAGCAAATTAAGGGTTGTAGGTGGAATCATGCTTCAACCAAATTTAGGTGGTAGCAAACATAGGTTAATATCTGCAAATGCATCAAACAGAAAAACATAAATGAAATTGAGGGCAGAAGATTTCTTCTTTATGCATTTCAGTGGGATTTTTGTTAGCTCTATATGCCTTCCAGATTTAGCAAGTGTATGTGCAAGAAAGGAAGTATTTTGTCATAAATTTGATTCCATTCTTTCTGCACTTGGGCAAAACATTCAAGTCAATCTACCCTTTAGTGGATAAATTGAACAGCATTGTGTTTTATGTATCTAATCCTGCAGCCCTCTTTTAATTTGTATTTTTTAAAATAAAACATGTAGTCCATAGACTTTTGCATAGTGTGTCTGCAGAGTGTAATTTAATGTGCTCTTCTGTGAATTTTCATGCAGAAAATGTCAGTTAGTTACATACCTAAACCATACAAGACATTGCCCTAACAATTCCATCTTCAGAAAGGTTAGTGTGTGTGTATTTTTTGTAATGTGTGAATTATTGAGATAGCTTATTTGAAAGGTGGCAAAGGAGAGGGAAATCCTGTGCAGATGGAGAAATAAGATTTTTTTTAAACTGAGGGTTTTATCAATTCAGAGTACTTTTCAAAGGCTTTGTATTAGTGACAAGAAATAATTGAACAGTATTTTGCTTATTTAAAAATGAAATGTTCCTGATAGTAACAGGGGCTTCAAGCCTACTCAGTATAAACCATTTGTATGGTAACTAGTGCATTCTTTATTTTTACACATTTCACTTAATGTTTGTTTGGGGTGGGGTTTTTTGTTCTATTACTGGCACTACTTCATATGAGTCCTGTGTAATCAATCCAGAAACATATTTTCTTTCAAAAATTTCCATCTCCGTGTTTCCCTCTGCTTCTCCATAATGTTAGAAGATTCTCCAAAGGCACCAATATAGGAATTTACATTCTTTTCACTAACCATGGACTATGCCATTTAACTTTGACATTAATCAAACTAGCAATGTCCATGTTCAGGAGTGGGTTTTGCAAAACCCACTTCAAATAAGATCATCACAGTGCTCTGCAATTGTTATTAATAACTTGAGATGTAAATTGTCTCTGGATTCTAAATTACATATTACTGATATTTTTGTTCTATATTTTTATGTAAAAATTAGATTTTTTTTTTCCCATACCACTTAGGCAAACCCATAGTTTAGGATTGTATTTCTCTGTGCTGAAATTTTACTTGGATTTCATCTTGCATATGTCAGGTGGCATATATATTTCTGGTGTTTTGTTTGAGATGGGGGCAGCAAGGAAGGGGGTTTTTTTCTTCTGCAAGTGGAGAATTGCCACACAGCTGTGAGACCCCTTTAATTAAAGTCAAAGTAAACTACATCAGAAGGGCTGCTATCTCAATGAAGACAGCTGAGCTATCAGTGCTCTGCTTTAATTAGAACTTTTAATATTTCATCCCTTGCTGCCCAAAGTGTGACCTGTCAAGCTGCTGAGAGGCTGCCCCTTCCTGGCAGAGGTGGAGCTCTGAGCCCAGGGCTGGCACACACTTATATCCAATTTGTGTATGATCACTTGGTGGGTGGGTGGTCTTTTCTTTGTTGGTGTGCTCGTTGTCTGGAAGAACAGTAAATCGCTGATCTGTTAATGCTAAAGGGTATTTGGACTTGTTCAGTAGCTCATCAAAAGCCAGCCCACATCTCCTAACCCTAATCTTTCACATGGTTTGAGAGTGTCCAGCAGTTTCTTCCCCTCTAACACTTACTAGTAAAGCTTAAGAGGCAAAAGAGAGAGCTGGATATGGGACACATCCAAACTGGGGTGCAGTTACCAAGTTGGGTTGAGGAATTTCTTGTCTTTCCATGGCTGAATGGGGAATGTCCTCTTCCCCCTGTTGCATTTCTCACTTTCCCAGCTCCCTGTTCTTCCTTTCCTTGAGCCCAGGAGGTCCTCTGGAAGGCTCCAAGGCAGAGAGAACAGGAGTGGGGAAGGCAGATGGCAGCTATGTGAATTCTCAGTGAACTGCTTGGGGTGTCCTGGGCTGCTTTGTGCCATCCTCTGCAGTTCCTCCTCACTCTGGAGTGAGTATCGTTAGAGAGTTAATTACCCCAGGCAAAGACCCGTTCAGATAGGGAGATAAATGCATCTGACTGTAAGTTTTTCACATTCAGGCTTTGCTATTAAGCATGTAAACAGCATTCAACTTGCATTTTGACAACTGGCTTCCCCTTGGAGCTGATCAGAGCAGTGCCTACCCTGCAGCTGGAGCACTGAACCAGAGCTGCACTGCTGCTGTTTGATACAGTTCCCATGGGACACTGAAATATTTCATACACAAAGCTGCTTGATCTCTAGCTTTATTTTTTTGACACTGCTTCACTGCAGCCCAATTTCTTGGCTTTCACAAAGCACATTTCTATGTTAAAGACCAACTGCAGAAATCCAAAGCCTTGCATTGGTAGGTCACAAGCCAAAGTGGCCAAAGTGCCTTTTGTCTCTGTAATAAAATTGCCTATAACATAATTCTATTAAAGTCTATTTATGGAACTATGGAATGAACCTCTTCAGTCGTTTCTTAAGGGGAAGAAAACCTTCTTGGAAAGAAATGGGTATGAATATGTATTGTAAAATCCACTGGCTGTCAAAGGAAATAAAATTGTTCAGGCAGAGAGCAAAATTATTGTCCAGAAATTAGGACCAAGGTAAAATCTAAAAGTAATTCTTCATCTCTGGAGAAGTTTATCAATCTGACTTATTTTGTTTTTTACAAAGTACATTAGCAAATACATAAATAATGATTTTTCTGTCTGAATCCTTCTAATTGCTCTCCTCTGGAGTGTATAGTCTCTTCACTCCCTCTGTATTTTGCAGCTCTGTCTGTCCTAAATCATTGTGCCATCAGTGCACAGGAACACCAGTGATTCACAATAATTTATAGCAGTGAGAGCTGAAATAGTCCCTGTCCTAAGGCTGCCACATTGTGATGTAGTTTGTGTGAGAGTTTAACCAAGAAAGCACAGCTGAGAAGCAGGACCTGTCCTGCAGCACACATACAGGATGGGATGTAGCATCAGCAAGTGTCCTGAGGGAATCATAAACAAAGAATCTAATTGGAATGATTCTGGAGAAATTATTCTGGTAAATCTCTCAGTTCTAAGTTGTATTGAGCAAGAACTGAAGGAAAATTATTTTTGAAATTATTTAGGAGGATGGAACTGGTTTGCTAAAAAATGAAAAGGCCTGCCTTCAGGTTGTGATAATAGCAAAAATGTCTCTAGGATTAAATCATAGTAAAAAGAACGTCCATCTGGTGTGTCCATGAAAATAGAAACTGAAAATAGAAAACTGTACTGCAAGCCCACCTTTCCACTTTTTATTCCCCAGCACTTTTTCAGTAAAAAATGTGGTTTGAGCTTGACTGACATGTTTTTAACATTGTTGTTTAATTTGCTGTGGTGTTTTTCCTGAAAACAGTAATTTAATTAAAAAACAATTTCACTGTTTTTTATACTTTTTTTTCATAGCATCGGATGATATATTTACTAGAGATTTAATTTAGTGGAAAAATATTTCATTTAAAATAGAACAGAGTGTTTAATGTATGCAAAAAATTTGCTTTACTTACTTGGTGTTCCTTTAAAAATCTATTTTTAATTTGACATGCTAGTTTTTGTTATGTAATCTTAAAAATAGTTATTCTCACAGGTTAAGTAAAAACCAAAGGGAAAGTAGATTTATTAAATTTCCTTTGTCTGACTGAACACAAATAGTTCACGTAGTTAACACTGAGTTGTTATTCTCTCTCTAATCTCTTGTTCTTGCTTTTTAATAATTTGATAAACTGGAATTTTGCACGTAAGTAGTAGTGCCTCTTTGAAGCACGCTTAACAGTTTGAGGTTTGCAGTTTGCATTTGCATGACAGGTTCCAATTATTGTTTTCCTGGCTGGTAAAGCACTAAGGCTTCTGCCTCAGATCCCGGCACAACAACAATTACAATTGCAAAGCAATTCTGACCCCTTTCCTTTTGTCCACCTTCTGCCCTCTCTAGAGCTACATCTACAATGACCCTACGAGGTACTACACGAGGCAGAGCCCCCAAGAGCCATCACCTCCTTTGGCCCATGCATCCAAATCCCAGCAGGAATTCCCTGAGAGCCCCCGCGGGACGACGCTCAGCCAGCGCCAGCCGGACTCGCTCCCGCCGGAGTCGGGAATGGGGCTCGGCCAGAAGAGCCTGATGGCCGCACTGCGCTCCTACATCACCCAGAACCTGTCTGCACAGAGCAGGGAGAAAAGCCCTCACAGCAGGACTAAAGGCCCTCAGGTCTATGCTGAGAGGTTGTACTCTACACCAGGCAGTCCTTTTGATGGACCTTTTGCCAAAGGAAAAGCGGAAGATTTCAAAATGAGGAAGCTGTTCCAGCCGAGGCCTGTGCTGAGGCCAACCCCTGAGATGCTGAGTCATAAATCTGCTTCCCAGGATGGTCCAAAGGACCCTCTGAGCATTGTGGATGGTAAAGTTGATACTTACTTATTTTTGCTTACCTGAAGTTTTCCCTCATGTTTACTGCACATTTCTGAGAAAAAGAAAATAAAATTAGACATTTGATATATCTCCTAGTATTGGCATATTTAAATCTGCCATAACACAGTAATAATGTTCACCATTCCAGTTACTCTTTCCCTGCAAACATCTACCCACATTCTTCAGCCCACCTTCCATATGTGTGCCGAAATATATGGCAATTAGTAAGACACAGCATTTATGTAATTTATTATATTTTCAAAGCATTTTACAAACAACGCATAATTATGGGTATATCTTCGCTATCAAATCTGTTTTTATGCGGTCATCCCACACTATATATAGATAATACAGGAATGGCTGGTTTTGTTCCATGTCTCTTTATTTAACTAGAAATTCAAGGACCATGGGTAAAATTCAAAGTTAAGCACAGAAATTAACAGTGAGATGAATTCTGGTGCAGAACACAGAGAAGGGAGGAGTCTGTCAGTTCCATGGATAGGTGAACAAGAAGGTGGGGTTGCATCTAGTTGTGTCTGGGCATCCTGTAACAAAAAATCCATTTCCTGGATTTTCTTTTTTTTTTTTTTTGATAATGCTGTTTAACAATGATCACAGTTTCTTCTGTATGTGATAGTTCAACAAATATTTAAATGGAAACGGAGGGTAACATCCCCATGCTCTGCTGCACTTAAAGCACTGCTTTATGAGTCTTGGGGATCACATAGACTTTATAACTATGATTAATTTTGTTGTTTCTTTAAACTAATCTAAATATCAATGTTATTCCTGTCGTTCAGAATGCCTGAAAAATGAGAGTTGATCCTCAGCCACTGTCAAGCACTTGTATCTGTTACACTGCAGTCACTGCTACCCCAATGGATTTTGGTGATATGTAAGAGGGTTCCTTTGAATCCCTCTTTATCATCCATAAAGTGTAGTGTTGTTTGATTTGTTTTGTTGGTTTTTTTTTAAATATCCTCCAAGACCAGAACACACACAAACACACAGGAATGTCAGAGTTTCAGCAGAGGAAAGATAATGCTTGCAGTCTAAAGGATGCTCAGAAGTGAAAGCATTCTTGGTATGGTGCCCAGAGATAATAGGTTTCAAGGAATGAACTATAATGTAAAATCAAATCCAGGTGGCACTGTAAGTCTCTTGCACAGGTTAGACAATTTTGTTGCTAGACTCAAAACAAACTAAGCACATGCTGGTTTCATTATCCTCCAGCTGTTCCACTTCACCTTTCCTGGTAGGAGCCAACTGGGAAAAAAAATGCTTAACACTTACAGGGATAACATGTTTCACAATTCATTGGGTTGTGCTGCTTTGGCTTCTCATACATAATATGCCCTATAGGAACTTCTACCATTGCATTTGCTTTTAAATGTTGCATAGACAAGGCATTATGAACTGTTTCATAATTCAGGAAATAATGTGGTTTCCTTTGTATTTTTGAGCCACTTAATAATCTCACAAAATAGTAGTGAGGACAGACCCCAGCATATTCATTGCTTAAAATGCAGTCCATTGGAATGAAAGTGGTTTAGATGCAGATTTCCCAGGCTAACCACACAACCTCTTTCTGCTTTTAACCTTTCTCCAATCTCTCTTGTGTTTATGGATCATTGTAAACTTGTGGGTTGTTTTTGTCTTGCACTCTCTGAACTACAGAACTGTAAAAAAACTGGAAGGCATGGGGTGCTCAGTTCTCTGATCCATCTGATAGAGGATTAGACAAAGGCAGTGGCCTGGGAGAACAATCCAGAAGGTACTGAGCAGATTAGTACTGAGAATTGCTGCAAAACAGTGGCAGGTAAATTCTCTAACAAGGCACCCTGAGGGAGAAATACAAAAGAAGGAAATGTAGAGTTATTTTTCTATCAGATTTGGAAGTTGTTACCTCTAGGAGTAGCATGATGTGCGTGGGTACAGCCTTTGTAGTCACTGTGCAACACTGGAATTGTTAATCTCTCCTCTGCACCAGCCGTATTTAGAATTTGGCTCAGTTTTATGTGGTTTGTTCTAGTCTACTGATTTTTTATGTGTTAAATATTAAAGAATACGTCTCTCTGTTCCTTTGAAAAGGTCACAGAATTAGTAATTCAGATGTCTTAAAAAAATAGCAAACTTCCACATTTATGGTACAAAAATATTTTTTTATACATCCTCTCTCTGGCAAAGCTGGGATTACCATTCCATATGGTGCTCAGCTGCTGAGGCAGCTAAGACATGGTCAGTAGGGTGATGGGGTTGGAGAAGACAGACCACGCTGTGGAATTTCAAAGTTACTGCTCCCATGCCATGTGGTTGTCAGGCAAGCTGGCTTTGGCTCTTGTGCCAGCGGAGTAGGAGGCATCATTTATGTGCTGTACAATAAAAAGCTGTTTTCCCTGGATAAGGTGCTATTACCTACTAGGGAATTCTACTGGTGGAGCTTATATTCAAAATTACATCTTCTAGGACATATATGCTTTTACTGCCATTATAGTTCCGGGGTAACTATAAAAGGCAGTTTGCATTCATCAGTTACAAAGCTGGAGCTGAGGGAGAAATCTGGTTTGCAGTACAAGCCCTATGAAACATGACTGAGCATTGCTGAGTCTACTTAGAAGGGAGTCAGTGGGAGACTATAAAAGCTGTGCACAGGTAAATGTGTGTTCAAGTGCATGTGCTGCTTAAGTGCTGTGCCACTGCAGTATCCATCTGCCTTTTGGTCTTTCTCCAACAATATTTTCTGATTTTAATAAATTCATCATATTACCCAAAGGTGTTTGTAAACAGATGCAATGATATTTATCTGTTTATCAGTGTTATCCAGTAATTTAAAAATTATTGCAAACATGGACAAGTGCCATAACAAGAAGTGTAAATATCCATATTTACTATGGACAAGGATTAATACCATATCAGTAGCCACATTAAGTTAGCAAGACTCTTTATGAAGATCTGCATTTCACCAGGCTGTTACAGACACTTTGGTGGCTGTCCCTCCTAGGGTACTAAAAACGTGATGTTCCCCATACTTACTGGCTTTGGTTATTGCCTTTGGTCCTTGATATTTTAAGTCACATTGTAGTTTTTCAGTAAAAGTAGATACAATGCCAAAGTTTCACTCATGTCAATGCAGTATTTAGGAGTCTGTTTGATGAAATGTGCCCAGGTGGCAATGACCAGGGCAGGAATACCAGTATTAGATGGGCAGGAAGCTCCTCTATATAATGAGGTTTTAGTGAGCCAGAACCTGCACTGAGCCTATCAGTATTATCTGGCCATTCTTTTTTCATGTTATTCCTTGCCCTGTTCCCCCATTCCCATTTGTTTGAGATTAAGACTGCTTTTTTTCTGACAATGGATATTAAAGATGAGTCTGAAGATGGACTGGAGAGATAAGGCTGGGTGAAGAATATAGGTAAAAAGTTATTTTGGAAAAAATGGAATGGAAACGACAAGGCTGCATGTTGTTGAGTAGCTCAGTAGTTGGTCTTGACAGCTGGCTGTGAATCAAATGAAATAAACAAAAATCTAGTTGTGTTACATTAATATAATTCTTTTAATTATATATGTCCTGAAATATAATTCTCTTTTAAGATTTGTGTTGAAATGATGTTTTATTTGTAAAGTTTTAGTTTTGATTTGGATCTGACATATATTCTGTCTTTTCATTGCTGACTTTATTAGCTTTGCTTCAATAATTTAGGCTTTTCTGTCAAGATATTGCCCAATAGTTCTATAAAAGATAAGATCAAAAATTATGCCTAAGCAGACACAAGGCTCCTGTGGTAATACAACAGTACTGTTTTCTTCCTGCAGCTTAGTTTTCTGCATGGCTGCTGTGTGTAACATCCTCTCTACCTCTCTGACAGGTAGCTCTTGTGCTTCTTGAAAAAGTGTCTTGAACTCAGGTTGATCAAGTGTATTGAAGCATTTTGTTGCAGTTTGGATTAATTTGCTCTTGTAAACTGCCTTCCTAAACTAAAGCATTTGGTCACTATGCTTTTACTATATTATTACATTTGTAACAGGGGATGGATACAATAAAATGAAATGAAACTTTTCAAAGTTTTCTCTGAAGTGTTCCTAAACTTCCATCAAACTTCAGTATTAGCTTTGCTGCCTCCACATATCTTGGCCCACAGAATTTGGCACAGATTGAGTTTACATCTTTGATTCACATTTCTGAACACTTGCTTTCCTGTACAAAGCTCTCTGCTATTCCAGTATGGTACCAAAATCTTTGTCAGCTGTCAGTTTGAAGTAACATCACAGATATAACCTGTCTTTTTTTATTGATAGTCACAATTAAGTGCACTTGTAAGTATGCTTTTTAAAGGAAATTTCAAAAGTTCACATTTTACAAGATTAGCTTGTATTTTGCATTAATAAATTTTATAATTCAATTAGTAGAATTTTGTAATTCTACTAATGTGGATTATTGGAAAGATATTTCCTTTTTACCTGTAAAAGAAAGTACATCAAAGAACCACCTTCCCCGTATGTCAACACCCTCTCAGACTCACAGTAAACCTATTATTTAAGCTGTTTAAGTTCTTTTTCTTTTTGTGGACTGATTAGTTAATGGGAAATGGCCTTATTTTGATTGGTGAATTTAGGATCAGGTCAGAGGAAATTAGTTTTTGCCTTGAGATAGAATTGGGAAGGTGATGGTGAGATGCTGATGGTGAGCTCCTGAGTTAAAACTGAGGGGTCCAAAAAATGACAGATGTGTCCAAGGTCTTGGCCTCTTACTCCCAATTAAAAATAGTCCTTGATGCTTGTCTCCCTGCAAAATCACAGATGTTTCACTGCATCTTCCCTGAAGCAGAAATCTGTTAACTTCTTTCCTGGTCTCTATGTACTTCTTCTCCTTTGTTTTAAGGAAAAAGAAAAATCCTTATTTTTAGCCCTTCTTATGGCATTGTTTTTCCCTCTTTTTCTACTTTTTAATTCATGTTTATGTGAGCCTGAAAGCTGACAGCATGGTCCCAAAGTCTTGCTTACAGATGATGAGCATGTCCAACCACTGGGCTTAATATGGAGAGTGTTACTATTGAGAAAAAAGGTTGGATGGCACCTTCAAACTGCTTATGTGTAAACTCACACATGCAACAGAGATTTAAAAGCAGTCATTATTTTCCTCTTCCTACACAATACTGTGTGAAAGTTTTCTTGCTTGCATGCATATGCATAAATATGTTAAATTTCTTATCAACATGAATCAGCAGAACAGAGGCATGATTGGAAATGGTTTTGGTGTGCTACAGTAAGCACTACACTTAGTGTCTCATACTCCAAGGGACATTAGGCTTTTTTTAGTTTTACTGAGTTCTACAGACTGATAATGGAGATGCAATATATGCAGTCAGAAAGTGCCTTCCCTGGGGAGATGTTATGCTCCATCTTCTGACTCACCTTTAATATCCATTGTCGTTGAATTTCCTTATCTTCAAAATTTTATCACATCAAAGGTGTTCTGCTGTTTGGTTTTGTTGTTTTTTTCTCAATGTGACTGGTAAAACATTCATAGCTGGCAAACCAAAACAAGTTCTATATTTATAAGTTTATATGTAGCTATAGATATATCTCTATATCATCAATATCTACATCTATATCTATGTATATAATCTATATCTGTAAATATATATTTGAAAAATTATATATGTTCCAAGAGAAATTAATACAATTTAGAAATTTTGTCCTTTATGTATATAATGGACATCCATTTATATCCCCTTCTAAGTGATGAAGAGCTTTTTGATTGAAAGACAAAATATCTGACTCTCATTTTTACTCAGAACTCTGTATAGCTACTTATCTTGTGAAAGCAAATCACCAAAGCAAACTGATCTATAGGAAATAGTAGTGTTGTTTGTACTGTTTTGCAGCTAAAAAAAATGTTAGGCTACTTTAACACTTCTCTTCAGCATTTTGAGTCAATTTAGACTAGGAAAGGATGTTCTTGTAAAGAAAAAGTGATAATTTCATGCCTTCTCTCTAGGAGAACTTGCTGGGTTATAATAGCATACATCCCCCTGTCCTGGCACAGATTCATAAACTTTAACATCCATGAAGAATACTAAGTTTTCTGTAAGGAATGCAGCATGAATCAGTGTGCCTTCCTTTAAAAAGCAGATACTCTCCATGAAGGAAAAGCTATCTTTTAGGGAAAATTAAAGATATAAGCACATGTGTTTCATGTATGCAGCTAAATGTGCTTATGTTGTTTTCTGATCCAGAGACACTGATTAAAAATGTATTGAAGGACCTAGAGAAACACCAAGTGAACGTGGAGAATCTCAGCTCAACAGAACTGGATGAAATCGCTGATACGATCGCCACTGCAATTCAAAGTGTTGACATTCAGGAAGAAACAGAAAAAAATGCTGGAAAAACTAAAGAAGACAAAGCAGAAGCACAAATGAAGAAAGGAGATGCTCAAGGAAGGGCAGAGTTTCAGACTGGATTGATGGAAAACAGTGTTAATATACCAGGTATTTGTTTTGCAAGTTAAGTACAGCAAAAATCAGCTACTCTAATTTTCCTCTGTTACGTCACCTTAGTACTAGACTTCTAAAAATCAGTTTTAAAGAAGATGGGAGGGAAAGTTTCTGTATTTCCTGAAAGGCTGTGGAATTTTACATTGTTGTTTTCTTTTTACAGCCAGTTCTTAATTTACCAAAAAAAAAAATCTGTTTTTGAACACTTGGTCTTCAAGATTCACAAACAAGATAAACCTGCACACCCAATTACATTGAAATAAGAATTGCTTTGTGCTGTGTGGTCTAATTTCCTGTTCTTGCAAATGAGATGTTTAAGCAAAATGTTAATGGAAATAATTATATTACAAGATATATTTCAAAATATGCAGAGAAAAAGATATGTTTTAGAGATAATGATGTTTTAACATGCCACAGTTACTTGCAAAAGAAAATCTGTGACAAGCACAGGTACAAACCCACTTGTTCCTTTCCTTTCCTTCTTAGGGAATAAGAAGAATTATTATGGTTATTTGTTTCTGTCTGCACACATATTTTCCTGGTGATGCAGATTCAGGAGCCACAGTAATTGCCATTAATGAGTGAATATCACAGTAGAACATAAGTTACTGCTAATCCATTTTCTATTTTAGGAATGTTATAATATGTAGTATGCCAGAAATGTATACTGTAAGTCATAAAAAATGATATTAACTGTTTTCATGGTGATATACTGAAATCCTTACTAGTTAATGATAAGCTGTTATTCTGATTGCCAGATTTTATTGTAGATTAAAAGGAGCAAACTTGAGGATTTATCTTGAATAATGCTGAGAAAGATGAATGAAATTCAGTTCCTAAAGCAAAAAGCCAGTGTTACTTGACTGAGGTTAAAGATGTGACTGAATATTATCACTGTAGTTAAACTGGAACATGATTTTGGTGAATGATATATTTTGAAATATGTCATTTTCTTCCACCAAAATACATATGAGGGAAATAAATGTTTCCTTTACCATAAATATCCATTTAGCAAGCTGAGCCATTTTATTCTGTTTTTTTTCCTCAGATATTGATAAACTGATATGATGATTTGACACTTAATTAGCAAAATAACACTATTACTTTGGCTCTTGAAGTACTCTGTCTATTGATCTTGCATTAATTTGCTATCAGAGTGGGGTTAGAATAACAATAACAAATTGTACAGTGCTCCTTCCTCTGCCCTTTCAGCTTTGATGTCTCAATGTTTAAATCACATAAAAAGACCACTGCTAAAAAGCAGCCTATAAGAAGTCTTTGTTTTGTATATGATGTTTACCTTTCATAACTATATATTTGTGCTTTTCATATCCTACAGACAATGGAGTGCATGAAGCCAGTGTGAGAACTGATAAAGAGGTAGAGTACCGGTATTTTAACAAAATAACTGTTCCATCTCAGAATATCAGGTTTCTGTGCAGTGAAAGACAAACTCACACTTCTGAAATATAAGACTTGTTCTAAGTTTTGTGTGGCTATGATTAAATACCACACATAGACATATTGCTGTTGATGCACTGAAATATTAAATGAGAATTTATTTAAACCTTAACCAAAATGAGTTTTGATGTTAAAAAAGCAAAATCAAGTCCTTTTTTTGTCTTTCTCTAATTTTTAAATAGACAGAATTCATAATAGATTCACGAAGTTCAGACAAATTCAGGCTTTTCCTCAAATCAGTAAATTTTGAGCATTGAGGTGTTCTTGAAAACGCTTTTTCCCCCTGTCCTTTGGCTCTTAGTTCTGAGGAACATCAGGTATTTCAAAAGCTCTAGGCATTAATCTCCTACCCTAGCTAGTACCACCAAAATTAGCATTTTAATCCAGATTACTTTTACAATATTCCTCTTGAGCTTTGAATCATATCCAATGGACTGCTGTCAAATACTTAGCCATTTTTGAGGTATATTCAACTTTCTTTTTCTCAGTTTCATGGAGCAGAAAAATGTCAAAAAAATTTTTAAAAAACTGTGAAACTTCTCCTACTATGTACTCTATCAAAAGCTAACACTGCAAGACTCATAAATGGGCAAATCCTCTTGTGTTTGCAGTAAAATTTCTTTGGTCCATCTACCCAGCAAGGAAAACACACACGGGCAGTGTGGCAGGAGCTTTAAACACCCACATGAAAATCTTCAAGGAATGAAGTGCTGTAGTCACAACAGACTTACAGAGGATCCCATGTATAATTTCTTATGACAGTTTGAATAGGGAATGTTTGAATATAATTTATTGTGACACAGAGCACAAAGTGCTCATTAGCCATCATTTCCTCCCAAATACTTGGTTGCAATAAAGTTATGTAATGAAACTAGCTAATGAATTTTTCCAGGCATCTCTTTTGACTTTGGCTCATTTGATTATTGTTGATTTATTAGACAGATTTTGGTTTTCTGTGGTCATATGTTTAGCTTGTTGGATCACTCACATACAATTTGTCACCATTTCTAGAGATGAAGAAGGGAAACAGAATTGGTCATATAATGTCTGCTCGTTTTCTGGTGTTATAACTTGTGAGACACAAGAGGTTTGAAAGTTTCCAGGCCCAACCCAGGCATATTGATGGACATTTCTATGTTTTCTCCTTTTCATTAACTTATCTGATAACAAAGTTTCATTTTTGTCAATACTTAGACACAGACACATGGAAACTACTGAAAAAATACAGTGGCATAATTTAATGCTCTTTTATTATTACTGAATAAGCAACTTGTTCCTAACATAGTCTAGCAGTTTATAGAAATTAAGGAAATGACCATGCAACAGTTGTATGAGTAGACTCTACCATATCAATAAGAGTTTGAAAAATTATATCCAGGTTTGGTGAGTATTTCTTGTGTTTAGTTTTAAAAACAATATTATTCTTTTAATACAGGAGAGCACTGCAAAACTAATTAGATTCTTGAATGAGAACGCATTAGCTGAGAATATGCATAAAGACCTTATTCCTGAAGAATCTACAAAGACAGAAACTAAGAAATCTGAAGAAACTGGCCCTTCTTCCTCAGAAGAAACAAATGCTGGTGTAGAAAATGTAAAAAGTGAGACTTTCTCAAGGGAGCTGACAACTCCAAAGAACAGTGAATCTGACTCCAAAGACCCGAGCCAGACCAGCTACTGGATTAAGAATGCTTTAATGCAGGAAGGAAACTCCTATGAAAAGCCTCAGAAAAACACAGGACAAGGCTTACAACTTGAAGTGAAATCTTCTCAGGAGGAAGAATATGGCTATATTGTGACAGTGAAAGAGTAAGTACGACAGCCAATTTGAATGGCATTTTTAACTGGGGAAAAGATAAAGTCATTGTACCTAGTGAAATATGAATGTACAAGAGGAAAATGCCACAGGCCTGGTTGTTAATACATCTGAGACTGTTTGGAAGCTGCTCAGTACTTTGATGAAAATACAAGCAAACAGTTCCATTTTCTTACAGTTGCCTTTCCTCCCTTGCAGAAAACATTCAATTTGTAGGTCTTTCGCTTAGACCTCGCTCTATCTTCTCATGTTTTAGTGACCTTCCAATATGTCAGTAAGTGTGCTTATGGTTAGGATGAGAGCTTTAAATATTTGACTTGAAAGTAGTCTAAATATCAATGCCTGAGTCATTCTTTCAGAAAAACGACACACAATAATAAAGCACAGTATTTTCTCTGTGGTTTCATTTTGATCTGAAAATAACACATATAGGAATCCGAACATCACATATGCAGCTAGTTTAGAAAGAAAGACCTAATGCTTTCAGGTCATGCCACTAATGAATTTGACATTTAATACTGTACTTTCAAAAAGGCAACTTTAGGCCCCTAATGATACACCGTTCATTACAAGATTTGGGATTTTAGAACCATGTAGGCACTTCTACATCCTTTTCCCCTCTGTAGAACAATGTTATATTTGATTAATGATCCTGACTCCTCTTCTGTGAGAAATTGGGAATTTCTAGGATGATACAAATCAGTTCCAGTGTTGTAGAGAAACCAAGGCAGAAATTTCTTTAGCATGTATTGATTCTTTTGACTGTCTTAAACTTATTAATGGGATTGAAGGCAATAGGATTGTTTTTACTATACTGTGTTGTATTGAAGTGCATGTGGCTGCACATTAGAAACAGACCAGAAACTGGTGGAATGCCTTTTAACTGCACCTCTTCCTTCCTGCCTAGCAATGCTATGTGAAACAGTAGAAGACAGTTCTTCCCCAGCTCAGCACTATTTCCATACTTCCCCCAGCTCTTTTAACTCACATCAATCTGGAAGACTCCTTTATTCCGAAAAGTATCATAATGACACCATCTCCTTTGACTATCCAGACTTATTTGGCTCATAAATGTGGTAAAGTTCAGAACTGTGAGAGCTCTGTGAAATGGGAGACATTCTGAATTTCAGTGTTCACAACCTAGAGATTCTTCACTGTATCATTTTACCTGGTTTTCTTCCTAGCTAGTATCCCATTGATGGATTTTCCCTGAATTATGTCTGTTATTATTCAGTGAAACTTCAGCTGAAGAAGGTTGTTTGTCCAAAGATTCTTGGTTCTAGAGGAGTCCATTTACACAAATATAATTTACCTTCTTTACCATTTGTAATGGTTTTTAACTGGCTGGATGGCCAGACCCAGAGAGTGGTGGGGAATGGAGTTACATCCATGGTTGTAACTCTGGGCAGACACCAGTGTGTTCCACAGGGCTCAGTGCTGAAGCCAGTTCTGTTTAACATCTTTGTTGATGATCTGGATGATGGGATCAAGTGTGTCCTCAGTCAGTTTTCAGGTGGAAACCAAGTTAGGAGAGAGTGTTGATCTTCTGGAGGGCAGGAAGGCTCTGCACCAGGAGATGTTCAAATTGCATATTAGGAAAAACTTCACAGAGAGGATTGTCAAGGCTGGGAAGTCACTGTCGCTGGAGGTATTTAAAAGGCATGTACATGTGTGACTTAGGGACACGATTTAGGGGTGGACTTGGCAGGGCTCGGTTAACAGTTGGACTCAATGAAGTCTTAGATCTTAGAAGTCTTTTCCAACCTAAATAATTTTATGATCCTGTGATTCTGCTCTGTAGCTGACATTTATGGGGAGACCTGTTCCCTATTAGCTCCTGAGGTTTTGCAATCATGATCCAAGGAGGTATTAGCACTGCTGAAGTGAACTCCATGAAATGCTAAGAAGATGCCAGCATTTAATCATGCCACAAACCAAAGATAAACATTCCCATCTAATCCTTGAAGTAAAGATTTGTGATACTTTAAAGACTTGTCAAAATGGCAGTCGGATTGTCAATGGCAAGAACAGTGGGTCACTCCTGCTGTGTTTGTCAAGTGACCTTTCAGATGGTTGCAGCAGTACAATACATACCAATCCATATTATCCATCAGTCCTAAGCTTTGGAATGAATTGACACTTTCAGTGTAGAAAATTGTCCAGCAAATCCTTCACTGTGGTGTTTCAGTACTTTATTATTCTGAGAAACCAATCAAATTGGTGATTTACTTTGTTTACACTCTTCTCTTTCAAAAAATTGCTATTCTACCACTGGAGTATTTGTGTAAGATTTTTTTCTTTCTCAGTGCTTTGAAGTGTTTTATTAATTTTAACTGTAAAATTCTAAAGTAATCTTATTTTTAAAAGTAATCTGTGGGCTGTTATTTTCATCTGTGTTCTGCTTTTGCTGTAGCTATAAAGTACCTCTGTAATAGCTGGGATACAGCAGTGTGAGCTCTCTAATCAGAGATGTCTTGCCTTTGGACTCTTTCTATTTTTTGAAATTCTAGCTCTTCACATTTGGGCAATTTTTTTTTTTTTTTGTTTAAAAGCATGCCAATTCTCCCATTTGTTTGGCAGTATTTGCTCTAAAATGAGGGCCTAGATCCCACAATCAAAACATTTACACAATGTTTAATCTCCTGAGTGTCTCATGAGGAAACCCAAAGCCTGCCTTTCCAGAACATGTAGTTCTTACCACCTCCAGTAAATCTAAATGTAAGCTACTGCATGCTCAGCAGTTTAAATAGCCAAGCTGGCGTGCAATTTCTCAAATATGAGATTGAGTAGCTAGACTTAAATGCACCAAGAAAAATCCTAGTTTGAAAGTTCATCGCTTTCCACTGCTTATCACAGTCTTTCAAGCTTCAAAATCAAGTCATGCTTGTCTGAAGCTATGCTTGGACACCTAATGCAGAGCAGCCCGTCCTGTTTTGTGATTTATCAGAAAGCTTGTGCTTGAAGCTTCTCATACAAATACTAGATCACAGACAGCTCATGGCAGCTCTCTTAGCTTGTGAGCCAACTTCTGGCATTGTTGTATTATGCATTTCCAGGATAGTTCATGTTTTGTCATATGTTAGCTCTCAATTCCAGGCTGCCTCTGTAAGGTTGTATAGGTTGTAAATCTGTTCACACCACGTTAACCGAGTTGGATCCTGCATGCATGGCTCTGCATTTCATTGGAGGGAGCTGCTATTCTGCTCAGGTGCTGGGAACAAATGGCTCTCGTGTTCATAGTGTAAAGTTGCTAGGGAATATGATTAGTCTGACCCATTTAACGTGCTGAAGGGTTGGGTTAATTGCAAATGCTTGATATTATTTCTCCACCTTTACAAATGTGATAAATGATACTGCTTTGCATATAATGATTACTTTCCTCAGGATGGCATTTGGGTTAGGACCCTGAAGCTGAGTTGTGCAGAAGTCTTGGTTTATTCCTCAAGATTTCTGTTTTCCTAGGCATATCATTAAATAATTGTATTTTTATGATCTTCATTATTTTTTCCCCTACCAGGTGGAAACATTTTAATTGCATTTAAAAATTAAATTTAAAATAAATAGGAAAAATGAATCACAATATCTACAGCAATGAAACAGGGCTGATATTGTTCTCAGTTACTAGATCTTGATGTTTCTTAGAAGCTGAGCATTTATATTCCATGAGGCTTTGCAGCTCTTTTCAGAAAATAATAACAGAATGGTTTTGGTTTTTAATACAGATATTCAAAAAGAAACACTGATTTGACCTTCTCACTGTATATCTCACTGTCCTTTTTGAAATCATTATTTTACTTACAAGTGCACTTTATTAAAGGAAAGAGATTTGTTCATATTCTTCACTTAATTTATACAACTAGCTTTAAAAACTAAGAGAAATTATAAACACACATACACCAGAAGATCTGTTGAAGTCTGTTAAAATCACCAAAGAACAGGATTGCTGGCCTTAGAAAAGAAGTTAAACGTAAAATTTTTATCTCTGATTTTTACTTCCATTATATAACTCTTCCCTTGTATAAATAAGTTCCATAAATGTCCATAATTGATCTTAAAGCCCAGGGTTTTGCTTCTGATAACGTAGCTTGACCCCCTATCTGAATAAGACACATGGAAAATCCTTTCCTGTGAAATTCTCCAGTAGGCACAATTTAGTCTTTGTGTCTCAACACCAAAACTTATAGAGAGACATAATTCTAGAATTTTGTTTCCAAGTCTCCATGCATAATTATTCATGGTCCCTAGAGTTTTCTAGACATGAAATCTTTCTTCCATCTATAATTCTCCAGTTTTCTTGTGATTCTTAGAAAGTGACAGAGATAATATCTCCCATATTACTGCTTCACTGCCTCAATTTTGATATTATATATTCCCATAGGAAAATGATACTTCATGCTTCCTATTCATCCACAAGAAAATAACAGAAAAGCAGTAGTTAGTCTGGCTTTGTCACAGAGAGCAATAAATACTGCCTTTTTTTTTTAATGCGAGTGTTCAGCTTTGTATATTTTTATTTTCCGTTATATGTTCAGAGATAATATGATAATCTGTTCTACTTCAGCTGCCCTTACTTTTGTACTTTCAAAATCTGTTGAAATATATTGTGACAGAACATGATTCTCAGCTGCTGATGTAGATCATTTTATAAGAGAAGAGTCCTTCCCAGTGTCCATCTTTCCCTCCTCGAAGGGCTTTGCTTTCCCAGATGTTTTTTCCTCTCATTTCTTTTGGAACCAACTCTGCATTTTTACCTCTAGAGGAATATAGAGAGAAAATTTTGTAGTTAATGTAGCTGGTTACCAGCCAATCCGCTGTGCTAACGACTAATGGCAAGCATTCACTCTGGTCCTGGTGGAATGGGCAATTTTGGGAGTGTGCCTGGAGTCCTCAGCAGCACCACGAGAGATCCCTCAGATCTGTATTACTCCACTTAGCTCAACAGGAATGGCTACTGGCCTAGTTCTCCTGGCCAGACGTTCCCAGACACTCTCATTCCTGTTTCCATGCCCCTGTGCTGCTTTAGCATCCTATGTTTGGGTCCTGCATGCCAGGTCTTTGGAAGAGCAGCTGGTTCAGGTACTCCCCAACCTCTCAGTGAGCAGGTCCAGGTCTCTCTGCTGACTCCAGGCTATAGAACTGCACATTAAATATGCCCAAACTAAAGATGGGGCTGTGGGCTGTGCTTTGTTTTTATAAACAGTGGGAGTTAAAACCCTGAGATGCTGCAATATCTCACAATAACATATGGTCAGTTCTTCTAGGATATCACAGTGCTTTTCAGGTAATTACCATCTAGGTCATTATGAAACAGTAATGAATTTCAAACTTTTGAAATTAGTGAGAACAAGAAAGCCAAAGATCAGGATTTCTGGGAATGCAGCATACTGAATCAGAGTGTAGTCTATTATCTGACAACACTTTTTCATCAGTGCTGTTCTGCCCAGTCCTGGGAAGCTCAGATGTAAAAATGCCATCATTTAATTTTCATGCCTTACTTTTTTTTTTTTTTTTTAATTTCTTAACTCACATTATGTGTACAAAATGTAAATGCTCGACCACTAAAAATTAGAATGAAGTAATTTCATAAATAGAAAATCAGTGAATAAATTTGAACAGAAGTTCTCTGGGCAACCTATGCCAGAGTCTCAATAAATAATCTCCTCCTAACATCTAACCTAACCTATTCTCTTCTAGTTTGAAGCCATTCTCCCTTGTCCTGTCACTACACTTCAGAGGAAGTGTAGTGACAGGACAAGGGAACCCTCTCTGATTTCCCTGTAGGCCCCCTTCAGACTCTGGAAGGCTGCTTTGAGGTCCCCACCCAACCTTCCATTCTCCAGGCTGAACAACCCCAATCTCCTCAGCCTGTCTTCATAGGGGAGGTGCTTTAGCCCCTTTATGAGCTGGTGTTTGTATTTCTTCAACTCCTCTTTTTGAACACTGTATTGTTAGTTATTCTTTGTCATTTTGCATTATAAATTGGTCTGGGCTTTATGCTGCCTTGAAGGAAGATGGAAGATATGAAGGAAGGGAAAGAATGAAAAGTTAAAAGTGCATTAAAATATGTATAATCATTTGTCCTCGATCTCATTAACTAATTACTTGTATGAAGAAGTAATTTGATATGAAAGAACAGGTTTGCATTTTCAAGGCTTTTTTTGCATCAGATATTCAGGGTGCACGACAAGTGAACCCCGTAGCTGTTTCCAGCATTCAGCTTAAAATGCATTAGGGAGTACTTTGGTGGGGTCCATTTCAGCCTCAGAAGGGAGGGCAGCACAGTCATGGCACAGATTATTGCCATTATTTCTGTGCTTCTGCAGGCGACAAAGCATCTGTATGAATTTGTTACTATTAACACAGCTGGAGGTACTGAATGTTTGAAGTAATGCAAGCACAGGCTGGCACAGTGTCACACTTTGATTGTAACTCCAGAGGGTTGGTCCTTCTCTACTTCTCTCTCACTCTCCTGTTTCCAGGATGCTGTTATCTCCTCTGACCTTCACAGCCCAACCACTGCCATTGATTTTTAGCAAGTGTCATTTGTGTTACAAATTGGTCTGGACTTGAATCTGTCCGTATTAAGAGGTTTAGATTCACACTTACTGATGGTGGGAAAAGAGGGAAAAAATTACGGAAAGTGGGAATTTGCTGAGCTGTCAAAACAGAAGTAAGCTTAAAAAGGTTTTATGGCTAATATAGCCTTTGAGGAAACAAGCATGAAAAAACGAAAGTGCAGCCCAATGCAATAAAATTGCAGTGTCCTTAAAATGATTACGATAACAGTGTTGTGAAGTCAGGCAGCTCTCAAAGAATCCAATGAATAGCTCTGTGCTTCAAAATTATTTGGTTGCTCTCATGAATTCTGGATAAATGTGAACCATTTACAAAATTAATCATTATTTAACTTAATGTAAGACACAGACTGTGTTCAAACCAAAATAAACCCATGAAGTGCACTCCTTCCCAAAGTCTTTACTGGAGATGTGTGCTGCAAGACGTATGAAGTTACACTGAAGCATGGACAAAAAACTCAGACAGGCGAGGCAGGCTGTTCTAATACCATAGACTTAAAGCATCAGTGCCCAGGACTTTCATTATAGATTATCAGATGAGTTACTCTCAGGGGCACTTCAGACAAGAGAAATAAATACAATTTCAACATCTAAATGTTTTTTTTAGGCTTGGTAGACTCAGAAAGAATTTAATGGCAGCCCTATAAATTTGGTATTAAAAATGTTCCCAGTAGTCCTTGCCATGGCACTTACCTCCTCTGTGACCTGCAGAGAACACCTCTAATGTCTCCATTTCTTCTCCATTGTATGGATAATATGCGTTGTTCTTGTGATAACTGAGACTTCCTTTGTGTCTAGAAAAAGAGGAGTAGGATTGGAGAAGGCTGGATTTGATAGCTTTATGCTGATGGTTGCAAGCCTGATGAGAATGGCAGAGTCATGTCACTGTGTTGCCCTGTCTTTTCCAACAGGCTCTGTGCTACCTGAGGTGGCAGGAGCACTTGCTCCATCCTTGGGGCAGGAATAGATGACAGCCTTCTCCACTTATTCCCTCCTCAGGCAAATGTGGCATCCTTCCTTTGGATTGTGAGGTGTGTGGCTCAGAAGTTGGCAGTAGGCAGGCTTGGTAAATGACCTTTCACATTAGAGAACAGTGGTGTTGGTGTACTAAAAAGTGCTATGAAGCCAGTTCCCAGGAAACAGGGGTCAGTGGGAAGAGGGGAGTGAAAATCTCTGGTGGAACCTTGGTAAAGCTAGATCTGTTTGTTGCAGTACCATCAGCAGCCCTCCCATGCCTCAGTTGCTACTGGAATTTGCACACAAAGATTTTCACATCAATCTATTTCATACATCAGTAGTTGAGTTTCCCATTATGTTGCTTGTTAAAATATTTACTAATCTTAGCAGAAAAGAAAAAAAGAAAAAAGAATGGGGAAATCCAAAGGAGTTAAACTGTGTCCTTAAAAATAAAAGTTTCCCTAGTGTTGTTTACAACTTCTGTGAGGTGGAGAAGAGCTGTGATCACAGACTCTGAGACCCCATAATGATAAGCTGCTATTTTAAGCTACACAATTTAAGTCCTGGCTATTTATATCTGAGGGCCATTGAGCCTGGGCCTCCAGGAGGCAGTGCCAGGGACCCTCTCTTCTCCTTTGTGGCAGCACCACACATGGAAGACCCTCAGGTCTGCAGCACCTTCTGCTGAGATACATCGGACTCTCCCAGGAGAAAAGCTGCTGTCACGGCAAAACCACAAGTTGTACCTACCCTTCAAATCAACAGGAGATAAATGGGATGCTCTTCATACTGACTTTAGGGAGAGTGAGTCACAGAGCAAGGGGCAGGGTGTCACTGCGGATTAAGAGCTGCTTATGAGATAGAAGAGAAAGATTTGTCATGAACTGCTGCTCCTCAGCGTGTACAGAGATTAGTGGTACCCCATCGGCAAATTGTCTCTGTTAGGAAGAACTATGGAGGATTTAGAAAAATTCCAGATAGATTTAAATACATTGAGGGATTACAGAGTACAATGGTAGATGAGATTCAGCTGGAATAAGTGTGACAGAATAATAGACATTAACAAAAATAATACTTTGGGGATAAAAAAAGAAAAAGCAAAGGTATTCTTTAAACTCTTCATAGTCTGTGCTCTGAGGCTGTGGAAAATTTGAAGAAAAGCTTTGTTATATCTATATACATGAATACTGCTCTTCATATGGTGGCACATATTTTCAGACTTGAAAATTTAAAAGAAAGCATGCAAATCCTGAAGGCAGTGGCCCATTTCCCAACATTGCTAAAACACAAACTAGTCTAATACATATCACTGAGGTCAAGAGTTCAGGAGGAGATTTTTTTTAAAGAGAGATTTTCCCAATTGTTAAGCAGATACATAATCACATTAACTAATTATTTGTAGAATTATAACCATAATCTTATTTATTTTCAGAAGGAATACTCTTGCTGCAGGGTATAAGGCAAGAGGAATTCACTTCTGACATCTGTCTGTTCTTGGCCTAGGCTACAGTGCACATGTGGCACGTGGAAAGTGCTTGATTGATACTATTTTTAAACACAAGGGTCATGTGGCTCTGAGGATCATGTAAAGAAAACGTGGCACCATTGCTGACCTCTGGAGTCAGAGAATGAATCAGTTAGACTGATTTTTTAATGTATAATATTCTCATTTATTTGGTCAGGTATTCTTAGTACTCCTGGGATAGAATATCTGTGTTTTGCTACTTTTTAACTGGGTTTTGTGCAAGTGCCTGAAGAATGGCAATTTCATAGACACTCTTTCACATTTTAAGTTTTCCCTCAGGGAACTGAGGAAATACTATTTTTTGAATACTCTTGCTGAATAACTCTTTTAATGTATTTTCATCTTTCTTTCTTGATTATTAGTGGTGTAAATACAACAGTGCCCAAGCCAAAAAAAAGAAGAAAAAAAAAAAGAAAGAGAATTCAAGAACTAATGTTTCTTGTTTGTCAAAGGACTGTTTTTCCCAGGATAGATGGATTCTTAGGTGGTCCTTACAGAGGCAGATCCCAGCTGACCAGTTCTCTTGCCCTCTGTCAGAATTTTTCCATTTTTATCTTGGACTTTATTTCTTAGCACTTACTTTTGAGCTATCCTGTATTTAGTGCTAGTTTTAGAAAATCAGGCAGTAGCATGTCCGAGGTGGTCTAAAATAACCTCCAGTCTTGTGCTGGTGGCTGCTGCTGAGAACTGACCCAGGGTCTGGGGTTAGCATGTGCTGCTGGGAATGTGTTTCCTTCAGCATGGCTCTTCTCACTCCTTCTTGATCCCAGCAGCAGGAGCTGGAAGTTGCTTTCCTGCTCTTCATCCTTCTCTCTTGACTGCTTTTAGCAGGCAAGGCAGTCATGGCTGATGTGCACCAGCCCCTTGCCCATGGACAGGCAGTGCCCAAGTCCTGGCATTCCAGCTCCTCCACTTTTCCTTGCCAAGCAGAGCACTGAGAGGGGAGATGGGATGGGAAACAAACCAAGCCTGGTGCTGGCCCATGAAAGTGGGTGGTTGAAAATGCTGAAGTCACCTGTCCAACAATCCCTCTCTACTGGATTTAATATCTTGTATTCATTAGAGCAAGTAATAAGCAAATAGTTCTTAGCACACCTGTAAGTCATTTTACAGAAGCTCTGAAACATATATATATGTTATGTTTCATATAAATGCCTCCACACACCTCAGAGTCTCGTCACTCAGCCTCAGCCCCGTGACAGACATTCCTGCTCTTTTCCAGGCATGGAGGAAGGATTGCAGCTTGGCTGGAGCTGGCCAGGCTGTGCTCCTCCCAGCTTCCCACCAGCAGGGATTTTGCCTGCACCAGTCAAAGTCCATACTGCTGCCAAATGGTGTTAGCAGCCAGAGAAAACTAGTCCTCAACATTATTCATCCTAAAGACAGACTCCTTGTTTGACTCTCTAATGCATTCCATATGGTATTCCAGACTCATATTTCTGAACTTTGATTTTTCTTTTTTTAGGTTTAGCTTTTTATCTTCAGTACTAAGGAGACTGTACTTCATATTAAGAAAGTGATACTGTTATAGACTGTTGCTCTGTCAGTGACAGGAAGCTGATTTGATGTCAATCAAAACAAAGATATTACTGAGAAATGGCCAGGTGGAACTTCCTTAAATAATTATTTTAAACTATGAAATTAATCTTTCTTCAAATTCAGTATTTAAAAAGACTAGAGGGAAAAAAATTACTCTCAGTTCTCAGATCAGTAAAAAAAAAAAAAAAAACTTCAGTGTAAAAGAAGTTCCTATTTGTGTCCACAAAGAGAATGACTGTTAAAAAATCTTAAATATAAACACTCAGAATAAAAATAGTAATAGGCAGAACCAACAAAATTATGTTTTTCAGATCAAAATTCAGATTAGCTCCTACAGTAAAGTGCCACCACAAGAAGCCATGGATCTTTGGTAAACTCATCCAGGCAGGTTTTCTGGTAGACTTTTTTTTTTTTCTAACAAGTGAATCTCTGGCATAAAGAACCAAATGAGAAAGAATCTTACAATTCTAAACCAACACTTCGGCCTGCAGGGCATAATCTGTGTGTAGCTCCCATTGTTTAATAAAAGTTGATTACTGAAATTAAATTCTTCAACAGATTTCATCCATTCAGCTTCTGTTTTCAAGGGCTTTGGATATGTGTCTTGTTGCCCATGTGTTTAATATCTTTTCCCTTTAAGGCACATTTCTAGGTGTAAAGCTGATATGTGGTTATTTCAGAATTTAGAGTGAAAGCCAGACTGCCTCATTTAGGTACCAAACTGCTGGATGCTGCACATATTCCTCAAGGATGTCATCCACTTCATTTCACATCAATGAGCTTTTTGAGACACAGGTGAAGACATACCCACACAGGGAGGTTAGACACCTTCTTTCCTCCACTGATTAGAAGGGACCTTTGAAGACTCCAGAAGACAGCCCAGACTGCAAAATACCTCCCTGTTTTCACTGAGACATGCCAAACAAGTAGGATGTTCGGGGATCCAGCATGTCTAGTGCCGCTCTGCTGACAGGCACTGTGTCTAGGATCTTCTGTCTGTCTTCTGCCTATTACTGTGGGGCTTGGAAAGTGAAGCAGGAGCTGGAAGAGACCTTACTGAAGTTGGTCTGAGCAGTTTTAACTCCCACATGCTGGACGAGTGCTCTGTGTACCAGAAATGAGGGATTACACTGTCCATCATCCTCTTGGTGGCCCAGTGGTTTGTCTTCAGGCCTAAAAGCAACAGAGAAAGATAAATAATCCACAGAAGAGAACCTGACTCTTACCTTGCAGCACTCAGGAGTAAGGAAGACTGCTGCTCCAGACTTAGTTTTTTGAGCATGTGTGCATTGAAAATGGTTTTAAACTCAACATAAGTCTGAATGTCTCCTGCCCAAAAGTCCTAGATGCTGGTTCCAAGCTCTGCTTCATTCTCTGATTTAGACGTGTATTAAATACTATTCAAGCTGAGCTCAAGTGTAGCCAAACTTTTGAACATTCTCCATGGGAGATAAACGGAGTGTCCGTGCCACTGTGCTCGATTTTGGACAGCAAAAGAGGCTGGGTGTGAGTGGCATTTGCCTGCCCAGAAAATACACTTACTGCTGGGAGGATACTGTAGTTAAGCATTCAGCCAACTTTCAGTCTGCAGAGAAATGATTGCCATTTTATTGTAGTGCTCATCACTCTTGAAAATGGGCAAACTGGCCATCATTGCCTGTGTTCTGATCTGAGCAAATTTTAGGTGGATTGAACTCTACCTTACTTGAGATTTTACTGGGGATTAGACTGACATTTAGGTTTAAAGAGTGCAATTCCCAATGTCAGGCCCATTTCTGTACTGTATATTATTCTTCATTTTTGCAGAAAATGATTCAATTGAATTAATCTGACAGGGCTGACTGGACGTCCATTATAGTGCTGCATTACAATTGCTAAACAGAGTATTGGAAGGGCACTAGGCACTAGTTTGGTAAAGACAATACATAATTTGAATGATGGCACTAAGGGAGCATTTCAGAGTTCAGTAAGTGGGTTTCCAAAGGCACTTGGCAATTGGGAGGAGGAAAAGCAAGTGAGAGCAACTGCTTGTGAGACTGACATAACCTCAGCATAACACTGAACTGCATGTTGTTCTCCTTGGGCTGAGAGCAGGCTTGGCAAACGCCAGCAATCAAGCCATCTGTATAACTGCATCAGATTTCTTGCTACCAAAATGGTTCAATTTATGGGATTGTTTTGACAGGCATGTTGGGAAATACAGAACATATAGTTTTCATCATTGTTTACTTCTGTTTTTCCTCTTGTTCCCTTTGACATTGCCCACTGGCTCATATTAGAGTTTGAGCTCCATTTAGCTCAGCATGCAGAGCTGGCCATGCTGCCAACTTTGCTCCCCACAGAACTCCTCCTGTGACTTCATTTACATGTTTCCTTTTTGTTCTTTAACCAGGAGGGGGAACTTTGAGCTTTGAATGCATAAATCATTAGGTCCAGGTCAAAAATAGGCCATTATTCAAAATGTTTGTTCTCACTCATCAGATTTGTAGTTAATCTTGGGAATTTCTTGAAAACGTGGAATCCATTTGTAACATTGCTCAGAGGACTGGAACATGAAGCTGAACTGGTTGTGAGATCAGCATCCAATAATCAGCACTAATCTTCTGTTAAAGTGGTCTAGCTGGCCATTCATGAAGCAAGAATGGTCCATAAGACTCTGATCTCCTCTATTTGCCCACAGCAGGCCTTTAGCAAGACTTCCAACTCACCAGTGCAGGAGAAGTTAACTTTCCTGGGATCAGGGTGCTCCAAATATGCTCTAAAATCAGGAAGATGTGCTCTAAAACCAGTCAGAGACCCTGTGCTAAGAAAGTTTGGAACAAAATTTTTGATAGGATAATGAGCGAAGTTTTTAAGTTAATTTTCAGGTTTCATAGTATTTGTTAATGCATCTCCTCCATATTTGGTAGGGAGTGGTATATGGAGCCAATAGTGTTGGTGTTTCTATTCTTAGATCCAGAATGGATGCAAGTCAAATAATACCATTATTGTCATTTATATAATAATACCAGGCACCTGACAAGGAAAGTTGGTGTAATTGCCTTCATTTTGTGGACAGTGGAATTGAAGGTCGGAAAGATGTCTTGACCGGGGTAACTTGATAGACCCGTCCCAAATGAAGACATATTCTGTTCCTCATTAATTATTTGTTTAGCTACAGGTATTCTCTCATTTATGTATAAGACCACTGAAGACAGTGGGATTGTATAGACAGATTTTAAAAAAATGGCTAGCATTACTATACATTTTGTAGCTTGAACTCAGGAGAAGCTCACTTAATGGGATTGTTCTAAGTTGTGCCAACTTCCTGGGAGCAGATTTTAAAAATTGCTTCTCATCACTGCATTTTTCTTGTAAATTGGAAAGTTAAATCTTAATAGTCAATAGTAGAGGAAGATTATCATTCAGTGTTTTATTATTTAAATTACCTCTGTAAGTGGATTGTTCCTTAAAATATTTCTGTTTTTCAGCTTCCTCACTGGGAGGGACCTAGACACTGGAAGATACAAAATCTTATTTTCACCAGACAATCTAATTTTCTTGTATTCAATGTCCAGTACACTTTGTGGAAACACTTTGACAATTACATAAAGTTGGGCTTCCAAATCCACTCCTGAGCATCTGAATGGATTGCACTAATTTTCAGAAGTGCTCAGCAGCTCACATTAAAGTTAAGAGATATTTATTCCTGTGCTTTCATTTCAGATTCATCTCTAAATAAAATAGCTTTATAGGCTAGATCCTGCCTTTTTTGATTCGGTTGTTTGTTTTGTTTGGTTTGCTTTGGTTTGGTTTTTTTGGGGTTTTTTTGTGTGTGCTAGAAAAAACTCCTGGTGAACTTATAGGGACCTGATTGGCTCAGGATTATTTTAGGTCAACCAAGTAGATCTGAATTGGGTGATTTATTTTTGACATGATTAAACTGGATACAGAAGTTTTCATGGCTATGTCATGACATTAAATCATGACATCAGAGTCTTAAACTGAGCTGGGGAGTAATTTCTGAAGGGATAATGCAGTACTACCATATAATATTGGCTATTTTCAGCAGAGATATAAGCCATATTCTCCAGGAGGTATAATAGTGCAAGAGCCATGCCCTGAAAAGTGAGATCAAACAAAAGCAGTAGTGAAATATTTTACAGATGACACACTGAAAGACTTTGAAACCATAATTATCAACCTATATATCTTTATAAACCCCCAAAGGAAATATTTATATTTCATTCCCGACTTATTTATTAATTGTCATTAGTCTGTCAAAGTTATTCTGCCAATAATATGAGATAGAAATTGGCATCTGAGTGAGACAGAGTTCTGCTACTGGTTCAGTAGGGTCTGAATCTGTCAACTAAAAAAATAACAATTAGGGTAGCACTCACAGATAGAGATGGTATTAGAAGATAAAGCAGTGGAAGGAAGTACATAATACATGAATTTTATACACTTTCTGACTCTCTCTTCATCTTCCAAGAGAACTGGAGATGGAAACCTAAAAAGGACCTCAAAAGAATTATTTTAAACAATATGTATCACATTTTTAGCTGCTGTTATTACAGTTACCTTGAAAGAAGTTGCAAAAGAGAAATCTACAGCAAATGGAATGAGAGCAAAGGTAGGAAACCCAAAGTAAACACTGTCTCAAGATCTCAGCTGGCAACATCTTTGTGTTGATGTTGTGCTCTGCCATCCAGCAGTTGACTCTTCCTAAGGCCAAAATCTAGACCAAAGGTGATCAGAAACCTTCAAGACAATCAAAAAAGGTAGTGGCAAAATTAAATCATAGAATCATAGGATATCCTGAGTGGGAAGGGACCCATGAGGATCACTGAAATCTAATTCCTGGCCCTGCACATGACACCCCAAAAATCACACCACATGCCCCATAATATTGTCCAGACACTTCTTGAACTCTGCCGAGACTGCTGTGACCTGGGGAGCCTGTACCAGTGGCCATCAAGCAGGGTGTTAAAGCCACTGCAGAAAATATTAGTTTTCTTGGACGTAGAAAGGGTTAGCCAGGCTCAAGAGAACTTGGAAAACATAAATAGCATCCATAAGAGGTCCTTTTTCTGCTTCTGTTTTTCTCCAGCTCACACTTTGTATCTCTGCGGCCTATGTAATTTGTGATTTCTCTTTTAAGGATTAACTCTTACTGGTGTACTGAAATGCCTTATCACAGACCCCTGGAAGAAAATGCAGGACTTGGACCTGTCTTGGCCCTGGAATGTTAGGGGCCACAGCCCAGGGACTCAGTCTGTGCTGTACTGCTTGGAGTGCCAGCAAAGCCCAGCACCAAAGGAGTTCCCAGATCCCCCACTGGGAGCTGCAGTGACCATCTTGACAGATCAGACAAAGCAGTGTGAACCCTGCCCACAATTTTCCTCCAAGTCTTTGGCCTTGATAAAACATTTCAGTTGTCAGGGTTGTCTAAAGAGCCTTCTTTCTACTGTTACAACTTCAGTCTGGAGTGTCTCACTATTTGTTCCTTACCTCAATACTTACTTTTTGTCTTTCTTGGTTTGTCTAACACTTCCTGTTGAATTAATTCCATAATTGTTGAACCCTCACAATCAATAGACAAAACATATTTCTAAGAAAAACCCCACTCCCTAATACAGAAATGGAATTGAGCAGGCTGAAAACTAAGCATAGTATGGGAAAGGTCACAAATATTATCTGTTCTACAAGTATTGAGTGCTTGCACTGAGGATGAGTGGGAGAGCCATGGGCAGGAGAACAAGTGATGCTTGAAAGATTGTCCTTTGTGAAAGCCTGAAATCAGATGGGTGATGTGGGTGAATGGTGCTGTTGCAAGATAGGTCAGTTTGGATAGCACTGTGCTGGTGGAAATGGTGTGATTCTCCCCATGTAAACAAAGTTAAAGGCAATCACCATACAAACCATGCAACAATGAGCAAAATGAAACACTAAACAAAAGCAAAGCATTAATTGAGGTGGAAAATCACAGCCTGGCATTTTTATAGAAAGGTTTTGAATATTCTGCTGTCCTACAATACAGTGGTCGTAGAACTGTAATAAACAGTACTAGATCATTTCAGTGTTGGGAAGCTGGAAAAATTGCATTGGAAAATATCATGGTTGTAGTAACTCTTGATGGGAATCCTCAAATATGACTGTGGGATCAGTAATAGTATTGGTACCACAGAAAACTCATCCTGCAGCTTTTCTGTGCTATTGTGAATGATAATTTCTTAACCTATCAAACTGCATCTGAGTTTGTGAACCTTTGTGTTTCAGTTTGATATTGCATGAGAGTTACTGAGACTGCTCTTGGATGCTCAGGCTTGCAAAACAGTGGCTTTCCTGCACCATTTTGTCACTCATTTCCCCTCCAGCATTATTGCTGGTTTGTGGCATTCAAATGCTCTGATTACACCCCCCATTTACTGCTGCTGCACTGGCTTGTTGCAGCATATCTTGGTTTTGAATCTGGGTAATGCTTTTCCAGGGGAGTGGGGAGGGGTAAGCTGGGAGTAGGAGGTTGAGCTTTGCAAGTGAGGCTCCCTTGGTTAAAAAGCAGCACCAATGTACACAGCAGCCTTTGCCTGCATCAGACTTGCTATTACAGTAAAAGCCCACTTGCTGACACCAATCATTTCTGTAAAATTTAAGCCAACCTCTTTGGGAGAAAAGATTTAATTAACACATAAACCCCAGAGTAACTATGACAATCTGCTTTCATAGTGATGAGAATAATCACGTTTCTATCCACTGTCAGTCCTTGAAATAGAACAGTTTTATGAATAATCTATAGTACATTTTTTTTCCTTATACAATCAATCAGATTCTTTTGTTACTTTCACACAAGAACATTTCTGTCTTAGACATCTAGAAAATCTCTATATTTATCTGGTGCCTTGAGGGGCTACCTCTGGTTGTGTGACAGGAGGTCTCTTGAGCATTTTGGGCTAGTAGCATGAAGGGAGGCTGAGCAATTCCATCCTAACCAAGATCCACATGAGATATCCCATTATTTAAATAGAGGTGCCCTTAGGGCAGCGCATGCAGAAACCAGTGGAAAAAAAAAAGCCCACGACCAAAAAAGAAAACCAACCAAAAACAAAACCCAAACCCCCAGTGTTCATTGCAGACAATAAATGAAATAGTGGCAATGAATTACCATGATGTAAAATTAAATTTAAAAACTTCAACTCTGAGGCTGAAATAGTGACCTTTGAAAAATATCTTCTTCCCTTAGTCCAGTTGAAAAGATTGTGTCTAATACTACATGCTTTTTTTGACACCTTCTTCTCCTACTTATTATAAATCCTTGAAGGAAAAAATACAGAACCTTTTTTCCTGTGGGTTAATCTCAGCAAAGTTGTTTCTGCTTTACCGTGGCATAAGTTAGATATGCTTGTAAGATATAATTTTATGCTCTTTGGGGCTTTAACAATGTTGAGAATACATCTATGATCACAATTTAGACAGAGAATGTTATCTCTGTTGTTTTCACTGGACACTGTTATATAATTTCTGCATCTTTTTTCTTTCTTAGTCACAGTACTGAACAACTAAGCAAGGTATGATCTGTATATTAGGGATGGAATGTTCTTAACACATCTTTAGAGTTGTATCAACTCTGATAACCTGAAATTTTTGCAAATACAAATTTTGCATCTGGATAAGTGCTTTTTAAAATGATAGCAGTCATATTGTGTTAGGCTTGATTGCAACCTGTTTTCTAAATTAAAAAATGTAAATGTGGCATTGACAAAGGTTAAAAAGATTTAAAGGGGGCTCTGTCAGTAGTTTATGCACACACCAAGCTAAATCCTATGTATCTAATCAGTGTCCTCTGGACTGTGTGTCTTGCTCCATTGTTTACTTTCAAACCCATAATAATTTTGTATCCTTTCACTGGGCAAAGATTCATTTTAAAATCTAATGAATTTAAAAATATGCTTTTCACTTGTCCATTTGATACCGAGCCTGCAATTTGACTTTCATTGTTTGTTTCCCTCCTTGTCTCGTCAATCCTTTTCTTTCTTTCTGTCCTTTTACTTTATTACATTTTTTATTGAGGACTGAGATGAACTGGTTGCTGCATCATGGGCCCATTACACTTCCTAACAATTCCATTTGCACCTTATTGTTTGTCTTATTGCTGGAAAATTCAGGTGATTCATCATGCCTGAAGAAGCACCTGATCCCAATTCCCTTGATATCACGATCACTATGTGACAGGAATACAGTTAGTGGTGGCTTTCAGACTCAAAGAGGCCAAGGTGATAACTCTTTTGGGACCTTTAGCCTCTCAAGTATTGATGAGTTCCATTTTTTTAATGCTCTGTTTTCTTGCTCCCTTTCAACAGCCCCCTGAGTGTGGAAAAGGGCTTGGAGTTAATAAAGGAAGTGGCAGATCTCCTGAAGCTGCAGATGAGTGTCTTCGATGATGTCAAGTATGTACATGGGATTTTCTCCTTTTTTATTTTATTGGATGTCTCATTATTTTTGAATAGTTTGTCTTACAAGGAGATATCTGCTCTTTACTGTCAAAATTAAGGATAAGGGGCAAGAGGGGAAAAAAGAATATTGATGATCTTTGTAACATTCCCTACACATGGGAACAAATTATTCTGAGAAAATTATAAAGAATGAATTTTTTTTCATCTTTCATAGGGAAAAATAATCCGTTCCAAATGCTATACAAATATTACCAACTTTATTTAATAGTTTCTACATAAGGAAAGTCTTCTGAAGGGTCATTATACCCAGCATTACCAGGGGGAAAAAACATCAGAGATGCATAAAAACTTGGATGCCTGGCTTTGAGTCTGGCACATGGCACACTAGGTCATGCTTTTTGGTCAGCTACTTATTTAACAAGTCACAGGGAGTTCAGCTATGCTGAGCACTGGTTTTCCTCCTATGATTCATACTGATGAATGCTCTGCATGTTAATCTCATGAACTAGGAGGTTATGATCTGCCATGTCTAGTAAAGAATTTTAGATTGAGGATTTTCTGAAGGCATTTTGGAAGAAACATGTGCTTCACAAAACTTCATCCTTTCTGTGTAAAACAGAAGGAGTTTGATGTAAAGGTGACTGAAAAGCAGGGTCAGCTGTGGGAGAGTTTTGAGGAAAGAAGTCACATCTTGGGCACACAGGAAATAGCTGATGTCTGGGTAGCATCCAGCTCCTGCCTGTGTTTCAGAAGGTTTGGGGCTACTTGCCTTGGCCCATGAGTTGGGTTGCTGACGTGCAGCATCTTTCTCAGCCTCACCTGTGCTGCCATCAGCTCCTGTTGGATCTTCATTTACAGAATGGAATTAATTGTTTAATACTCTTTTTTAAATCATAGTCTGATGATGTTTTGTCTTTAGTGGAAGTGTTTATTCTTGATTGTAAAAAAAAAAATTGTACCCCTTCTATAACTGTATTTGTATGGAGAAATGGACTACTGGTGAGAAAATCATTTCAGAAACCTGGAAAATATCAGGTATACTGGCTTCAGTTATTGAGAAGGAAAATATTCCCATATTTAGTTTGTTTTGATTAATGTCTTTTGGTTGTGTTTCACAAAATGCATTTTTTAATGAATACGGAGTTTTTAAATTGAAAAAAAATATGATATTCTATTATCTTTCTTGTAAAGAGAATTTGTACCTTTGACTTTTAACACTAAAAGATAAAGTCTACTGCACATTTAAAGGAGAAATCCCATGAAACAATTCCTCTGCTGGAATCAGTGGGTTCAGCTTCATTAACTTCATTTATTTGCAGTACAATGGCATTTTCACCTACTTTTCTAATTGTCAGTATAAAGCCTTTTGGTTATTTTTTTATCATTTGATAAATCAGAACACATTGCAGTTGATAGGCTGTAGGTTTGTTCTCTAATGAAAAATATCCTTCCAGTGGTATAGCCAGCTGTGATGGACCTTTTCAGTGTGCAGAATTAGCTGCTTATTTTGCATCTATTAATATGCAATCACATGACTGTACTGAAAATATTTTATGGTCAGTACCTTTAAAGTGTGGTACGAATTACAGGAAGTCCAAACAGGACTGAGCATTCTTCTATCCATACAGTGTTTTTATCAGTCTTTGCCTTTTTAAAAATCTATAAATCTGTGAAGAGTTATCCTAAATCTCAAATCAGTGAAGAATTAATCCATAATAAATTTTCTTTGTTCAAGAGAATGAGATGCTTTGACTCAGGTTAAACTCATAAAGTACTAAAGGAAGGTGGAGCTGACCAGTAGATAAAGCAGTAGCAGAAGCTTTAGACAAAGCCAAAAAGAGTTAACACTTTTGGGATTTGTTGTTTTCTTGCCATTGCATCAGTGGAAAACAATACGAATTTGAATACTCTGGTTAGCTTCTCAGTGGCCTCATGGAGAGGGGTTTCAGAAAAAAACAGATGTCATGTCATAGTCACCACTGACATATCAGGAAATATTTCTCAGGAAATATGCTTCTTACTTGGGCTAAGGCATCGTGGGTGATTTATTTTATTTCACTGGCAGGTAAAAATATCATTTTTCTTAAAGATTTAATTTTTTGTAAAAGTGGGGAAGTTATGAAGAAAAAACTATCAGTCAGCCTGGAGAAAGAGGAGTTATAAAAGGGGTGAGAATTTGCCATACTAGCCTACATTAACTCTGACCTGAGTATTTGCTTGGTCTGGAATTCTCAATTCTCTCCTTTCTGTCCAAGAAAGTAACAGTGCAGACTTGGATTTTTTAGATCATTGCAAAGATTTCAGAGTAATGACATTAATGGCAATCGCGGGGTTAATTTGAGAGTATAGACAAAGCCATCACATCAAATAGGAATAGTGCAAGAACTGAGAGAGGGTAAGTGGTGAGTTCTTTGAAAGTTCTTTAAATTCTCTGTTACCAGTTTATAGTCCTGAAAAAAACCAAACAAAACAAACCCAACCACAGGAAAAAAAAAGCCCAAAAAACCCCAAAGAAAATTTAAAGGGACTGCTTCACTAATAAATTACTGCCTTTAGTTAGTTTTGTCTGCAAATATCTTTCACTCTTCCCTATATTTTTAATTTTTCCCTGTGCTTTGGAGTTAGGTAAGTGAACAATTGCTTTTGCCATAGATAGGAATCCAACACCCTGTGTTAGCTCTTGATTAGCTGGTGCTGGTAGTAATCAGCTTATTTTATCTTCTGTCTTTCACAATCCTGCCAACTTTAGGGATATACTTCAGTTCACAGGATATCCCCAGGCTTGTCTTCCAGAGCGTTCAGTCCATCTCTGCAGCTGATTTGTTGTCAAGTTTGCATTGACATAAACTTTGCTCACCCTGTGAAGCAGATGAGTGGGAAGAGATTTAGGGATTTCATAATTAGAAGTATTTCAACGTTGAAAATAAGATCCAACATGTTAGTTGTCACTTTTGGATACAGCCTGAATCTTTATGGAAGTAATAGTTATGCTTAATATGTTTTGTTAATGGTTATGTAGCTGTCAAATAAATTCCATTATTTCTTATTACATCATTAGAGACCATTAAAAGGATATTAGCATGCTGATGTAATTATGCAAGCAGACGTAAAATTACTATAGTTATGATTTTATAATCTAATTATGGGTGTCCAATGCCCCTGGTGATTGATTGTGGGACTGGTATCAGGGATTGAAGTCAGATGGGTACTTATGTTTAGGAGGATTTGAATCTATTTTCTTTTAAAAAAATATGACTTTGCAATCTGTGACATTGGCCTTCTTCATGTAATTGAGTTATTCACAACATGACACTATCAAGAAACATCTAAATGTAATAAAAATACCAAAATCTCTAAGGTCAACTTTGAAGGTAGTGGAAAGGACACAGAATTAATAGTCAAATTGATTAGAGCATAAATGACGTAACTGTTTTTTTATGAGAATGCAAATAATTTTGAATTTGTATTTAATGTTCTCACACTTAGGGTATTTACCACCAACATTGTAAAGGGGAAGTTTCAGCTCTGACCTTAGGTGAATACCTTTGTATGGAAAGAAAACAGATTATTCTGATTTCATAGTATTTCAGGCCTTATATCCTACCATTCTCAGCCTCCAGTTAGAGTGAGATTTTCAGCTGAATATTACATTCTCTCTAGACTGATATGATTTTCCCAATTGCCATTGATGATCTTTCACTCTAGGTGTCTCTTTTTTCCCTATTTTGTTCTGCTTTAGCTTCCTCCACCCATTTATCTTAATGGCAGTTTCCTCATTTTTGCCTTCTAATATACCAAAACTCAGTACTCAAAGAACTGAACTTTCAGGAGATGTGCTAACTTGACCAGCATTTCCATTTTCATATATAATTTTTCAGTGGAAAACCTCTAGCAGAGCATTCTTTATTCATTCTATAAAATTACATTAATCCCAATCTGCTGCTGTTGTTTTAAAGTATAACAATTCACTATAAAACCATATATATTGTTAAGAGTGAACAGGACACTTAGGCTAAATTTGAAAAGCTAATATAAATAGATTTTTTTAAGTTGAAAAAGGCTGATTCAGGTTATCTAATATAATGTCCTGGATTGCAAAGCCATTACATTTAGCCAGTATTCCCCTATCATGAATTGATGCATCTATATGGTCCATCCAAAGCTAAGTTAAAAGACCAAATCCCTCACCTTTCAGAGTCTAAATTTCCAACCCCCAGGATTCAGGCTGGTTGTTCAGCTTTCCCCTCACAGTGCTCCCTACCCCCACTGGGACTACAGGTGAATTCAGTGTTTACTTAAATAGTTTATTATATGAAAAATGAAAAGTTCAGGTTAACTGAAGGTGTACAAGGAAACCATATAAAGACTTCAGCTGAAAAATACCTTTCAAATTTTATAGCAGACACAGCAATGTGATTTGACATTTTGAAAAGAAAATACTATAAATTCAAAGTAATAACTAGTTTCAAAATTTAACTAAGCTTGACTTATAAGGAAAATCCTTTTATTTAGGTGATAAGAATAAACAAAAAATTGACTTTGGACTGAACTTGAGCCATTTTTTTGTTCTTTTTTTTGTTCAGGTGACCAATCTTTTGGATAACACTGATTATGATAGACTTTGAAATATTGAATCACATCTGTATATTTTTCTACAGCCAACCGTTTTATTTCATGAGCAGAAAAGAAATCCTCAGCTAATGAGTAGCTCTTCAATATTTCATTTTATTTTCATTGTTAAATGTGTGACTTCAGGTTTATTTATTGCACTTTATTCAAATTCTGCTTTGAGGTCAGAAATCCCATTTCCTTCTGTTTTGGTCTGGATTCTTTTTCCTATAGTGCTCTTCACTACACTACCAAAATGCTTGGCAAACATGAATTGATATATTTAACTCATATGAGTTACGGGGTTTTATTAGGATCATCCAGAGCTGGAATTATGCATGAAAAGATTAGTATCACAGCATTTACCACTACGAGGTGTCCAGTGTGATGTCTCACTGCATAGCTTACTCAGCCTCTTACCCTGACTGAGACAGAGATTCCCAGTGGCTCCCATCGGCTGAGCATTCAATTACCTGAGCATTCAGCAGTCCCAGAATCAGCTCTCCATTCAGACAATGGTATTTAGCCTTTAACATAAATAAATAAGTAAATAAATTCCTAAAATTATTTTTCCACAAATGAACTGAGACTGAGTCTAAGGATGATTCCAGCAGAGTTTAAAGTGACAGTAGGACCTTTAAACCTTTGTTATTCCATACTTCATTTGCAATATACCTCCTCAAGTCTGATAAAATTGAAATTAAGGGCCCTGAAAATATTGGTCTTCTCAACTACTTGACCACCATTCATCTTCAGATTTCAAGGATCCTACTGAAAAAACACTTTTAAAAGAAAGGCTGCATTTCTGTATTTGAAATATTTGAAATATTTGTATTTGAAATAAGATTGATTTTTCCTGTTATACAGTAGCATGTCCATAGTGTTAATCATGTTATTTTAATAGTTTTGTGTAAACAGTGATTCTAACAAAAGCTTGAATTGGGAAGGCTTATCATGAGGACAGTTACAAGCACATTCTTTTCGTACTTCAAATCTCTTGATTCCAAGTACTGGGGTTAGAGACATTTTGCATCTCCTTTTCAAAGAACAGGCCTTACACAACCAAACACTGCCTATCATTATCCCTGCTCTTAGGAAGAGCTGGAACACTTGGGCTGGAATAAATACAATTTGAAAAGCCAGCCAACCACCCCAGTGAAAAGAACTTGAACTGAGGAAGATATCTGAAAATCAAATCAAGTGGTGAAAGTTTGGAGAAGCTTAAAACACTTTCAAATTGGAAGTGTTGGGCAGGCAGAGTGGTGAGTGGATCTCCCAGCCTCACCTATTATAAACATGTGCATTGGCTGTAGTGTCCTAATCATGCACTATAGGTTTTGTTCATTGTTTGTTGTGGCACTTCTATAACATCTGAAAAACTCAATCAACCAGTTAATCATATTCAGTCATCCAGAACCTAAACACTGGAACAATACTTGGCATTTTCACTCCATTGTGCTGATGGGTTATGACATGTGGTGTATGTATGCTCTAAATGTGAACAACTCAGGAAATTATTGAGAGGCAGGATAGTGTGAGGGAGGATTATTTAACCACTGAGCAGTGGTAGGACAGGTAGCACAGAGTCTTGCATTTGGACATAGGTTTGCATTTGGAAAGTTCCCTCCATTGTGCGGGTTCTGTTCTCCTTGATTTGGTGTGATTAATCTTCACTTGTGTTGTATGTTGAACATCTGTGGATTAATATTCTTTCAAAGCTTTTTTTTTCCAGATTGGCAGATTCTGGATTCTGCTCTCTATGCCATTTAGATTTACTGAGAGGAGTGTTCTATAACTCATCCTGCTCTCCTTAAGATGCTGTAATATTAACAAAAAATAGATTTTTTTTTTATTTTCACTCCATTTATTGTCCAGAAATTAAGCAAGATTTGTATTTCAATTTAAACTGTACCATGCTTAGTCTCAATAAAAAGACAGACCTTTCAAAAAAGTTGAGCAGTATTTGTCATCTGCTCTCTGATTTTAAACAGCAAACAAATAACTGTGGTTATTTGACATAATCTTGTTTAAAGTGTTATAAAAGCATAACTCAGAAATAATGGAACCCCTTTTATTCAAACTTGACTTCTCCCACAGATTTAATGAGTCTGGGAAACAAATTATGTGAAAAATGTATTGCTGTAACTCATTGCATGCAGGCATTTAGAAGAAATTACATTGTGGTTTTTGGTACAAATTGCCCTATTTGACAACTAATTTATAATATAAAGATTTATCACTTTTTAGAGGAATGATGATAAGGAAAAAAAAGATGAAAATTTAAACTGTGCATTTCCTTACTTAAAAATCAGTAATTCCACAACCTTAGCATTACATTAGTTTGTGGCTTTTCCCCCTGAGGTACAATACATTTTGTGTTCTTTTCTTAAATGAATGTGCATATAACCAAGATAATTTTGCCTTCTCCACTGTAACTTTCCTGCTAGAAAATATAAAAATCATTAAAGTAACAGGAAGGATTTTGGCCTGCAGCATTTTATGAATACTAGGTTACAAATGAGAAAGACCATAGAAATCTAAGAAGATTCTTATAAATAATATGTATGGTGCTTGGCTTTCCATTACAACATTTCATCTCATTAAAACAGAGGATTTGCACCTTTGTAATCAAAAGCAGAATGAATCCACTATTATTGATATATTTCCATGAACTCCTAGGTCCCTGCTCAAGAGAAATTTTTTACAGATATATGAACTTCTGAAGTCTAACCTTTTTTAACTTCATATTTCTCTACTACCCATCTCTCTGTGTGACTGAGAATGCCATCATATTCCTTTTTTAATAAAATCAAAGTTCATAACATTATAGGGTAGGCAGGATATACTCCTTTCTTTCAAGTAAGTCATTGAGTGTGTGCCATTGCATTGAATTTATATAACGCTTCACATATTATTAACAGGTAATAATTCCCATTCTGCAGATGGGTAGATTGAAACCCAAGGCAGTTTGCTTCATTTTCCCTAAAATGGTACAGGACTTGATGACAGATATGAGAATAGAAATAGAGAGCTGTGATTCTCACTCTTGAATTAAAGCTTCATCCACTAATAGAATTACTAATATTAGAAATGAAAAAAGGTTTTCATGTAGGGATTTGTTTAAAAGAATAACCTCTTAGAAGACATATAAAAATTATTTTATGTCTATGTCTGTCTTGATCCTCCTGCCCTTGGCTACCTGATTCTCCTAGAAGTACAAACACACATTCTTTTCTCTCATTTTGTGACCTGGATGGTTGGATTTCATGAGTATTACAGACCTGCTGACCCAGCCAAAAAAGATAAAGAATTCTTTTGCATTTTTGTTGCAGTCTAGCCAGTAAATATTGCATAAACAGGTCAATAAGTTGAATTACAACATGCCTGTGGAAGGGTTTGTATTCCTTGAGAGCCATAAAGACAGAGCAAATACACATCTGAAGGTGCAACTGAAAAAGCCCAATAAATTCCACTTGCAGTGCCTCCTTTGCCAAGGAAATATCTCTACCTCACAGCTGGCAGGGGAGCCTCAGGAGCAAATCTTCTCACTGGTGTTCTCAGAGCCAAGGGAGAAGCCAACAGGTCCTTATGGGGACCAGCAGGAGAGCTCTGGTTGTAGCACTCAGAATTTGGCAGCCTTTGGCACTAAGACTGTAGCAAAGTTTGGGGGTTTTTTTGTCTTTGGTTATGCTGCCTAATACTGATGCAGGAAATTTGTGTCCTACGTGGATCCTATCAAAACTCTGAACATTCTGAGCCTGTGCCTCTGTAACAACCCTAACATGTGAGTCATGCCTCTCATTAAGGACTAAAAGTCACTTGTGCAGGTGGAGCAAAAGGTGACTGTCACCCCAGCAGACAAATTTTATATGTGCTTTCAGCCAGTTCCATTAACAGCACAGGTGTGTAGAGGGTGAGGAGGGCTGAAGCCAGTAAAATGCATTGAAGGCTTACTGGGTGAAAATTAAAAATATCTGCTATTTGTAGATATAAATGTATAAAGAAGGAGAATGGAAATATAAATAGAATGCTTTTTTTATGACATAAATTTTAGCCTTTAGCTTAGTCCTTGGGGAGTGGAAGAAAAATCACTGTACATTTAAGAAGCTTTTTGAGACCATTTTCCTGCCCTCGCAGGGTCCAAACACTTTTTTTTTTTACTGTAAGAAATTATAGCACTTGTATGGTTTGTTCTTTTAAATACTGTAATTAAGAACCTTATTTGCATGGCAAGCAAAGCTGGCAACTTTCATGTACTCAGTGTGGTGAAAATGTCAAGTTTCATGGCTTGTGACAGATTAATAGAAAAATTATTTTAAAACTCTGCAAATTATTCATAGATATTGAGTAATCATCAAAAGTTGCATTTTGTGAAGAATAAAAATAGGGCAAACTGAGTGTAGCATCAATCTCTAAATTAAGCGTTGTCTCTTTTTTAAATCATTTAAATTGTAGGCTTAGCAAAATAATCTTCACCTCAGATGAAGCAAGTTGTAAAATCTTTAAAATACTCTTTCATCATCTTTTGCAATGTAAATTAGGATCAGTGTACTTAGCGCAATTTTGATGCATATAGATTAAATGATTAATACAAAATTAATGATTAATGTAAAATAATTAAAGCTCCATCTTCCATCTTTTAGTATCGGTATCAGAGACGCACCAGACACGGACTGCTGTTATTGGAAAGCATCCCTTTCTGGACCAGTCATCCCTTTTCTGTGACTTCAGTCTGGAAATTATTCTAATGACAGTAGTGTGTCAGGCATTTCATTATTTGAACACCTTGTCATGGCCTCTTCTCTGCCCCTGAAATGCTGCTCTGAGCAGTCACTCCTCAGTGGTTACCGTGTCAGGGGGAGAGAAGAGGGCACGACAAAGTGTCCAAGGCCTTACCTGGTTTATGGAGAATGTAACTTGCAGAAGTAAATCTGGGCTGCAACCATCAAATCCAGGCCTAAGTTTTGTTTCCATGTAGCTACATCTGCCAGATGTGATTGCTCTGAAACTGTCAGTCTTTCTAATCTTTGTGGTCTACCTGTTATGCCTCCCAGCTTCCTGGTGAAAAGCCCTCTAATGAAATTCAAGTGGTGATAGGAAATGAGCCACTACCTGGTGAGCACTGCAATTAATGTCTTTCCCTTAGCAGGGATTTTACTTTTCCATCTTTAGTACCTGGTCACTGTCAGACACCAGGTGTAATGCCAGTACAACAAGTCTTTAACTTTTTCTCTCTATGCTGTGTTTAGTGCAAGAACACTTCAGAGAATGGTGCAAACTGTTCATGCTTAGTGTGTATGAAGGATATAAATATTAATAATAATATATTATTTGCTGTACTTCAGGGTGTTCTGGAACACTGTACATCATTGTGCACTTTAGGGAGCGTGTTGAGAGTTTCCTGAGAAGGACTCAAAAAACTCATTTTGCTAAAACATGAAAAGATTTTTTTGATTGATCACTGGCTGTGCCTACATACCTGTCAATAGGAATGTGAGAATACATACAGCTCCACATTGATATTTCTGCAGTCCAGGTGCAAAGTGAAGCAAATCTTTGAACAGTAAAGATATTAAAGAGTGAGAGATGTGTGTCTTTTTAGTATTAAGTCTGAGTGATGATCAGTAGTTCTCTACTCAACAGTTCAGGGATGTTATTTCGTAGCAGGTCAGCACAACACATCCTTTTCAAGCTTTCCTGAAACTTTGAAGCTCAGTCAAGTACCTGCTTGTGTAATCTAAACACAGTAAGATGCAGCGCTTCACAAAATAAATTCTGGTCAACAGTTTTGGTCAAAAATGTTGGTCAAACTTGATTCAAATGGTCAACTGATTTACAGCTACTCTGAGTATTGTAAGGATAACAAAATAGCCAGTGTACATCTCTTAATCCATTCATGTATTATGTGTCAATGTCCAGCTGCAGTTTCCCACCTTTGCTTTTGTCTGTGAATCATGTTGTAGAAACATACTGTAGTACAAAAATGCCTCTGCTAATTATGTGCTTTCCCCCATTGATTTGCTTTGACATAACTATGTTTATATACCTCTAAATATAATATATAAAACATTTACAGCAACATAAGCATCTTAATTTTTCCAAAATTGAGAAGGTGAAAAGGAGGCTTCAGTGCAATACAAACAATGGACTTAAGCTTCAAATTCCTAAACAGAGAAGGCATAGAAATGTGTACACATTGTAAGTCATTAGTTCAAGCCCACCAAACGTTTCCTGAGACAATTACCTTCACTGCTATAAAATTTGCTTTGCACAGTCCTCTGGAGCGTTACTAATTGCTTTTCTTAACCTCCAGAGATTAAAGGATTTTGAAATGAACATATAGACAAGTAGTGACTTTAATTTCAAATCTAAGCTTTATTAAGGCAAGCCCTGTTTTATAAAATAGGGTCATTAAGAGAACGTTTCATGTTGGAAATAGCCAGTCCTAATCTCCTCATCTTCCTCCAGTCTTGAGAAATTGCACTCTGCCTGTATCTTAAAAATGAGATGCCACCTCAGATAATTTCCATCTGGCATCAGCTCTATGTCTCATCTTCAAGAGCACACAGACCCAAGTTGGCACTTGTTTCTCAAATCCTTTTCCACTAGGGGGTATGATAGACTGTGCCTGCATCTCAGGGAACGCGCGGTGTGACACTGTAATACTGAAGTGCGCGCACACGAGGGAGAGGAACAGGCATGCAAAGCTTGGTACATAATTTATGGAGATTTAAATCCTGTCATTCATAAATATAATTATAACCTACGGCTTGAAAGTGATATGGACCTTGCCATATTGATCACACTCCAGCTCTGTTTATTCAGAGCATTCATTTGTTGACAGGGAAAATATAAGAAGAATGCTGTTAGTCGTAAAACAATTAACAAAAGGAAATACTCTGTTTTACACAAAGAATATTCTTTGTTTCTGTGTGCGCTGTGCACCCTCCCACCTTTAGATGGGAAATATAAACCCAAGGGGAGGGGATATTATTAAATCAGCAATCAACCTTCAAGTCATTTTGGTATAAACACTGTAATTATTTCATCTCCAGTAAACAGAATAAAAGACAACGGCACATAAGGGTGACAATTTGCAATATGCTTTGAATGTCTTTGTTAAAAAAAACTCTTATTATGACTGAAGGCAACATTATTGTAAGTAAAAAAAAAAAAAGGCAAAAGTTGTGACAGCCAACAGGGGGGTTAATTAGTTGGCAAAGTTCAAATAATAAATTTAGCAGGTCATTGCAACAGACATTACATTTTGTGTGGGAGAAGACACTATTTATTAGCCTTGAAGCTAGAACTGCTTACCTTTAAAAAAAAATTTGTAAGAAAGTATAAGAAAAAAGCGATAAGTACAATTACATTGTATAGTCCAGATACCTCCAAAATTTACAATCTTCACTTACTTAAGTGAGTATAAGTTCATTTGTGTCAGAAAAAAATGACTACAGATTTACTTGGGAGTAATTGTAGTAGCAAGCAGCCTAGGGGAGGGATAGAGAAAAAATACTGTCTAACATTTTTAACCTCAGTGGCAGCAGATGTCAGACGTGGGTGGGGTTTCAGCCTGGACAATGTGGTTTCCATGTGGCTGTTTTCTCCTGCCCAGCTGGGTGAGTGCTGGCTGGGGTAAGGTACCAGCAGGAGTGATGCCTCTGCTCCCCCAGCACCTCCCTCATCTGCGGGAATGGTTTGCTTGCAATTCATCAGCTTATAAACAAATGTGTGCACTTCAGTGAGCCCCTGTATTTAGAGCAGTTTGAAGACAATTGCCATTAACGTTAGCCAGGTTTCAGAGGGTCTGACACAGGAAAGCAGTCTCATCTACCCAACTTAAAGTTCCTATCAGGTGTGCATTTTATGCATCTTGGAACCTTTTTTCAGGCTGGTTGACCTCTTGTTAAAAAGTCTTTTAAAATATTTTGAAGTCAAATAATTACTGGCTTTGTTTAAATGTTCTCATCCAACACATAATGAACAGTGAGGAATTCCCTGAAGGGCATCTTTTGTTATTGAAATGTTTATTTATTGAGTGCTTTTGCCAGAAGCCCCCCATGAGAAAAATCTCATTTTATGAGTTCCTGAAGCAGTCAGTTCCCAAAACATCAAGCAGAAATGCAATTTTGACCAAGTAATCTCAAGGTCTTTTGTTTGCTTTTAAATGAACAGAATGCCAATGTGCAAAAAGTTGTGACAAAAGCTGCTTTGTTTTCTGTATTTTGCAAATATTCCTAGTGAAGCCATGCTGATGTGGTGCTCAGGTATTTCTAACATGAGAATTCAATTGCTACAGTAGAGGAAAACAATGTCCCACAGAGCAACATATGAGTGGGTGTTTTAAATTATTCTGAGATTTATTCTTTCCTGCAAAAGGATGACCTTAACTCAGTATCATCCCACTTGCATAAGAAACTTTTTTCCTCCCCCTGTTTTTGTTCTTGTTTTCCCTGAGCAGTGAGGAGAAATGACAGTACATGTGGCAACGCTGATGTGGGCATGACTCAGATTGTCCCTGTTCCTGGATTATCCAGGTGGAGTCAGTAGAGAATAGTGGGATGGTTGCTGACAGGCTTCACTCCTTGGAAATCCCTGTCTCTCACTGCCTGGGCTGGGTCACTGAAATGATCCAGTTTTAATCTGTATGATTTTACTGATGCCAGGAAGTGCAAGGCTGCCAGGAGTGGGGCAGGGCAGGACAAGTGGGAGGAAGTGGGAAGTGGCTGAGAGGTGAAAGTAAAACATTCAGGTAAGAGAAGGAGGGCGGGAAACTTTTTGTCTTTGCTGATAGAGCTGAAGTATAACTACCTTGTGGTTGAAATTTTGTGTTGGTTCTAGGTTCTCAGCTATAATGGACTGCGCAGTGAAGATCTGGGGGGAATATCTGAAATTGGTTTTTCTTTCCCTCCTAACTTGGTCATGCATGAGCTTCATACTGGGGTGGTGCTGCTTTTATTTAAAGCAGACTGCTAATGGCACTGTAAATATCTGAGCAGCTGGAGAGGAATCTGCATTTCTCTTAGGTTGGCAGCACAGAAAGAAGGACAGTACAAGATTAGTTAGAGTCACTGTTTGGTATCCTGAAACAGGTGCATTTTATGGTTGATTATCTCAGGTTTAGTGACAGAATAGTCTGTATTTTTGTAAAGCAGTTATCTCAAATAAAAAGTACTTTGTGATTGTTGAGTATTTTAATCTATAATATTAATATGATGTTGACAAATGTTTTATACTTGCCTGGCATTATTAAAAGTGTTTCTTTCCCACCAGTGACCAGGCTTTTAGAGTGTCCTTTAACAATAAAATCTGTTTTCTTTTTCTCCTCTCCCTCCAAGAGTACTTCAAGAAAAATGATTGATTAATGGCAGTCCCTGTTAACTCCAGAATAAAATGTGTGCAGTGCATGCTTTGCTAGTAAAAGATGAAAGGATATTTCTTATTCTTACTCTTACTCTGATTCTCTTTGTGACCTCAAAGCAAAGTCTTATAGTTAAGAAAAGTTTTTTTTCTGTGTGAAATGGAAAAAGTTTAAAGGTATTTCTGTCTAGGATATATGTGATGCAATTAAGCACACTTCATTAAGTGCTCTCCATTCTATGATTGTAAGACATGAACATATTACTAAAAGAATAACCTAATACTTCATTTCAAGCCCTGCAACAAAATATTTTTCAAGTTATTTCTTTTATGCAGCAATTTTTCAGATTTCATTCTCTCTTAAGCCACAGCCAGAGGAAGTCAAAAGCTTTTACATGTACAGTTGCAGCCCATGCACTTCACCTTTTAAGCAGAGTTGCTCTTCATAGTATAAATTAAATTCATTTCACTGATAATATGAGTTAAAAAAAACTTCATGAACTTGCATAATACATATTATGTAAATAAACCTTTATAAAATAGTGCCAATTTTTGTTTTTCTTGAGACCCTACACTCTTCTCCTCTTTAAATATTTGCATTATAATTTATATAGTTTCTTGTTCCCCAGAAATTTTTCTTCAGTAATAGATTCACTATATTTTTATGTGTATTTTTCTTATGTGTTTTGTAGATAACTATTTAAATGTAATTTTAATGACATCACACCTGAAATTTCTTCTTTCCTTTCATCAGATGTACATGTAGGATATTTATTGGGATGGATGGAGAATGAATTCAACATTACTAATACAGGTTTATTTTTCCTTAAAATTGCACAATGATGTTTTTTGGTGAAACCCTGAGTCCATTGCCACTCTACATCTGGCTAATCAGTACCTTCCTCTGTAAATGTCTTATAGATTTCAGTGCCATGGAAGACCATCAGGCTCCATGCAGAAACGTCTCCACAGAGTCAAATAATTTCCTCTCAAAAATTGTGATCACCTCTGTTGTTAAATGATAAATACTTTGTGGTATTTTTGTGGTCAAAACCAGCTATTGGATCAGATATGTCCAGAATCTCTTCCCCACACATATTCTTGCAGAATACGATTAGGATAAATATTCTGAGTGTCTATACTGTCCCTCTGACTTGCAGTTGTGACAACAGGAACTGAAGTTGTATTGATACTAGGAATATCAAATACGAAAATACATGTAATCTTCTTTGGATGCTGAATTCCAGGGATGATCTATGCTGTACTTGACTGAAGAGCAATTTCAGTGCCTCCATTCTGCCATCTTCATAATAAGAATAGTATTTACAGAAGCGTTCTGAAGTTTAGTTAATGTCATTGAAATTCTTTCAGACAGGCACAAAATACTCACAGGAAACCACGAGAGGTATAAAAATGTATGCAAATGTAGCTAATGAAGCAAAAAAAAGAGGGCTAAATGGTGTCTTAATAGGTTCTCTTTAAAAACCTATTTTGATAAGGAATATTATGCCATGTCTCTCGATTATGACTCTTACATTTTTTTAATAATCTCTTTCAGCGTGCTGGGACCAGCTGTGACCTTCCGAGTGCACTCAAATCTCCAAAATATTTCAACTGCAGATGTTGCCAAAGAAGCAGGTAAGTCCTTGTCCTTTCCCAAACTGTGACCACGCACAGTTCAGCAGTCAGTACCACTGCAGACAGCACAGACACATCCTGTTCTTGCAGAAAACTGACATTTAAAGGGAGAGAATATTAAGAGGTAAGTGGCACATGAAAAATTGAAATTTAACATCTTTGAGTCCATTAAAACTCTTTGAGACTTCTTTGTTTGTCAAGAAAATTAAATAGAGGCTTGTAGTCAAGTTCCAGCATGGTGAAAAACTCTGCAGTGTTGTCAAAAACTCATAAAAACACATTAGTAATTTGTAAAAGATGATCACTTTTCTGATACTTTTTTTCCAGGAACAAAAATGTTATTAACTTTAGCCTTAATTTCTGGAACAAAAAATGGTAGAAATATGCCTTTGTTGGTGTGCTGTTTAAAACTATTTCAATGACAAGTTAATCTTAACTTAAAGGTTGCATTTCTAGAATTAAGCTGCTTCCAGATTAGTACCACTGTTCTAAGGACTCCTATTGGCTCCTTTTCAGCTTGGCTATTAACTGTATTATGCAGCTGTTGACTGCAAAAAACAATTTTTGCAAGGTATCTGAATTGATGACTGATTGGCTTCCAAATTGATAGGCTCAAAATTGATAGGCTCTAAAAATCAGAATTCAACGAGTTGCAATATTGTTTGAAAAGAGAAACAAGAAAAGTTCATGTAAATAAACACTGGGAGCCCCAAACTGTTCATTAATTTCTCCTTTTGCTTCACCATGGATGACTTTAGTTACAGAAAGAGCTGGGGTAGCTCCTAAGCCAGATCTTTCCTTTGCAGAACCCTTTGCATTGGAAAAGGGTCTTGTTAACTGGTGATTACAGAGTAGCAAGGGTTTATCACGTCAAAAAACCCTAGATGTGTACTGTCAGAACTCAGAATTTACAATAAACACTGAATTATGTGACTCATGAATGGGTATGATTTTTTTCCTGGAAAAAATTAATATTGCTTTTTTATAACAATGGTCTTCCCTGTCTTGTAAATTGTTGAATCTCTCTGAAAGGATCAACAAACATGATGCTGTTGGCAGAGGCTGCCTAGATTGCCAGAGGCTTTTGACTAGGTCGTCCCAGAAGTTTCTAAGGAAATGAATAGTTTCTTAGAATGTGGAATATGGAACAGAAAAACGGTGAAGCACTAATTGGTTAGGAGGCAAGAAACAGAGATTAGGAATAAAGTATTAGTTTTCTAAAAGGCTTAGAGTGAAAAAGAAAGGTGGAAGGATCTCTGCTTGGACTGTAACATTCAACAGAGTTGTAAGTGAATTAGAAAAGAGAGTGAGCAGGATGGTGAGAAATACTGCTAATACTGAATTATTCACAATATTAAAGGTGAAAGTTGATCTTAGAAATGTATAAAGCTGAGTGAATGGACTCAAAATGGCAGATGAATTTCATTGTAAATTACTATAAAAAAATTCATGTGGGAACAAAATAGCTTTGCGTACAAGGTCAATGTAGTAATGTAGTTAGTCTAGTAATAGGTAATTTGGTGAAAATGACAGTTCAGTCTCTGTTATCAGTTGAACAAGGAAAGTATATTTAAGAATTATTTGGAAAGGAATAGAAAACAGAATAATATCATTTGTTCCTTCATAAATATGTCCTTTGCCTGTGTTTAAATACCACACATAATACTGATTCTCCTACATCAGAGAGATTTGAAATTCTGGTTGAAATGGAAAGATTCAGGGAAAGGCAGAAGGCATGACTGTAAGTATGGAATATCTTCCATATAACAAGTGATGCAGTAAGAAAGGAAACTTTATTTTGGAAAAAAAAAATTTAAAAATGAGTATGGTATGAGAAAGGTCTGTCAGCTTTAGAGTTGCACAGTGAATATGGACAGGACTGTATAATTGTTTTTGCAGTGCAAGAACAGATGAAACTGGCAGAAGGCAAGTTTAAAATAAATCAGAATGTAGTTTATAGTTTTTCCAGTTGTGGATAATGAGGCTTACATGTATTCAAAAATTTACATGTAAGGAAATTAATGGAATTGACATCCATTGAAATTTAGCAAGGCTATGGAAACATTGTCAAGTCCAGGAGGTTCCTGACACCTTGGCCTGTTCCTAACAAGCTACTCTAAAAAGTAAAAATGCTGTGACTCATTTATTTCAGCAAAACTCAAGATATAACATTCTGGTTTTTCTTACCACTGGAATCAAAGTAGTTGTTTTCAACTTCCTTAACTGAAATGCTGCTGAAAAAGTGGGGAGGTTCTGGGGACAAAATAATGCCACCTCAGAGAAAGGGTGACAAAGTGGTGAAGGATCTGGAACAGAAACCCTGTGAGGAGTAGCTGAGGGAGGTGGAGGTGTTCAACCTGGAGAAAAGGAGGCTCAGGGGAGACCTTATCCCTCCCTACAACTGCCTGCAAGGAGGCTGTGGCCAGGTGGGGGTCAGTCTTTTCTCCCAGGCAACCAGCAACAGGACAAGAGGAAGTGGCCTCAACCTGTCCCAGAGGAGATTCAGGTTGGATATTAGGAAAAATGTCACTGAAAGTGTGGTTAAGCACTGGAACAGGCTGTCCAAGGAAGTGGTGGAGTCACCATCCCTGGAAGTGTTCAAAACAGAACAGACGTAGCCCTTTGGGATGTGGTTCAGTGGGCATGCTGGTGTTTGGCTAAGGTTGGACTTGATGGTCTTGGAGGTCTTTTCCAACCATAATGTTCTATGATTCTATGAATTTCTGCAGATTCACCAATTTAAATTCATATTTTATACAGCAATTTTATCTACTCTTTATTACATTAATATCCCAAGCATTTTTTGACTTCTGTTTGCTTAGTGAATTAAAAGTTTCAGGTTTTGATGGCTGCAGAAAGAGGTTTATAGAGTTTTACATAAACTCCTCTTGATATTTCAGTGTGGCCATGGTATTGTCCTAACTAAACCTTGTGTTTGTCCTTTACATTAAAAAAAAAAGAAAAAGAGCTCATGATTCTGTCCATTCCTCAAATATTTTAAATTTAAAAAGTATCTAATATTTCCTTTCTAATTCATGAAGTTGCAGTGCTTGTCAATGTATTCACTAATCAGTTCATTTATTTTAAGCAAATGTCTTACTTCCAGATCTCTAAGCCAAAAATAAATTCTCTTTAAAAATCAACAGCAGTATATACTTACATAAGAAGTTTTTTCAGGCTCTAGTTTTAATTATAAATTTTTAAAGTCAATAGTGTCTTGAAGAAAAGCATTCCAAGTACTTAATTTACCAAGGGAAGCCAAAGGAGAATAAATGAATGATACTTCCAAGGTAGGCACAGGTAAATGCATAATTCCATGCTGTACTGCTATTAGGTAACTTGACATCCCTCCAGGAGCTTGAAAGCAGATTTTGTTTACAGAAGATGAATAGACCAAATGGACAGAAGAATTTCACAGTCTGTCACATCCTTAGAAATGAAAAGAATTTGGAAATTGAGGTAATCAGATGCCATAATAAATATAGGAATGTAAATTATTCAGATTTACAAAAAGGAATCTATTTGTGCAGATATTATGTATGTGCAAGTCTCACTGATAGCCACAAGAACAGTTTCTGTGCAGCAGTTTGGTCTTATTATTCATGTAGCATATAGTTTTGTAACCAAAATGGATACACTTCATGTTTTCCTTGCACTATTTAAGGTTTAAATATAGGGAACTATATTTAAAGTTTTCCATCCTCCTCTGTCGAGTTTGAAAAATGTGCAGGTTAGAGAAGACATGGGACTATTTAGCAACTATGCAGAGAGGTGAATGATTTAAAATATCCACTAGAAACCAGAGATATGGAAGTATGATAATAAAAATGGTTTCCTCTGTTGTCTTGTACTTTGAGGTTCATTCTTCTTGGTGCACACATGGCCTGTCTTGAGGCAAAATAAGCTCCCTAAAATCCTTTAGAGACTTTCTTGCTGATAAAACTTTTTTCCCAGTAATTCACGGTTCCACTTCTGTGGAAATGTTTTGATTACATTTGGTTGTTTTTTTTTTTTTCAGTTTCTAGGGCTGTATAATTATATGGGGAAGCTGACAACAGAGTAATTTAAAATTGTGAATAGCTTGCTTTCTCACATTAACAATACCTTTATTTGTTCTAGAGCAGGACACCCAACATTTTGCCAGCTTCACACACTTTGACATTCAAATGATAGAATACAACTTTCATTAAGTAGCTGTCCCCTGGCCTATTTCTGTTTAATAAGTCAGGTTCAGTGGTGCAATGTAATTTAATCTCAATGTTTTGAAGAAATAAAGTTTCTCAAGACATAAGTTACCTGCTCTAGGAGTAATTACAGTTGGCACAACATCATTTAGACAAACAAATGTGTATTTCTTTTCAGTTTAAAGGTCAGGAGAAACCTAGCAGAGAACAATTATCAGTAAGATAACTCTGTATAAAATTGTAATATGTTTGATATAGAAATGAGGAAAGAAATTGCTTTATATGTAGTCCATAATCCTACCTGTTAGGCAAGGACAGTGATAATTAGAAAAGTGGAAATTTCTGACATTTCCAAGCAAATTTTGGCATCAGGTGCCTGTAATGGTCATATATATTCTGAACACATGAAAAAGAGATGTAGGAGAGAAGTTTTGGACACAGATGTTCAGCACTGCTGAAATGCCATTTAGTGTTAAGAGTCATGCTTACATTTCCTTTGGTATTGTATTGAAGTGCAACATTTAGGTGTTTAGGTGAAGACTGGGAAGCAAAGGGCTGTGTGCATAGAGTAGGCATGGTAGTGATGGGGACAGACAGCACAAGGAAAGGCAGTGCATAACCAGATGTTAGGGGATTAACAGGTCTTGTGTGCAGGTTCTTGTGCCTGAGATACCTTGTGATACAGACCAGTACGCAAAGTCTGAAATTTTGATTTATTTGATATGTATATATAGGAACGTAAAGAAAAGTTTTCAATTTTTTTTTTTTTTTAGTTTCTGTAACTTTTAACTAAGCCATTTGTTTGGATGGTTTTGTGATTAGATTTTTGGGGGCGGGGGGGGTGGGTTTTACTTTTCTGTTGCCCTGTTGGTGAAATTCACATTTTCACACTGTGTGTGGTCTGAAGGGGGCTATTATCCTGACTTAGAGAGTAGGTTTTTGAATCATACAAACTTCTTGTCTAAAAGTAATTTCTCTGTGAGTGATTTAATTCTTAAAATAAAACGTCATAAAATTAATTCTGCTGAAACACAAAAATGCAAAACATAATGTATTGTTATTCAAATTTTACTGTATTATGCAATATAACAAGCTAATTTGAATAAAGACACTGCTTCAAAGTTATTGGAATAGATTAAAAAACCTATAGAATTTCTCAGCAGTTTTAAATGACTGCAAATGAGTAAATCTGTGACCTTACAGATTTTGAGATTTAACATCTACAAATTTTGATCATATCCCAGCTGAGCTGAAATATCCATGAGGAAAAAAATATGCAATAGAACTTTTTGACATTGAACATGAATATTTTGTTGAAGCTGGCAGCTCTCAACAGACAAAACACCATCCTTAGCTTTTAGCATTAACTAGTCCTTTTGAATGAAATGAATACTTCAAACCCCTTAGAGTTAACTTACCCTGTGTAGTGTTTTCAGCTGCCCGGTGTCTGATTGGTTTGGAGTGGTCCAAGATGTCATAGTTCTGCTCTTAATTAGGATGGCTAAATGGCCGAGCTCTTGTGAGCCTGCATCCAGTTGGTGAAGAAAGTATTTATGCCTTATTCTGCCTCCAATGTACTGCTTCTCTTGCTGACATGAAATTTGACAATACTTTTTTGTGCTGGTTTGTTAGTAACATCTACCTTGCTTTTCATGGTGACTGTCAGTGCAGGAAATATTAATTCTGTGTCATCAAAAGGAGGAAACTTCAAATTCAAAAAGCAAAACCATTATAGCCAGCCTTGATTTTCTTGTTGACTCTTGGCATAAGCTTTGCAAGTCTTGTGAGAAGTCTCAGCAAGATGAAATCTTGCTTCAGGCATCAACATGTCCATGCTGGCAGAGTGTCTTGGTTCCTTTTTCTACTCCACAACTGTGAGCAATGATGGTTGTTTTGAAAGTATTCATTGGTCAATCACTGTCAGATCATAATTCAGCTGTGATGAAGTAAACAGAACAAGTTTAAAGTCTTTGGGTGAATTCCTTCCCTCTATCTAGATTTTTGTAGACCATGCAATTAGATATCTTGCTCTCTGAGATGGTAACAAAGAATGTGTCTCTGAATAATTTGAAGTTCATCTTTGAAGAGAATTGACAGCTTCTGGGTCAGAAACGTTGAACAACGTAGCCAGGAGGTTGTGAGGTTCATCTGATTTCACTTGCCATGTCCCTGGTTTAAGTAGGATTACAATTCTTCAGTCTGTAATGTGAAACATAAAGATTTGACAGCTCTTTTTCTTTTCCTACCTCTCTTAAGTATTTTGGTGTAAATCCTGATTTCTTCTACTCAAGCCTCCTTAGTTCACAATGTCCTTTTTCACCTCCTGAGCCCTCTGTAGTGGATCGATTTCCTTTCACCTACTGTATCATCAAATCTATCTGAATTATTTTCCTCAAATGCGTCTGTTGTTGAACAAAGGATGTCATTATAGTTTTGAAGATTATTCAGAAACTGAACTGTCTCCTGCAGTACCAAATGTCTGATACAATGATTAATGAGTTTTCAAGATGGCACTTCTTTCTCACCTTGTTCTTCTGTTGAAAAATAGAACAAGTGAGAAGTGCTACCATTCAGATTCAGAAAATGTGTCTCAGTCCTGAAGAATAACAAGTACCTTTGGTTATGACTCTTCTCCATGGACTTCCTTCTAATTATGGTATTCATTGCTATGATTAGTAAGGGTAGAATTCATTTTAACATACACCCCTCTCCTCTAAGAATAACTTCGAGGTATCTAATTTTAGAGAGAAACATTTCTTGTCTTTAAAACCACTTTCTGTTTTCATAGAAAATTGCAGAACTTCCTTCTGTTTAACTTATAAAGCAATGTCATCTATTCCAGCATAAACCCATAAATCCAGCTGCTTATTGGTAATTGTAAAGCTACTTAATCATTTAGAATTGGGGAGGAAAACAAAAGAGCTAAGTAGCATTATGTAGTTAATAGTCTTCAATTTAAAGCAATGATAATTTGTGTCACTGCATTCTCATGCCTCTTATTTACAACCATTCATAGAAAACTGTCAATTAAACTAAAGGAGAAACACACCATTGGTGTAGAATAGATATTAGAATATTTTGGAATACAGTAATTAATACCTGAACAACACAGTGTACCAAAGGTTCAATGGAAATAGCAAAATGGAAGCTTAGATTGAAACTCATGTGTTTCTGTTAGGTGTTTTTTTCCTGAAATCTATAAGCAGGCCTATGGAGACTGGTAAAAATAAGTCTTCTATTTAAGTAATTTATGTCATGGCTTAGAGGTTAATAGAGATTTTTAAGCTGAATTTTTTAAGAGCCCTCTGGTAATAAACCTAAATGCGTTTTAATAGTGAGGGTAGAATTCATCTAAATCGGTTGCAGCTGTTTAAATGTTAGGCATTTATTCAAAAATAGTTGCCTAGATTGCCTCTACACTCAAAGAGGGAAGATAGATTATATGAAGTGACATTTATCATAGGTGGCTAAAAGTTTGAGAGAGAAATCAGCACTAATATCCACAGAATCACTGAGACATTGTTGATGATAGAGCTGCCATACATAGATCCTGCATGTAAATCTGGGGAGATTGGTGAAGTCAGGATGGTAGAATTTAGTACACTGGAAAGCTTCTTCCTGTAATTGCTGCTTGGTAACACACTCAAAAATTTTTTGTTTTTTCTATTGATAGATCTCTTAAGTCTTGTGCAAATCCTGATTTCTTCTTCATAAGTCTCCTTTATTCACATTGTCCTTTGCTAATATATTTAAAGCTCTTTAAGAATTCAAAATTAATTTAAGATCAAGTAAAAATACAAAAATTTAAATTTTTATAAATATTACCATGTGTGATACTATTAAATAACCCAATCCCTGCAGTTGGCTTCTTCACACCTACAGATCTGATAATCCAGGATGAAACTGCCCTGTGGCTGGAATGCAAAGGTGGTTTTCTTTGAAGCCACAGAGATCTCCTGATACATTTTTGACTGTGGAAGCGTAAAGTCTTTTTCCATTTAAACTTGCTACAGATTTCCATGCACAAATGTTTGAAACTGACCTGTACCTTTTATGTGTAGGACAGTTTTTAGCTGGTGCAAATCAACAAATAGCTGCTCTAAAATCCATGGCACGGAGAATGTGTGACTGAAACAAAACACTTTTATTTTTGTATAGCAGCAGTACTGGGCATCCCACTGTGGACATAGCATCAAAGAGTCCCCACACTAAAATATCTGAGAACTAATATTATTTCTGACTTAAAATAAGAAGAAATCCCCAACCCCAAGACGATTGCTTAATGTTGTATTTCACCATATTATTTAGCCAAATTGCTTCTATTTCGCATTTTTATGAGAAGCAGCACATTTGCCAGGAAAATTGAAATACATGCGCAATATGACATATACAGCAATAATAGTTACAATTCCAGACATCTTTAAATGTTATAGTCTCTTAATAAAGTTTTATGCATTTTTGTGCAGTGTACTTAAGATGCTATCTCTGTTTACAGCAGATCCCAAGCATATTAAAACAAATTATTTAGGAATGCAACAGTTAGAAGAAATCTGGCAATGCAAGTGTATACCAGGCAGCTTTTATATAAAGTATAGTTTGGCTATGTAATATTTTTTGATGATTATGTAACTTTGTAGGTAACCATAAAGAAGGGAATTGAAGAAAACCTGATTTAGGTCAGATGGCATTGTAACCTCATCTTTACCTTGAAAAAAACAGTCAGTACCTTTTTCCCCCCCTATTAGACAGATTGATTATAACTTCTCAAAATGTGGAACAACAAGATTAACCTAACGATTTTAAACTGTGCATGCAAATAAACACTAGGCACCATGTGGAACAGGGATAATGTGGAACAGATAGTGTTCTATTTCAGTTGGTACAAACAGGAAAATAGACTTTATCTGATGTAACTAAATATCCTATTTTTAATATATGAAATTGGATGATTAGCAGTCTTGTGATTTTAGCTGATAGCTTTCATATCAGCCAAAGAATAAAAATTGTGAGTGACAGCAATGCTGCTTCAGGAGTCTATGAAAAATAGTTGTAATTTACAGCACAAGAGAAAAACCAGAAAATCAATATACTCATCTTAGAATCAGGTTGTTGTCCCTTTTACCTGGAGAAAAGTAATAACATGAAAAGGCCCTTCTCCAGAAGTGTGGTGTTTTGGTAACAGTGTGTAAGGACAGCTGCCCTGAGACTGGGAGCAATTTGTTCTCTCGGTAGAACACGATTTACAGGTTGACATCTTGGGAAGGATGCACAAATGTGACCCTGGATGAAAGGGCAGGTGGGGGGTTTCTGGCTGAAAAAGGCTTAGTTAGAAGGTCCAGGGGATTCACGTATCATCTGTCTTGAAAATAGGCACTTGCATGACCTTCTGCTGCTGATAGCTCGTGGAGGGATGTATCTGAGAGGGAAAGTAATGAGCTCTTGATAGTGGGACTAGGAATTATGTGAGAGCTTTGGGAGAGTTTTTGAAGATAAGAGAAGTTTTTTGGCAGTGCTCACAAGGGCACACTTGTTAGCAGTGTTCAGACCTGTGTGTTAACATTGCCTTCATTGTAAGCAGTCTTTCTCCTATGGACTGAAATCTACTTCAGCAGCTGCTGCTCCTGCCTGACACTGTGCACAATTGTTAGGGAATGTTGGGTCTACAAGGCAAGGGACTTGATTCACATTAATGGTTTGTTTTCTGGACTATCTATGGCCAAAGAAGGGTGGTTATTTTCCCCCCTTGAGTTTTCCTGAGCTCCGCATATCCATTCTGACACGCAAGATAAGATTGAGTCGGATTTATCACGTTTGATCTTGTTCTTATTTGGGGATGATGTTTTCCATTGTCTGACAAAAGTTGTTTGCAGGGTTTAGAGGTTATTGACCATTGTAATAATCTGCAAATACTTAAATCTTTCTAGCATTACCTAGTCCTCAGGCAAATGTTAAATCCCTTTGTTATGTTTAAAATATATTTTCCATAAATTTCAACCTTCCAGATTAAGAGAAACTGTATGACTTTATGTTGGCTGAAGTCAAAAGACATCTCTAAGTTTAATCTAACCATACATTTTTCAAGTAGTACCTGTAAATTCTCTACAGCACAGTTTTCTTAATTGTAAGTCTGAAATATGAACTATAAAAGGCTTTTTATGAAAAAAAAAATAAAGCTATAACGTATAAGTTAATTCAGAGGATAGTACCATCACCATAGGATAATTATGATCGTTTGTCTCTGTGCTGCTTCTGCTGCTTTTAAATATATTTTTTCTTGGTTGCATCAGTGCAACAAAATCAGGATGACAGCAGTCATAAAAATGGTTTTGGTTGAAAGATCTGTCTCGTGGGTTATTTAGACTGTCCCCCAGAATTGTGATGGGATTGGCTGGCAGGAGATCATATGGCAAATATTTGATGGTCTGTTGAAAAAAAAAAGACCAAAAAAAAAAAGATGAAAAAGGATAGATGAGAAAAAAAAAAGTATATGCCAAAATCTAGAGGGTGCCTCTTGGCAAAGTTTTCTAGACATTTTAGATCAGTAACAAGAAAAGGTAGGTAGCTACACCCCATTACTCCTTCCTAAACAGCCAGGTAATTACTTTTGGCATTTTGACAAGTGTTTGCTGGAGTGAAGGTCAAAGCTGTCAGCAGAGAAGATCTATGCTAATCTGCTCAGCTGGAGAAGTCTCAGGTAGCTAATGTTTTGTAATTAGAAGTTGTGGAAACCAGTTTTCACTGTAGTTTTGCAGTGAACATAAGTGAACTAATAATACAGAGTAATTTCATTTATCAGAGTTCACAAAAATTAGCTAAATGGGTGCTTAGGAGTAAATATCCAATATGAAATTGGAGAAATATGGGAAATCTGTGGTACAGAGTAAATGTATGTTTGTATGCATATATATGTATATGTGGTATATATATATAGACACACACACATACACATCAGACATGTTTATTATGCATGTGTGTATTTGGCTATACATGTACACAGAGATAAATAATGATAATACTTTTAATTTACATTGAAAAATATTATTAAAAAGAAAAGAAAGAAAAAGGAAAGGACTTATTCTACTTAATAAAAGTACTGGAAATAAAAACATTTTGCCAGAAATTTCAAATACAAAAACCCAGTGCATGCAGAATATTCCTGTTTTTCTTGTGGGCATTTTCACTTCATCCAGCACTACTCTGTGAATGGATTTGTTTAATCAAGAGGGTTTTTAAACTGCTAAAGTACTTTAGCAAGGTATGAGAAAATATGAAAGAAAAAAAACCCCNCAGGGAAGGTTTCAGAATAGTTCAAGGTATTCAGCTGTGCTCCTAAACTCCAGACAGCCCCTCAAGTCTTCAGTGATTTCACACACAATTAAGTGTTCGTTCCCTCTGATTTTGCTTTGTGAACTAAAATACTGAGAATAGGTATTTGGTGACCATGAACTTCTTACTGTACATGGAAAAAGAATGCAGACCATCAAAAAGGAATGGTTTGGGACTGATTGGTGTGTACTGTGGAAATGGAGGTAAGGATTTGGTGGCCATATCTTAGACCTAAACCTAATGAGAGAAGGTTGCAATATTTCAGTGGTTGCAGTCAGGGCTGGAGTAGAATTTCATTGGTAGCAGTCAAAACATATTGGTTTTTTGCTGAGTGGTTTTTAACCTTGATCAGCTCTGCCACACAAACTGTTGAACTGTTACCAATCCAGAGCCATGGGGCTGCAGCACTGAGGAAAATATTCCTCTGACACTTTTTGCCTTTACATATAATCCAGAGCAAAAAGAGATAAAGCTTTAAATCTAGGTCTAAAGAACAGTAGGTTAATCTGAAACATAGACTTTAATTGAGAAAAAGATTTTTTTTTCTGGATTTCATGATTGAGCTTTTATAGGAGATGGTTAAGCCTTTTTCAACTGTTATATCATTGCAGGGTACCCACAACACAACTGATTTTGGAAAGAGATAAGAACATGCTTCCTTTTTTTCCCTGCCCATCCTTCCTTCTCTGAATAGATTTTGTGTATTATATTATTCTTTCTGACATTTCTTCCCTTGGCATTTTTCCTCTTCATGGGAATCACCATGTATTCATTCTCTTCATTCATTTAACAACTTGAGGGTATATCCTGCACCCATGTGCAGCAATATAGCTGTGAATCTCACATTAACATTAATGGGAAATATGCAGCTAAAATCAACCACATTTGGTCTAGTTACTACCCTTGGCTGTAAAATGGATTTGCACAGGAAATTATTCCACTTGAGAACTGGGAAGTCAGAGAGGTTATCATGTTATTTTATATTAAGTTAAGAGTATTTTAACATTATTTTTTAATGTGTTTCAGATTANATTATGAAATCAATGAAGATTTTTATGTGTCATTTGTTTTTTAATGTTGATTGTCTTTTCCATGTGTTATATTCATGTCTTTGTCAGACTAAACTAAAAATTATTGTTCTCACTTATCATGCTGTTCTTTCTTTCTTTCTGCTGCTGAAACNGAGCCATGGGGCTGCAGCACTGAGGAAAATATTCCTCTGACACTTTTTGCCTTTACATATAATCCAGAGCAAAAAGAGATAAAGCTTTAAATCTAGGTCTAAAGAACAGTAGGTTAATCTGAAACATAGACTTTAATTGAGAAAAAGATTTTTTTTTCTGGATTTCATGATTGAGCTTTTATAGGAGATGGTTAAGCCTTTTTCAACTGTTATATCATTGCAGGGTACCCACAACACAACTGATTTTGGAAAGAGATAAGAACATGCTTCCTTTTTTTCCCTGCCCATCCTTCCTTCTCTGAATAGATTTTGTGTATTATATTATTCTTTCTGACATTTCTTCCCTTGGCATTTTTCCTCTTCATGGGAATCACCATGTATTCATTCTCTTCATTCATTTAACAACTTGAGGGTATATCCTGCACCCATGTGCAGCAATATAGCTGTGAATCTCACATTAACATTAATGGGAAATATGCAGCTAAAATCAACCACATTTGGTCTAGTTACTACCCTTGGCTGTAAAATGGATTTGCACAGGAAATTATTCCACTTGAGAACTGGGAAGTCAGAGAGGTTATCATGTTATTTTATATTAAGTTAAGAGTATTTTAACATTATTTTTTAATGTGTTTCAGATTAAGAAATCCACCTGCTATTTTATGTTGCAACTCTAATGTTTTCAAAGTTAGGTCACATTTTAGGCAAGTAAGCTGTTTTCACTTGGCAGCTCCAAATATTCCGCTTTCTTTAAGGTTTAGTAAAATATGTTAAGGACTATTATTTGTTGGTGAGTTAATATCTTTTAGCTTTATGATGAAGAATCAGATGCCCCTCACAGGTTTTCTGATGTAAACATGGATGGATCCAAACATCTGCAATGGTTTTCTCAGTCCTCCTGCAATTCTGCTTTTTGGGCTGGTTCCTTTTCCTCTTATTCAATCCAAGGCTCTTTTTCTCAAATCAGTAGTGGGGACAGAAAAGAGCTGGAAGCTGGGCAATGTGATAAGGCTGGAAAAGCAGGTTTGGGTAGATGTTTGCCTAAGTGACAGTATGGACGAGGAAGCTGATTCTCTTCTCTGGTTATTAAACTGGTGATGAGGCAGTGCTTGCATATTTATTATGTATTTTTCTACATATTGCTTCTGCTTCTCTGATACTCTTTGCCAGTCTTAATAAGTGCATCCATCTCTCACTTTATATTGGTTTCTTGCTGTGTTAGATGTAGGTAAGGAGCATTAGAGAGTTTAAGAGCTCTAATTTGGTTAAACTGTTAAACTGTTAAACTGATATCCATTATTAACTGATATCTGTTATGCAGCTAACAACCATAAATGTTACAGTTGGCAGATATTTATGTGTAGAGGCGTATGTACCAAAATGAATTATAACTTGCCCTTAAGAGTTTTAAACAAACTTAGTGGAATATTGCCATACAGTTAAATAAATCTTTGCTGTAGACAGAAGGCAGTAAGCATCTAAGAATCCTCATTCCAAAAGATGTTCACATCTCAGATTTCTTCACTGAGAAAAAGCAGAAAGGGAAGCTATCCCAGCAGAATGGTCAGTAACACAGCAGACAGTCCACAGCATGTTTTCACTATCACATGGATAACTTCAAGTTCTGACACCATTAGGAAAAGGCTTCAATGTGGCTTTTAGTGTGCATCTAGTAATGGCTATTGGGTTATCACTGGTGCCACTGATGAACATCCTTCATGCTCTCAGTCCCTGTTCTGGATAAAAACTTACAACTCACACACATTGATTGCCACTGTTACTGGTTTAATGACCAGTGGTATCATAAGAGGTAAAACAGGTTGGGGTAGATCCCTGCAGGAATATGAAATCTATTGCTGGTCAAGCCCTACCCTCCCCCAGGCACTTATGTGGGAGAGACTGTCTTTGGTGATGCTTACACGAGCTAAAGTTAGATAGTACATTTACACCCTTTATATTTAAAGATACTCTGCATTCTTTTGACACCTTTATCACATTCAAGAGAGAATTCCTAGAAGTCAATGTACATTTTGAAAAAGGTGAAACCACTTGTATTTGATTTCCACACTCTTTCTGAGCACTGCTGGACTGCTGGAGATATGATACATCTCTAAAGGAACCAGATACAGCCATTCATGAAGAAACCAGTTCCAGGGCAAAATCACTTTTTACAGATTTTAAATGTACTCTGTCTTTCTCTGTGTTGAGACACGTAATTATTTCTAGAATTCTTTTTTTTTTTCATGTCTGAAACTTCAGTTATAGGAGTAATTTCCACTCTTCACCATTCTGTTCAGGAACTGTTGTACCTGATAGAAATGCACTTCAGTGCATCTTCTGTTTGTGAAGATCCTAAAGAGTTCTTGAACATGTTCCAAAATGTGCAGACGGGTTCTGCCCTTGTGCCAGGGGAGGTGGAAGTCACAGGTTTCCAGCAGTGTGCCAGGGTGCCCAAGCTACCACAGTGACTTTGTCAGAATCACTTTTTAGAGGCTGGTATTTATCATGATAAATCAAAATGTTTATGATTTATGGTGAAATAATTATTTTTAATTCTGAAAGATGTCCAGATTAATGAAATATGGTCATACAGAACCTCTAACACTAAATGTGGTAGGACACAGAGGAGGGTCGTGCCCCCTTAAAATATCTTTTATATCTTTTAGTTCCAAGAGTCTTTAAACTTTCAAAATGCTATATTCTGTGGAGCTGACAATTACCTTTTCTCCAGAAGATTTCTGGAAAGATTATAAGAACAAAAATTCCCTTCAATGTTTTAGATTTCTGGTGAATCCTGAGTGATGATTACCACATTTAGACATGACACTTATTTTGATTGTTAGCTAAATTCTTCTGACAGGATTTTTGTATATAGAAATGTGAGAGTTTCTTTAAATTTATATGGCATAAACCTTTACACATTTTCATAAGTATGCTTGGCTAGTTCATCTTTTATCCTAACCCTGGCATATTTCTTTTGAAAACATTACATGTAAAAACATGACATTCTAATTTCCTTTCTCATTAATATTATTATTTTAGTTTATGAGTTCTTTGCTGCTTTCCAAAATCTGCTCTATTTTTAATTTTTAAAGCATAATTTCCCACATTTTAATAGAAGATATTTCTTTTTATCTGTAATTAAATCCATAACTTGTTATTCTCAGAAGGTTATTATGGATTGTGACTTGATTGTTACAAAAAATGACTTAAAGAGGCTCCTAATATCAATTTAGTGTAAGGATTTAATTTATTATTCATTAATTTTGTATTCATTGTAATAGCAGTAATCATTACGAACCCATTGGGTAGGTATGAGAATGTCAGGCACACTATATTTCCATGGAAATTCAGTTCATTAGTCATCTTTAGCAAAACATAAAATACTATTCATGCGTTATTGCTGTCACTTATTTCTCTTTATAATTATATGCCTGTTATTTTACATAAATATCTTCATATGTGTAAGTGGTACTGGAATTTAAAAGTTTCAATACATGCATAAACTCCCTTGTCTGTCCTTATGGCAACATAAATTTTGGTGGTTTAAATCAAGATAGCTTCACTCAACTTATGACAGTATACAGGATAATTTCACATTTTATTTTAAAGAAAACACTTTCAAATATTGTCAGTTTACACTGGCAGAATGTGTTGATTTTTTCATTCATACACTTCTGCTTTTTAAAAAAAGCTTTCAGTTTAGCAATGCAGAATTCTAATTTTTATTTCAAACTAATTCATAGGTTCATCAGAACATATGTAATTTGCTATTTTAAAATGGGAATTAATATTTTCTCTTCATTGCCATAGTATATTTTGAAGTGCTCAGAATAGAATTGTAATTTTTTTTTTCCCATAAATACCTCAGGTGCATCATTCGTATCTGTCCCATATTTCTGAGACTGCATCCTTTCACTGGTAAATGATTCTGCTCATGTTAAAAATGAGTTGACTGAATGCCTTGGAAAAAAGCAAGTGTGTTTAGCATCATGCCAACTAATTACAGTGGCTACCTTGCAGCTCAGTGTTGAATTGGACTTGTCCTTCTGAGCACGGACCCAATCAGTCATGGTCAGTATTGTGTCAGCTAACTCAATTCTTTGTAATCAAATTTAAATGTAAGAGTGGATTTCGTCTCCTCTAACTCAGGTGCCTTTGGTTTTAGCTGCTTTAAATATAAGCCAGCCAACCTTGGCTCCTGTTACAATCAGTGCAGTGTAATAAGTGCTTCCAGAGGCTAATACATTTCATCCCATGAGAGGTGTCTGTCTCATCTGGACCTGCTCTATCTCATCTATCTCATACATGTCTATCACACTTATGATTGGTGTCTAAGACAGGTCAAGTGTATCCCATCCCCCTGAGGATCCTGTTATTCTCCATTAACTACAACAGGAGTCTTGCTTAGATTTTGGACTAAGCAACATCTCCCAGCGAAAGCAAATCCCTCAGATCTCTTTCAAGCACCCTTAGTGCACATTTCAGAATTAATATGGCCATGGAAATCTTTTGCTAAGGGAAGGGCAGCATTTTTTGGAGCAAGGTATTTCCACCTTCTCTTGTGCAAAGAGGTCGGGTTGTGCCTCACTAAGCCCAGCGTGGTCTGGTAGCATTTTGGGCACTGAGCAAAACTTGGGCTGCCAGAAGCTCTTTCAGAAAAGTGGTGTTTTCTCATGGCCCTCAGTCACCTCTGGCCACCCCATACTGATATCTTAGGTGCTTGGGTCACCTCAAAGGGCATGTGCTGCTGTGTTTAGTCAACAGACTAAATAAGTGGGGGAAAAGGGCAAAGGGTAATATTTTGTTGCCCGTGGCTTTAAAAAGTAATTTTCAAATGGCTTATTCTACTTCAGTGCACATCTAGGTTCTGGTAAGAACAAACTCCATTCACTTTAAAAAAATTAAGTAGGACACTTAATAACCCTCTTACAGAAATGACTGTAGCAGTTTCAGTTCTGCAGCAGTCGTTGCCTTTGACTCCTCTCCAAGCAGGCTGCCATTTTTTGGCAAGTGAAGTTTGTGATAGAAGTAATGTCACCAGGTTGCACATCAGTGTGTGGGAACAGCAGGTATTTTTGAAAAATGTTTCCTGGTAGGTTGCAACTGATATTTAAATTGATTTATTTTAAAGGCTACCTTGATTTTCATATTAACTGTCACTTGTTCTTACCTTTCTCCCCCATCCTGTTTTCCTTCCACCTCTGCAGAAGTGCTTTGCATTATTGTGGCCTGGAGCATCTCTGAGTGTTCTTCTAGGAGCATCTGATTCTACAAAATTATCCAATATAGATAAATAATGCTATTTGCCACACAAACTGCATATGTATAAGCAAATCTCTGTCTAAATTGCTGACAAGAACAGCAAAACACAACATTGAAAGTTGAAATCCAAAATGCAGACATTCTAAAATTCTCCTCTCAACTTGCTCCTGATTCTTGGCAAAGGCTCTTGTGATTTTAAAAGATAAATAATCTTTACATTGTTATTTCCTGACAATATTTATAGCAATAGAGGCAAGGAGATCCCTTCAGGGGTTAACTAAACTGTAACTTGAGTCTCTGCTCATCATCAAGCCATAGCATTCCCGTCGTGTTTGTTTGTCCTTTCAGGAGAAACTTTGGTTTGTCTATCCCCTTTCCTGAATATTGAAGAAAATTTGGGCACAGAGCAGGCTGCCAAGGAAAACCATTCTTAGATCATTACAAACCTGTTGGAGGAGTGTGTGTAGCTCAGCCTCTGTTAGGGAGACATGTGGAGGTTAGCAGACCTTCTGTGAGACCTTCTGGTTTGTACTTTGTTAAAAAAACCCCAAAACACAACAACATTAAATTTGGAGAGTGAGGGAAAGTGATGTTCTACTTGAAGAGAACAAATATTTCAGTGAATGTACTTCTGTCAGCTGTTAAACTTAGACCATTAGCCTCATCGAGTATGCAACATCTTTTTATTTGTGCCACTTACTAAAATACCTACTGTGTTATTGAGCAATATTTTTCATTATTTTAAGATTAATTTCAATTTTAGTTGTGTTGTGAATAAAAATTTCAAGGAATGCTATTTTGGGCATATCTTAATTAGCAGCTTTAAATGTCGTTGCTGTTAAAAAATAAGGAAAAAGCCATATGCTACTAAATCACAGATGTGATATTTGTCACTTTTACTCAATGTGATTTTCAATTTTTCAGTATTTTCATATGATTTTTCTCAGCTTTAATAGAGACAATATTACATGCATTGTTGGTTGAACTGTGACTGAATCATCTCCCTATTACAGACAAATAGAGTCTCAAAGTCACCAGCTGAAAAATTTATACATTCTCTGAGAAGTACACAGTATGACTCATGTGGCACTGAGAGTTAAAACTTACACAACTTAAACAGCCTTATTAACATGTGAAAGATTTTTTTCTCCAATGAAGCTGGTTTGTTTTTTTTTTATTTCTCTTTTACATACAATAAGGTAAATCATGATTGTAGATAAACTGAAATGACATATTTTTATCCACATGATATGCAATTGCACCCTGCTGTGAAAGAGAAAACCCCTCTAGAAAATTGTCTATGTATGCTTCTTTTTCACACCATATGTAGGTAATAGTGGAATTTTTCTCTCAATAAACAAAAGCAAAATCTCATTTTGTTAAGGCTATTTACTCATATATTCTACCATTTTTGTGCCCTTTATTAACTACATTGGGAGCTTATGCAACCAGCTGATATGTCAGCATGTCTCTGCAGACTCTTGGGTTTAGATATCTCAATTTGAGAACTGAATTCCACCCATACCTTCCTCTGAATATGATGCCCTGGCACTTTTATGCTTCTCAGTTATAAGCACCAAAAAAGCTGGCTATGTTTGTTAAGTGTAGGTCTTCCTTGACTTTTCTGCACAAACTGTGAGAGACATATTTCATATTGCAAGTTAGTCTTAAACAAGGCTTAGAGAATGAAAATAATTATCTAAATAAGAGCTCATTTAGGGCTTTCTGCCAACAATTAAAACATTGATAGTTGCTTGATGTTAAGTAGTGATAAAGTTTCATAAAAGGGGTATCCTTAAATTTTAAGAAGGTAAAAGAAACAAAAAGTTTTCTTCAGGTGATTTTTTTTCCTGTTGTTTTCCAGTAACAATGGTTTGTACTTTTATTAAGCATCTGTACCATGTTTGCAGCAAAGATAAAATAAATGGATAGGTAGTTGATTTGAATTTAGTAAAATAACAATTTTCTTCTTGCCATAGTATTTGAAAATTTTGCGTCACTTATTATTATTAATGTTATAATGTTATCTCTTCGACAGCAGTTAAAGCTAATCAACAAATTCCTGTTTTCAACTTATTTTAGTACATTCACAATTCAGACTCTTATTAATATAGACTGAAGCTTGTGATGTAGATTGAAACTGGTTAAAAACATTTTTCACATTTGGGTTAAAAAAGAAACTGAATCTAATTCTGTCAATAGTAAATCTGTCAAAGAAACATTCTAAATTGCTGGTTTTAGATACTGGAAAATCCAGAAATCTGTTCTAATTTTTTAATATATATTAAATGAAGTAACAGAAAGAGTATATGGAATCAATAACAACCACAGGCATGTATCAGTTATTATATACTATATGAGACCTGTGCTTTTTGTAATTTCAATATCAAGATGCTATTTCATTGTCCAGATATTTCTATTATTTCACTATTTCAACATCCTACATTTATTTTGAAATGCCTCTCACTTACATTTCTTATTTCAGACTCTGAAGTGATTTATGTAGTTCATCTCTCTGTGCTACAATACACATAAGATGGAGCAATAAGCACATGCAATTGGATAGATTATCTCTCTGGTAGAGACACACCATTGCTGTGCAGAAAATATCTCCATGCTATGTTTTGTTCTTCCCTTCCCTCTTCTGGCTTGTGTGAAATCAGAAGGAGATTATATGGATCAAATGAACCACATTTTATTTACGTGTGAGACATCATTAAAGTCAGGGCTAAGGTGGCTTTCTTTTTCCTGCCATGCTCAGTGGTACCCTAATCTGATTTCCATCGAAAACACTGGACTTCAACTTGAATTGTTTGCTGAATATATCTAGTCATATACATAGACTTTTGCTTTGCAACTAATTGATACTCTTCTTGGTGTATTTATTCCCTCTGGCCTGTACTACAAACCATGATGCAAATCTATGTAATCGGTTCTTCTTGATTCATTTCTATGGATGAAGTCTCAGTCTGTTATCAGAAATTCACTTGGTCAGGATGAATATATTAATTCACCGTTTTCCTCTGCCTTAGCAGGTTTTAACCTATACCTTTAATCACAATGCTAGTAAGGTCCTGGGAGGAGATTCTCAGCCTTTCCTCTAGAAGCTGTTAGGCTTTGCATGGAATAATTGAACATTCACTGACCTGGAGTGCAGGAGAGCAAAGGCAACCCTGCACTGTAGCGGTTTGATGAATCATCTCCAAGTCCTTCCTTTTGTTGTATATTTAATGTAAATTAGTCAACTATTCATTGAAAAAAGAGTTGAAACTGAATTTTTCTCTTTGCTGGTTAAGGAGAGTAGCTACAACATCCACTTGTGAGCCCAATCCTTATTGACTGACCCCAAGAATTTTTCTCTTTTCGGGGATCATTTTGATCTATCCGACAACAGTGTAGTTTCTTCTACTGTTCCATAATCTGTGCTAGCATGAATGCATCTTTAGAGATCTTGGCTCCATGCTTCTGAGGGGGTCCACTTACTTGTTTGTTTTTCAGTTGCAAGGAAGGTCAACAAGTAATGGATAAATGTCAAGAAAGATCACTTACGAGAAGTGGATGCTCTGCATAATAAACATTAGCACATGTTTAACAAAAAATTTCCTCCAGTAGAAGTCATTCCCATATTCATTTAATCCTGCTGTCTAAGATAATACAATCTCTTTGAAACAGTCTTGATTCTTAGTGCATGGGGACCTTTTCTGGATCAGAGGCCAAATTTCCATTACCTGATGAGCTAATCTGACGTGACAGCCTCATATGCAGATGGGGAATCTCTTGTCAATAGTTTTCTTCAGAGACAAAGAGAAACAAATGTCTATATTCATTCTCTCACTTCATGCATGAGTAACATTACCTTTCTATCTTCCTTTCACTCTATTCAGGTAGTCATTGAGAATTTAAATATAAGCTTTTGTGTTCCTGAGTTAGCTTATGAATGCAAAGCTGTTTACAGAAGACTGGCATCCTTGTCTGTTTGTTTAAGTACAGTATGTATTTTGACATGTAAATTTACATGAGGCATATTTAATCAGTCACAATGATATGCTAATTGGATTCCTGTATGAACTGCATAAAAACAGCATTTGAAAAAAAAAATTTATGAAGGGGACTTATTACCAGCTGAGACACTTCCTAATCAGTAATATGCATCATCAAAATGCACAAGGATAAAAGTGATAGATTTCCAGGACTTTTGTAACCAATTAAAATAAAAAATGAACTAAAGAAAAAACTGTCTTTTTCTGAACAGCCAGAAAGTTAGAAAACAGCAACTGAAATCCATAAATTAGAATGCCAAAAATCTCTCAAATGCCTCTGCAGGTTTTGGATGTTGTTCACTGACATAATTTGTGTTCTGATAAGGTTATAGGTTGATCTTGTCTCCAAAAGAGCACTGACATTTAGACTTCAGCTCTGTCTGCCCTAGGGATTTGCTCAAGCATTTTGAATATAGTTTTTTAAAATATATATTTTTATAAGCAGCTCTGACTTTTTCAGGTGCCAGTGGTTCACTTTCAAGGAAAAGCAAGCCATGCCAGTGTAAACCAGCTACTACATATCCCCGTGTATGAGCCTACAGTACTCTCCCATTTCTCTTCTGTGTATGTACCTGAATTTCCCTGGTAATTGAAGTTTTAAAGCTGATAGTCTCTGTCAGGTTTTTAAAAAATGTACCCCTGGATGTATTCTTTTGTGACACATCAGACTCATTCTAATTCCTCTCTTGTGGATCACTATACCTCCATAATTGCTGGCATAACACAACATAAGAATAAGTTTAGCACACTTAGATTCCCAGACTGATTCAAGTACTCATTTCTGGCCTTTACTGAAGATAATCTTAGTTTCTAATATTTTACTTAGATTTGACTGCACAAAAACCAGACAATTACAGAGATACGTAAGGCCACAGGATCTCCAAATTAAGGGATTTACCTTGGAAAGAAAAGGAAGCCATCTACCTGAATTTAGTCCAAGAGAGGAGAAGCAGTGAAAATTATGCAAAACTTTTAAATAATGAGCTGGAAGCCACCAGTGCTAGCCAGTGGAGAAAAATGGATAAATAGGTTATCTGTTTTCTTAACCCAGTAGAGTTTAGCTGCCTGGATAGAGCTGAAAATAAGTTTTCCTGAGAATCCTGGGAACAGAGCTCTTTCTGATAATAAACAGAAGGAAAAAAACATAATGATTCTTCCCCAAGAGTTGGGTTCCTCAAGAGTCCACAGATATCACACCTCTGGGAGACTGGAAACCACAGTTTCCCATCCTTGAAGTTTCTCTGGAGAGCAGACTACTGGGCACTTACAGGGGGAAGAGGGGAAGAGAAAAGATCTTTTCTGTCCTTGCTGTAAAACCTGCCCCACACATCTGGGAGCTGAGCAGAACTGGCTCCAGAGGTGCCTAGCCTGACACAGCCAGACACTGGCCTGGGGGTTGGGACTGTCAAAGTGGAACAGGAAAGAACTCAGAAATTTGATTATTGTGTGTATTGGTTTTGTACCTGCCAGTGATTATGGAGCATAACATTATATAGAGACTCTTGGAGAAAAGAATGCTTTTTCTTTGCTGTTGGGTGTCCTAACTACCAAATATTTGAATATACTTATAGTTCCTCCTACATTCAGTCTTATGTTCATATTGTGAGTAATTTATTTATGTGTATGTTGGATCGGACTGCAATATATAAACAGTTCAGGTGAATACATATGTAGCCTTTGTATTAATGATGCTAATTATAATTAAAGGACTGTTAGGAAGAGCATTTCCTTATAAACTAATAAAATAGAATGAGGAAGAGAGTCGGTACATTTGTGCTTTTTTGGTTTGATGAACTGCAGTGCTTTCTGGTAATAACACTAATATGCTGTGCTGATCATATATAATTTTAATTTTCTTGTTGCCTTAATTTACTCTTTACCAATACATGTGTCAGGAAAGTAAAAGACTATTTGAAATATAAAATGAGGAAGTAATCGGCTTAAATCGTTAAGATGAAGTATTTTTAAAGTTACCTAGTTAAGATGTGGATTTTGCTGTCGACACTATTATTTTGTTCACAGTAGCTTCCTTTGCTTTCTGGCTGAGGACAGAGAAGCTGAGAAGACAGTAAATGTTTGGTGGTTGTCACAGTCTTCCACATATTAAACTCAATCAGTTTGTCCCAAGCACCTTTAATTTAACCAGTCATTTGTGTGGCCTTAGAAAAGTCCCCCATATCTTCCTTTGAGTAGGAAAAATAACAGAAGGCCTAACACAGAAGGTTTTCTGAGCCTTAATAAAGTTTGCAAAGAGCTGTGCAATCCACAGAGAGGAGTTCTGAAGCAGAAACTGTAACATGGGGTGATGAAAAACACATCTCTGGTTGCCCAAATGCTTAATATCCACCAGTAATTGGCTTTTATTTCCTACTCCTCACTGTCTGTGAACAAGGTTAGTAAATAGTTACGTTCCTTTACTCACAGCAGTCTGTGTGTCAGCCTTCTAAGGAGGCTGGAAAGCAAGCACTTCCTCTGCATGCCACAAAGTGCAGGGAAGGTTTGCTGCACAATTTAATATTTTGCAGTGGACAGTCTGGATCTCCTTCAACATAAGTAAAGCGAGAACATGTATTCATTTTTTTTCCCTTGAAAAGTGAATATGCTTAAGTTATGGAAAATTGCACGTTGTGTATGCATGTGTAATGTATGGAAAATACATTTTACCAATTGGATCTTACTGACATTTCCACAGTGTGGTAATAGCACAAAATTGCTCAGGCTTCTTTGTATTAAACACCCCTGCTTCAGCTTCTGCATATTTGTTCCCTGACTGCAATCTTATTAAAATCTCTGTGTATCACACTATAGTTTTCTGAACTGTAAATAGTATTTTAAATGTTTCTATTGGTGGATTGTGTCTGTATAAATGGCACTGATCATTGGTGTGATCAGAGGGCTGGAGCACCTCTCCCAGGGAGACAGGTTAAGAGAGCTGGGGTTGTTCAGCCTGGAGGAGAGAAGGGTTTGGGGACACCTCATTGCAGCCTTTCAGTACCTTCAGGGAACTAATAAAAATGAGGGAGTAGGGAAGTTTTTATACAGGCAGATAGTGATAGAACAAGGGTTTTAAACTGAGAGAGGGCAGTTTTCAATTAAATATCAGGGAGAAATTCTTTACTATGTGGTTGATGACACCCTGGCTGCTTAGAGAAGTTGTGGATGCCCCTTGTCTGGAAGTGTGCGAGGCCAAGCTGAATGGAGCCCTGAGCAGCCTGATCTGGTGAAAAGAATTCTATGATTCTAAGGCTCTAGGATACCAAATGTGGAAAGGACAGTTCAACCCTTGTTGAGTTTTGTGGAGATCTAGTTTCAAATTTTTTACATTAAAGGAAGCTCATAATCAAATCAGATTAACACATCATGAAAAGCCATGTCAGTGGGTTATGATTGGAATGCTGTTCTACACATGAAAATGAATATAGAAGACAGAATAAAAATAAAAATTAAAAATACATAAACAAGCAATAAAATAAGAAAGATAGCAGGGGGAATACGATAGAATTACAATGGATGCAGTGACATGCTGAATGAGATTATAAATGCTCTGTCCTGTCTGGAGTAATTGCCACATCTGTGGCTTTTGACCCCGTTAATGACTGTTTGATGGAAGTAGGCAGTCAGGGAATCTGTGAGCATTCAACTTGGTCCTGAGCACTGGTGAAAGACTTGACTGATAATGTTTCTCTCAATGAACTGCTCTGTAAGAGAAACCATGCTGTACTCAGATTCAACACGCCAGCAAATGCAAGAAAAAAAAGAAAAAAAATCTGCTATTCCTGTGCCTAATTTCAGAAACAGAAAACCCCCTTAAGTGGAAATAATATATATATTAATATAGCTAAAAATATACAAAAGGAGCTGTGAAAAATATTAATTGGGTTCCAGTTCTACAGAGATTATTTAAAGAAATCATATTAGGAATTCCAGCAAAATTCTTACTATGTAGTAAAAATACTTCAAGAAGAGCAAAATCCAGACAACATGGTAAAACAGAATGAAAATGGAAGTTACTTGAGGATATGTTAAGAAGGCTAAGGTATGTTCAAGAGAAAAATTAGAAAGGATGGTAATGATAAATGAAGTATAAAAATGTAGTAAAGTAGGAAAAGAAGATAAAACAAGCAACTTGCAGATTCTTAGAAACCAATACTAAATAATTTTCAAACTCACTGGGGACAGGAAGCCTTTCACAGATTCTATAGGATCAAAGGTTTTGAAAAGTAGCTCTAAGAAAAGGACACCATAAGTGAAAAAAAAAAAGTTAATTTGATAAGGCTATGCTCACTATTTAAGTGTTTAATCAAGGTTTTTAGGAAAGAATCTTTCTTTATGGGAAACTCCCCAGAACATGTCTGAAATTGAATCTGTGGAACAAATAGACAAAATTAAGAATAATAGGTACCTTTGCCAGATTATAGTTGCTCAAAATAATTCAGACTCTCCAGAATGAAATAGCTGAGTCAGTAGGTGACATGGGGAAGCCTCATTGGTACAGACTGGAACACACTAAATATAACAATAGTTTGTAGAAAAGGTCATGGAGAATTATTGACAGAAATGACAAGTCACTGAACCAAATACCTGTATTTTTATAAATTTGTATAAATTATTCCAAATACTAAATCAGTGGGCACGTGGGTGTGTATGGCACATTAGGAACGGCTTAACTTTTAAAAAGGAAAGTCCTGCCTCCGAGCTTCAGGCCTTTGAATTCATTAACAATTGTGTGTTAGAGGCAGATACTATTGATAATGGGTCCCATGGAATTCCAAAGGCTTTCAGCAATGTCTCTCAACAAAGCAGCTAAGTTGCTCAGGGATAATAGGGAGGTCTTCACATGGATAAATAGTCAGTAAAAGGAGAGGCAGAAGAGGGTAAGAATAAATGCTCCATTTTCACATCGCAGAGGTTTTGCCAGCTGAATTCCACAGAGGTTTCTGCTCTTCAACAGATTCAGAAGTGATCTGTGAAAAGGACAGAATAACTTGTGGAGGATGTTGAGATATTCAAGATATTCAAGACAAGGGCTGATTGTTTAACATTGAAGAAGGACATATGAGTGACTGGGCAATAAATTAGCCAATGAAATTCAATCTTTATAAACATTATGGGATACTTAGGAGTGAAAAAACCCTCTGTTCTAGCTTTGCATATACAGTGATAGACAGTGAGCTAACTATAAGTACTTGGAAATGACATTTCTGATTTTAATGTATAGCTCTATGAAAATACCAGCTCAGTGCTCAATAGCAGCAACAAAAGCAAATCCGCTGCTAGGGAAGGAAAGAGAGAAAAAAAGAGAGCAGATCATACAAAACCATGCTGTGCCTGAGTTCCTAAATGCATGAAACTCTGTTTCACTCCCCTCCAAAAAGTATATTATTATGGGCAAAGATACAGAGAGGCATGACGAGGAAGATCAAAGGTATGGAACATCTGGTGTGCAGGGAAAGATTTAATAGAATAGGAGCCTGCTAAAAGTGATGTGACTGATGGAAAGATATGCTAGAGGCCTGTGAAATCATGACTGGCATGGAGTCGGTGTGTAGGGTTTGAATATTTCTTATGTCTTCAGAACAGGAACCAAGGACCATCAGTTTTGTTACGTTTTATATAGTAAACAGTCCTAACATTCTATATACAGCATCCTCATTGATAACTGTTGAAACCAAGCTGCCAACAAGCAGAAAGAAGGGGCTTTGCAAACACTGCACTATCAAGCAATCAAAGACCTTGCCAAATTTTTTTTTTAAACACTAAAGTTTATGTTGATTAAAAAACCTTGATGCAAAAGTTAGTGTAAGAAAAAGACATTAATTGACAAAAGGCAAAACACCACCTCTGACGCAGAAATTTCCTGACTCGTTTTGCATCACTGTTCCGGAAATTATTTCTACTAGGCCCTATTTCTCCCTAGGCTTTCCTCAGTGTTTAGGGTTAGTCACTGTTGGGGATGGGGTTTTAAGGAAATTATTAATGACATCAGGTGTTTTATCAGGTGGCAGACTGACTGTATTCTTCCTGCTTTTGGCTTTTTTAGCACTGTATTATTGCATCTGAGTCTCTGTATTTAAGGGATGTTTGCATTTGCAGCTTGATATCATAATAACAATTTGGACTAATTAGTAAATTCTTAAGTGCTCCTAACAGAATAATGCTGTCTTGGATGCTTGGTCCAGATTTATTTCTACTTGGATTTATCTGAAATCAATGAAGTAATGGTGGTAATAAAGTCTCCTTTAGGATATTTTTTCCTCCATTGATTTCAAAGACTAAGATGTTAGAGAGATGTGAATGTCAAAGCTACTTCAAACAAAGTAGCCACAAGGCAGTCACATATTTCCAAATCATCGGACCAGCACAATTTGCAGAGAAAGACGAGGTGCAGAGAACACATAGGAGGATAAACATCAGTGAGAAATGGCGAGGAAGGGACTTTGCAGCCTTTCAGTTTATGCTGGCAGATGGGGCAGAACATTTGTCTGAGGAGACTAATACGAAAATAGACATTAAAATTATGCTGCTTTTCCTACTTAAGAAAAATCATATGCTACCTTTTTTTTTTTTCCTTTTTTTTTCCTCCAGGGAAAGTATCATATGTTGAAGTAAAAGTAGAATAAATTCGTATTTGGATATATGGGTTTTACATGTGTGTTTCCTGGGTGTGAAAAATTCATTAACTCTTCTTTAAAAAGATGATGAAGCTTCTTGAGTGCACCAGGTCCAGCCTCCATAAATCAGAATTTTTTTGGGGCCCTATGAAGTGCGTGGTTTAATCTGACTATGAACCAAGGTATTTACAGAGGAGAGAGAGATGACAACTGAAAGCAACTGGATACTAGTCAAAGGGAGTAATAAAAAGCCCCAGGGTGTAGCTGGGGTTCTGTGATTTCACAGCCATGAATATTAATTGCTGCAATTTTATTTTAAAATAATTATTATATTTTTAATAGATTTATGACTTTCTGAGCTATAGATTATGTTATGTTACAGATTTTGTTAGGAATAGCACTTGATATAGGTTGTTTTAAAAGTGTCAGAATTCTTGTTTGAGGCATATAGCTACCTGTGAATGAGAGAGTATGGGAGGAAAAGCATTTTTTCTAGTATCTTTCCTAATTTTGATTCCTAATTTTAAAAGTATAGAAAGACCACTGGAGGCCTTCTTACACTGGAAGCAAATGGTCTGTCCTGAAATAATTGGCGGAATACTCACTTCCAGACTATGTGCTGTGGTCTTAATGGTGAACTAAGAGATCACATTTCTCTAAAAATCACAAAATAACAACAACAACAAACATTGTCTGATACTGACATGAGGGTGCCTGGTATTATTATTTGGCTGGTACCTGGCTGATATTATTTTTTCTTATCTTGGGTGAAATACAAACAACAGCTCCTGCACTTTAGGAGTTAGAGGCACACAGCTGTAGAAAACATTGCTCTGGGACAGGCAGCAGGAGCAAGGCACCATTCCTCCACAGTCACATCCATGTGAGTACCAGCAGCTCCTCTGTGCTCACCAATGCAGGGGGTCAAGTCCAGGCTCCCTTATTCTGAGAAGGGGACAACCAGGGCTCTCAGTTTCATTCTTGAAGCTTACCACAACCAGGATTGTCTCGTCTCACCTGGCCTTCATATTTTATTTCTGTTGGCTGATGCTGTGTGTTGGTTCCTGTCCAGACAGGTATTAGTGAGCTTTTGCGAAGGTGTTTATCACCCCATAATTCAAGCCAAACAGTTCATGTAGCTAAATTAGAAGCACAGTCACCTTATACAGATCTCAAGCTGAGGGAAGATTCCCCTGAGGACAATTCAGAGCATCTAAGTTAAGATGCAGCTCTGACTCACCCTGTGTAGGAGGTTCTTTCTCTCCATTCTCTTGCAGAGGTCTTTGGAAATTTAACCTTATCATAAACACACCACAAGTTAGATTAATGAATTAATCTAATTAATCAATAATAAGTTGTCCAGCAGTGAAATACATGTTGTTGAGATATGAGACAGCAGTTACTGTCTTCTTCTGAACCTATTTTTTGCTAATAGACACTCAAAACTTTTAGCAGCTGTTGGGTAATTTTATATAGGAAAATTTGAGGTCTTCATATTGTTTCCAACAGATGTGTTCCCATGTCTCCAGCCATTCATACAGGGCTGGCACAAGTTAGAGCAGTGAACCTCAGAGTGCTGTTTCTGGCTCATACCATGGGGGTTACAGGAGCACCTCAAGCAGGGTGACACAGAATTTTGTGCTGCCCCTCCTTGGACTTCACCTCTTCTGTGGTATTTCATTCCTAAGCCTTTGTAAAAGCAATCAATGAATAGACTTGTAAAACTTTTTTTTTTATTTCCTTTTTAACGTAAATCTGCTCTGACCGCATTAATGCAGTATTTTATGAGTACTAAAACTGGAAGGCTGCACATTCCCAGTGGTATTGTGTTGTGGCTGGGAACCTGACATTCATTCCTTTCATTTAGTTTTAAATTAGAGGCAATGTGAGCCAGTTTATGTAAAAATGTTTTAATTAACAGGACCCAGATGCAGCATCAGAAGTTCTAGTGGAATTAAAAAAAATATAGCTAGGATTTAGTCCTCTAAATAGTAGGTGGGTTAGAGCTATCTGAATTCCTCTGGTGTAATGCAGGATGGGCCTGTAAATGCTGCTGCCTTTTTTTTTTTTTACAGTAAGTTAGGCTGGTCCATAATAAAGGGATGCCAGCATTTCAATTTAAAACCATGGCAACTAAAGGGGTGATTTGCATGTTTGCATGACAATGTGATTGTGTTATCTCAGCAGATAATGCATATAATATACATAGTGGAACTGCTGTACCTACATCTATAAAGTGTGATGGAGGAAGGGCAAGGGGAATCACCTCTGTTGCTGCAGTTATCATGAGCAAGAAATTAAGTTATTTTTTCCTTTTGGAAGGTCAAGAAACCTATAGATGTGTGGGAATTATCCTTTTGATTCAATATATTCAAATATTGGACTCAAGGACAGCTTCCAGGAATACCAAGTGAAAAACTTCTCGAACTCTTCCCTTGGTTTGTATATCCTCATTCATGAATGAGTAAGGTAGCAGTAGAAAATTTGTCCTACTATTGATCTAACTTTCTGCTAGAATGGCTGTCAGAGAAAACATTTTGGAGAGGAACAGAGAGAAAATCAAGTAGTAGAATATGAAACTAAAACTTTTAGATTCAGTTTTAAGAGCAGGTTTGGGGCTGTGGCTCTGCTGCCTTTCCCTCTGCTGTGTAACGGAAGTTGCACTAAGTGACTGCTTTGATTAATTTCTGCTAAAGGCTGGCACAGATTTGGCACAACTGATGGCAGTGTAACCTTCAGCAGATTAAATCAGCCTGCCCAAACAGGAACCAGAAACTCTCACGGCAGCAGTGGATCACTCTGCCATGAATTTTAAAGACGAATAGCAAGAGCAGGGTATGAGTCTTCTTTTTTTTTTTTCTCATTAATGGTGGAACAAACAGAAAAAGGTCCCTTGAAAGTTAAAGCTTAGCTACTGCCGAGTGTCCTCATGTATTATGAGTGAGAAACAAAGGAAACTGAGAAACTTCAAAGCTTTCTGTGGCATTCAGAGCTTTCCATCTTCAAAGCACCTCTCCTTTTTGTAGTTCTGCTCTGGGTTTAATTAATACGTTTTAAATATTGTTACTGTAAACAGCGTCATCTTTGTTTTCTACCCAGTTCTTTTTCAGAGTAATTTAAATTATTTTATGAAGCTATCTGTCATCTTTATTTAGTGCCTCTTAACCTCTTTTCTTTTACAAATGAGTAGTCACCTCCAGTTGAGATTAAAACACTGGAAAGGGGTGTATGTGCATGTGAAGCAGTCCAGAAAAAAAAAAAAAAAGATGTTTTGCCTGCCTTTTATCTATGTTCTCTAAAGTAAAAATAGACATAACCTCTCAGTTCATGTACTAGCAATATTTTAATATTTTAAGATGGAAAAGAAAGATTTAGAAGTTTTAATGCATCTCCTCTTTTTCCCTTAGAAAGCTAATTCTAGAAAGCTACATAAGAAAAAAAGTGTGAAAATTACACATCTGCATACTTGTAGTCATACTATTTTGTTCATGCTGTCACTAATTTTTTTCACATGTATTCTGGGGATTTGGACATGTGGAGAAAGAGAAGAGAGGCAGACTAGAAGAAATATAACATTTTGCATCTTATTAAGCTATTTTTGTCTGTGGAGACTTGAGAAGTTTTATCTATTAAAATCATATATTTCTTCTGCAATATTGATGGAAAAAGGAAGAATGTAATATTGAGGAAATGTCATTTTGCCAATTAATCAAAATACTGCCTTGTAGTTAACACTACTTAATTGTAAGAGTCTACATGGAGTGATTGTTTTATAGAAATATCACAATACTAGGCATTTTAGTATTTTTTTTCTCTGTGCTAAAAATGAAAAAAATAGGGAAAATAAGTAGCGAGGTAACTTGGGGAAAAACATAATAATGTTTTTCAACTCTGGTAAGTGATATGAACGTGACTGTGCTCTCAAGTGATATGAATGTGATGTGCCCCCATCACACAACTGTTACTGTGCCACACTTGAGGCAGAGAAGAGGCATTTTTAATGCCTGTGTATGATTTCAATCTCACATCCTTCCAAAATATAATCCTTCCTGCCCTCTAGAATGTAAAAGAACTTGAGTCAGAGGGCACTGAAGCTAATGAAAGCATTCCTTTTGACATCCCTGGCCCTTGGTTCAGGCTTAAAGCATACAATGATTGCTGCTACCTTTAATTCCTTTTTAAGTCCTCTTTTCAAATCATGACTCATCTCTTCCCTCTCCTATCTGAATATCCACCATTATGGTCACTGCACACGTAAATGCCAGAGTCCCCAGTGCCTGGAAAGGAAGAGAATCAGATTTTAAATGCAGTCTCGTTGGAGAAACAGGCTCCTATGGGCATAATTTATATAATATGAATATTTTTTGGTTGTGCAAAAAAGCAAACACTTTTGCATCTTGACTTTCTCTGTTTGTATATGCATGTAGAGAGTGATTTTTAGCTTGATGTCAACAATATTATGGAGAAGAGAAGAAACACATACCAAAAATACAACATGTGAATACAGAAAAATCAATTGTTGTTAACCAGGCTTGTGTCAGGCAAGCTCTTATTAGTCCTACCTGCTCCCATAAGGTTTTAGTGAAGTTATAAATGGATACTACAAACTCAACACATGTTTCTATTACTAATGGAAAATAAAATAACATATGTATTCTAAGCTGGGTTTGCTTTGTAAATGCCATTTACTCACAATTTGTCTAGTCTCTCTTCCTAGTTACACAGCATCTGGTTTCTATTCATCTCTTGCCTCTTACTGCAACTTGCAGTCAGGCCTTACTCAAACCTTCCATTTTAATTCTTCTGTGTTAAGGTCCTTCCCTTCCCTTCCCTTCCCTTCCCTTCCCTTCCCTTCCCCCTTTCTTTTCCTTTCCCTTGTCCTAAAAACTTCTTTACTGTAAACCTTTTCACTTAATTTCTATTTTTGCCTAGCTTTCTGCTTCCCCAACACCCTCTTTTTTGCTGATATTTTGTGATCCTTCCCTTTTCATAATCCATTTTTCCTTCTCTTTCTTTATACTTCCCTGCCTCTTTACAATCCCAATCCTCACTCTTTCCTCTCTTTGGGTCTTGTTCTTGTTTTTTCTGTCTGACTGTCATTCAAAGTACTGTGGTAACATAACAAGAAGATCTCCTGAGACTCCATGAAAAATCCTGTGAAAGCAGCTGTCCTTGTGATGTTTTCAGCAGGAAAAGTGTGCAGAAAAGACCAGCAGGTCCTGGGTCCCAAATTATGATGCTGCTGTACTGCAGCATCATGATTCTAGTTGTTTCTCCAAGGTCTAAAGATGGGAAGGAGTGTTCTTCCACTCCTGACTTGTCCATCACCTTAGTTTTTATTTACAGTGCTATGTTCAGAACTTTGGCTTGCTATCTGAAATATTCTCCCAATAAATTTTGCTACGATCCAATGTGGGGTTATTTTGTGTAGCACACAAGGTTTGTTTGGTGGTATGCTTTTAGACAAAATGGGATTTAACCCACATTTAAATAATAAAATACTGGTTATTTCATATTTTAAATGCCATTTTCAAGTTTTGCTTGATATGAATTAATGATTTAACCAAATCTTCAAGGGGTTTTTAAATTAAGCAATGGAAAATAGAAAAGAAGCCACTACAGCAACACCATTGCATGTAATTCCACAGCAAAATGTATTTCTGCTCTTCTGTGTCAGAATCACCTCTAGTAAATATAGAATAGTAATTTTAAACATAAAACTTCAAATGTGCCTAGAATGATATCATGTTTCTGAGGTATCATCTACATTACAAAATACAATGACCAGTATTAATTATAATTGGGAACTTTTCTTTTTTGATTAAATTAGGCTTATCCTTATGCCATATGTAATTGGGTTTTTTGTATTCAGAAAATTATAGCAATTCCTGCTGTTATCATGTTTACAAATAAATCATTGTCAGTGAAAAAATCACCTGCCATTACATACGTTTTTGGTGGAATTAGTGTGTTGGGGTTTTTAACCTTCTACTAAATATATGTGTGCAATACAGTTGGTGATGATATTTGTGACAGGTGTAGTTCAGTTATTTTTCCTTAAAAGATGTACTTACTTGTCAAGTGAAGCATAAGCTGATTTTTAATATCAAGTAAATATGTAAGGTGTTGGTAGAAAAATACATCAGGAAACATTTAATTTGTTTGTTAGAAAATGGCTCGTTGTTGTGAGAAGGTTTCAGCTCTCAGAGGTTCCCGTGTAAGAATCCTCTGCTTGTGTGTGTTTGACTGGAAGTCGATGTTTCTGCACTGCTAAGTCAAATAAGTGTTTCTGTGTGAATATATTTATTTGTCAGCTTGTTAGCAGAGACAGTGTGTGTTTCAGTTTGGTCTGCAAGTGCTTATTCACACACTAATCCTTTTGATACTAATACTGCTAATTAAGGATGTTCCTGTGCAAATGGCTGGTAGGTCAGGATCAGAATGAACAGATGAATATAAGGATAAAGGCCATTTTCCAAAACTTTAGAATTTGTCAGTCATTTCCACATGGCCCTATTATAGTACACAAGTTTGGAAACTCTAAAAAGCAAACTCTATTTAAAATATTTCTCAGTGGCATATGTGGGTCTCAGCTTTTTCTCATGGTTATTTCTGCATGTGGAAAATGTTGCAAAAATTTTTGTAATTTCATTTTCAAGTACAAGATCTGGCTCCCCCAAAATTATGATTTATGGTGCTTTGAGTCTACTATTTTTCTGTCCTAATTTAGGACATATTAAGAGAGTATGGAAATAAAAATAAAATACTGGGACTTTAATCCAAGCTACAAATGTAAATGTTATGGTCGCTTGTGACCTCTCCATTCTTTTCTACATTTGTTAGTGAAGTACATCTTCCCTGCATTCTTTTGCTTTGTCTTCCTTGCTCTGTGCAAATTAGCATGTTTCAGTATTGGAGAATTTCCCAGTTAGTTGCCTCAAGTCAATAATTTGACATTCATAAGTAGTAGAATCAGTGGAATTTGTGTGGTAGATTTCTCTAGTGTAACTCTCTGGGAACCAAGCAGGTAAGATGCTATTTTTCTTTGTTTGTCACAACATGGTACTTTTTCCAGGTATATTTTTCAAACTGAAAAAAAAGGGATCATCACTAAAAGCCATTTTTGTAGTAGCTCCAAGGAGAAATAAGCCATATCATCTGTATCTCTTTGGTTCAGAGGTAATTTGGTGTACCTGTATTGAACGCAATGATACCGATTCTATAATTTTATCTAAATAGGCACTAACTTCAGATGAAACTATGAAAGCTAAATAATGCATACGCATCAGAAAGCACACTGTGCCCTTTCTATCTTCCCCAGCTCTCTGGTCTCTATCTAAATCAATATCTGTGTACTGCTGTGATGGCTCACAGCACGACCTGCATTTGGCATACTGAAACTGCTACATGCTTTAAACCAACATAGGATCTTTTGGAAAGGCACTTTTTCCCTCAAAATGCTACTGCCAATGAAACCCCATACAAATGGTCAATAACAACCAATTCCCTCTGTTACAGAAGTCACTGAAATGGAAAAGTAACCTATACAACAGAAAATAACATGAAAGGAAATTTTTATTCTGGATCCGTAGGGGGGTTTCTGTTTCACTAATCCAGAAAGCTTAACTTTGGTAATATATGCTTCTCTATTTATTTATATTTCTTTCTGGTCTTTACCTTTGTTACTACATAAAGGTTTTTTTCACTACATATTGCATCCCTTCTAGAAATAAGTGGACTTGATCTCTGGAATTATTTTAGTCCTAGGCTTTGGTTTGCTTTCCCCCCGCCACTCCCCTTTTTAGCAATATATTGAGGAAATATCCATATCTACAGCAACAATTTGATTTTGAGCGAGTCATTAAAAGTATAGTTCCAGATCCATTCCTTTACCTGACTGCCTTCCTGGAAATATGAGGAAATTTGAAATATTGTATACAATAATAGAAATGAAAACAGGGAAATAAAATGTAATGACTAGCAACGTGTCTTCCAAGATGGTGCAATAAAAATATTAGCTCTGTCTGAAATTCAAGGATTAATGAGGATTTCCAATCTGATATGTGGTTATGCTTATTTCAGCCAGGGCTGAAAATGTATGGGGGACAGAATGAGCCTGAAAATGTTCCCTCTGGCAAAATAAAGTAGTACTGTTACTGGGGAAAAAAATGTTCTTGGGTAGAAGCTTTGTAAAAGGTAAGATAGGTCTGGTTCCTCCTTTTTAAGACATCCTGATGTGGCTTAACAAGTAGCTATTAAATCTCAGAGCAGTCCTTAAAGATCCACTCAGCTGTTACAAGTGACGAGACACTGGCAAGGGTGCCCAGAGAAGCTGTGGATGCCCATCCCTGGAAGTGTTCAAAGCCAGGCTGGATGGGGCTTTAGGCAACCTGGACTAGTGGAAGGTTTCCCTGCCCATGGCACTAGATGGAACTAGATGGTCTTTAAGGCCCCTTCCAACCCAACCATCCTATGATTCTCTGATCCTATATTTCTCTACTTTTAGAGGGCATGGTTTTTGTATATAACTTCACGTTCCAGCTACGAACTTGTGAATTAGAACAACTTGTTTTCTGCAATCCAGATTTCAAAAAACCTCCCCTGCCTATTCAGAAAGTATCCTCTTCTATGTCTTGAAGAGAGCAAGTTTCATCTTTCAACCTTGGCCACAGTCAATGTGCAGCTCCAGTGCCCTGGGAACATATAATTTTCTTCTGCTCTTATTTCCCTGAGGAGGGCTGTGATCCCCACTTCTACCCGGGCTGGGATATAGTGGAACATGTGGGAGGTGATAACACTTTTGTCCGTATGCATTTTTTCCCAAAATCTGGGAAGCCTTAGGAAACGTCAAACTTCAGCCAATTTGTGCTTACACTAGGGTAGTGGAACTGCAGGTTGGACTTTATTATAGTCTTGAAAAGAAAATTGAGGTCTGTGAGTACAAAGGTAGAAATGTTGCCTTAAACTTTCTTCTTGCAATTTGTGCTCACATAGTGAAGGTGCTTTTCTGTCATATACAAAGGTCAATCAATACATGAAATGTACCATACATCTCTTCTTGTTTTTACTTTCAAAATCTCATGACCATTGCCAGCAAATACTTTTGCAACTTTTGAGCAACCACTCTAGCAATCATGACTGTTCACTCTGCTGTTATTTGAGAAGATATTTTTAAAAATAATTAGAAAAAGGAAAGAAAATGGTCAAAGAGAATTCTTTGCCTTTTTGGCTGTTAGTTTCTATGTCTGTTTTCAGTTTGCTATTTAAACCTTGTGCATTTCCATTCTTTCATTCTTCTCATTGATAGCTTTGGGAAGACTGTAATGAAGAAGAATTGTTTATTTGTATAATTAACATTACAGGTTGCTAACTAGAGAAATCTACACTAAAAGTTCCCTATTTATATGTCATACATTTTGCTAAGTCTAAAAGGTGTTGCATGATGTTATCTAAGTTATGTGTAGGTTCAATAGCTACAATTATATTTAACCAATGTATTTTGACTGAATCTATTATAAAATAGATTAAAGTATCTATAGATTCTAAGCTTTTCAATGCAAATATAAATGTTCAATACAAACACTCAAAAAACATGTTTCCAACTTGATTACTGAGTTTACCTGTGTTCTCTATTGTAAACCCTGGTTTATTTTATCTTTGTCACCTCACCTGATGGACTCTACTCAATGGATTCATTTGTTCACAGTGAGTCCACACAACCAAATTGCCAGGCTTGTCACATGTGCTGGCAGATCCCTGGAGTGCCCCTCAGGTCACTCACTTGGTTTGTCCTCTCCTGCTCAGGGTTGGTTTGCTCCTAAATCTTCACATTCAAAGGGATGTCTGAGCTGGCTGCCTCTCTCCCCTCAGTCACTCCAAAACTGCAAGTCAGCACTGCATCACTTTGTATAGAGTTTTGTATACCTAGGATGTGAAATAATATCACTCTCAAAAGTTTCTGCCTTTCGGACTCTTGATAAATGTCACGGTCTTCAGGTATTGTGCACACTGGCTTGCTTTTGGCATGGCAACCATATCATTTGGAGGAATGAAAGGCATAATGTTAACCCAGGTCTAGGAACACAGACTAAAGGATGCTCTTGCCTCCCTTCTTTATATTTACTTTTAACCCAGAAGGGATTTTTTTTTCTATTTTGTGAGAGAAATGAAGGTACTCTATCTATTGGGGGTGAATGTGGTAAACTCTACTTGTGGAAACCTTGCAAGGATAAACCAGGGCTTTATTTTCCTCTCTTTCCTTACATTTGGTATAGAAGATTATTTTGTAAATCTAAGAAATACTTTACTGCTTTTTATTGTAAATTATACTATTCAGACTTATCCTGGACTTTGATTTTACTCTCTCTGGAGTCTCAATGATCCACAGAGGAAGAACTGTTCCTTTTCACATTAGGATTATGAAAACCTATTAAAGAAAAAAGTAGAAACATATAATAACATGGGTCAGATTAAAATTCCAAATACTTCCTGATTAAAATGTTTCTCAAGATATGCAGTGTTCAGCTTTTCTTTCCAATTTGACATCCAGTAGTGTTTTGAAGTTATGTAATTCATCAGATGAATTACTCTAACACATACTGGACATAACATTGTAATTCAGAAAATGCAAATTTTTCTTCAAGTCAATCAGAATTCAGAAGCAATGTGTCACAGCAATGGGGTTCACCTTGGGCCAGCAGTGTGTCTGGGTGTTTTACTTACCTGGTTTATCATGATTATACTGTACTAAACCTTGTAACCCTAGGATACCACAAGCCCCAGGGCCACCACAGCATTTGGACTTTGAGTCAAGCACAATTTTGTCAACTGTGTGTAGAAGTCTGTTGAACCTGTCCCAGCTGGTCAAAGGACAGGTAGGATACTCCTGGCTCATCCTGCTGTGGCTCCAGCTCTGTGATACTTGCATGTCAGATGCTTATTGAAAAATGACAGTGAGTATTCTTTCCACATAATTTTAATCCAGCTTTCAGTGATTTTATTGGCTGTGGCTTGCAGGATGCCATGCTCAGATTTTCATTCATCTCTCTTTAGCCAGTGCTTATTTTTAGTGCTGCAGTCACCATGGTGCCTGGGAGAGAGAAAACATTTCTGTATGATACCAACTTGGAGAAGTTCCCTGTTAACATAGTAAAGATTGTTTTCTGTCATATCACATCTTAAAAGTAGCAATATTGAGAGGAAAATAATAAAAAATCAGATTTCCAGTATACTCAGAATGCATACCTGTTGTGTATATACTTATTTCATTATGATGAGATTGCAAACCTGGAGCAACATGAAGAAGTATAAGAGTTCCAGCAATAGAAAATGTTACTGTAATTTGATCTATCCATGTCATAGATGTTATTGCAGCCACACCTTTCTCAGACTTCTTTAGGAGGATGAATGTCTCTCCCTAATTTAGGTCACTAATGTGAATTGTTTTCTGGTTTTTAGTTCTTTCTATTAAAAGCCCCACTAACTCATAGCAAGAACTAGGAGCAGTGTATCCCCAGGCAGGTGGATAAACCAAGTATGTTCAAGAGTTTTAGTGACTTTCACATTTCATTCTCACCCTTTCCCTCCTCTGTTGTCTTTACAATATCAAACAGTCTTCAAGGAAGAGACTATTTTTTGAGCACATGTATTCTGAATGTGGTAGCAACTGTTTATTTCTACATTATAGCTTTAAAAGGCAGGATTTTAAATGTGAAAAGCGGAATTTTCCCATTTGCAAAAAAAAAAAAAGCAAAAATCCAAACAAAAATCATGTCTGAAAAAAAAGATAATTTTGAAAGATTCCTGTTTTAATCTCTGCGATCTTCTGTCCTAAATGATTTCCTTGAGTTTATTAACCTGAGCATAAAAAGTATTCCCAACTGGTCAATTAAGCCTTGGGAATTGTCCTACATCTCACTTATTATAACTCTAAAACCATAACTTGAAATACTTGTTCTTGCTCCTAAGCCTCACAGTTTCCTTCTGTGGCCAGGAAGATTTATTCAAAAATTATGAGTTTCCTCATACTGTGATACTGAACTGCTGTTCATACAGTAATTTTTAAGTAATGTTCCTTTCTCAGGAATCAGAGGATGTGTTGCTCATCTATCTACAACTTCGGGGATACAAGGCAGATCCTAATTTTGTCATTCATTGCAAAACTACCTTTTTTTTCCTAATAGCCTCCACGCTTCCAACAATTTCCAGCAATCTGATAGCTTGTTTGCAGAGATAATCAGTCAGATTTTTCAGCACTTTATAATCTTCAGTAACAATTGTGTTTTGTTATCCTTTGATCATTATCTCAATTACTTTATTTTTTTCTCTTTCACTTTAATCCCAAGATCCAAGGTCTTTGAATTTATAAATTGCAACAATTGAAATCAAAATGAATTCTGGCTACATTTGAATAGCTGCTAAATTCTCGCAAAACAGATTTTACAAATCTGTGTCATTTAACATTATGGACAGTGGAAGTGAACAGACCTGCAGCAAATTCCTGGTTAGAAGAAACTTCTGAAGAGAATTCAGATGTTCAGCTATCAGATGTGTATATGCCAGTGGTATTGGATGTCTTTAGCATCCTGTGAATCAACCCATGAATATGAGAGGCTCAGGTAAATAAATACACAAAGGAATGGAGAGAAGCATGTCATTTAGATGCAGTTCGTTTCTGACATGACCCATCTGTCTTCTGGAGCTCACGGAAACACATCCCTTCTAATAACCATTTTATCATGTCTGACAGAGTTTCTCTTGCTGTCTTAATGCTGGACTGATGTGGGCTAAGCACACCCTGGCAGCAGTTGCGATTCAAATTTCTATTTTGTCTTTTGCTGGGAAACAGATGATTGATTGCCAGTGCAGTTCAGAAACACATGGGCCATTCATTCCTGGCTAGTTTTCTTCATGCACTTTCTCCAATTGTCACTGTTTCCCTCAGTTCTTATTACAGAGCAAATCATTCCCTTGCCCCTCATCCTGCTGTGCATTCAAGGTTCCCAGCTGTCCTCATTTTCTCTATTCTTTTTGGAAAATCTCTTCAAGAATCTGCTCTTCAATGCCTTTTTCCTAATTTTCTGTGGTTTTAGGATCTCTTGTGCAAACCCACATGGGATATGGTCATTTGCATTATTCAACCCTATTATCTTACTTTAAGCCATGCCACTTTCAATTGAAGTTGTCTAGTGTATTACTCTAGTTGTGGTTATTCTTTGCAGTGTTTACTTTGATCCTCTTCTTCAAATGCAACATTTGAAAACCCTCTCTGCCTGATGCTTTTCTTTTCTGTCTAAGTGTCATGTACACGTGATTGCTGACCATGAAATACATTAGTTTAGCAAATATTTGTGCTCTCCAAATGTTTGCTGTGCTGCATGCTTTGTCTTCTAAGAGACAAAGGTACAGGCATAGAGATAATTTTATGACAAACTAATTGATGACAGGAGGTTTTGTGTCTCTTTCTACCTCTGTGTGACTGACAGAAATTATCTAAGTAATGAGAAATATCATAATTATTTTTATTTTTCTCATAAGGATTCAGTGAAGAACTGATTAAATTTTCTAGAGTGTTGTGGGAATCTGGAGCCCAAAATTATTGTGGTTTTCATCCTACCTGAAGACAACTGAACATAGTTACTCAGATGTCGTTAGGACATTGTTTTATTTCTCATCGCTGTTTAATTTAATTTGTCACAGGAAAAAATTAGCCAAGTATGCTCAAAGTACCTTATACTTCCAATTGGATGAGGTAATGGTAGTAGCAGTGTTTGTGGTTTAGTGTTATTAATGCAAGATTTTCTGTCTAAATAGTCACCAGGTGCATATCAGAAATGTAATCTCATAATTTTATCTAATGATAAAACTTCAGCATCTCATTTACAGGAGAAAATGGTGGGAAATTTGTGGGGTTTATTTTTCCATACTGAGAAATCCTTGAGGATAAAATCAAATTTCACTGCTTCATCAAAAATTTTATTGAAGGATTTAATTTAACTACTTTTTCTAAGTATTCCACATTGAGCGTTCCCATAACTGGGTGAGTTTTACCCTTGGAGAAATAAGGCTTAAGTTATGAGGAAGTCTAGGTGAAAAAATTCATTTGCCTGCCCTTTCCTATACTGAATTATTGTATTTAAACTTGTATTTAAACCAGTTAAACATGATATCCTCTTCATAAGTCCTATTCAGACAAGAGTATTTCCAAATCCTGTCAGCAATCTGAGGTCTTATATATTGGTCTCTCCTGATTTTTATAAAGTATCTAGTAAACATTTCCATAAATATACTCTATCCATGTTTCTTTAGGACTTTTGATTCAAGCATTTTCCATCCTCATCCCCAATTTTCCACTGGACTGATTCCCTCAGAAAACTTCCTATTCATTGACATCTTTACCAGTCTCTTTTACCAGAAAGATTTTCATTTGAGCTGATTTGATTATACTTCTCTTTGTTTGGTAACAAGTGCATATTTTCTTAAAAATAATTTTTAAAAGTTGCTATTTTATTTGTTAGCAGTAATTTGCTTTCCTTGTTACCGTATCTAATTTCCCTGATTCCTTATGCCCCCAAAATTCAGGAGGGTATACTAAGGCCTGCTTTTTCTTTTTGCTGTAAAAATTTATGGGCTATTTTAATACAGATTAGTGCAAGTGCAATACCAAAGCACTGTAGGTGGTAAAACCCAGTTATCATTTGTATGATTAGTTTCACCTTGTAGCCGTGTCTCTGAAAAATGCAATTAACAGTTTCATATTCAGCATAGCTGGCTTTTATTCCTGCTGCATGGTGTGCAACATTTGCATCATAAAAAAAACCCTAATTGGTAAACACAGCCTTGCCAGATTCTCTGCAATTCACCCAATTCTCATCCTGTTAATTGGCTCAGCTTCAACACCCGTTGGATGGGTTTTCAAAGGCAGCCGCAGATTAGAGAGCTTGCAAGCACTTGTGTTTCACAGGACTGACTCCAAGGAGACTGAGGAGGAAAAAAAATATTTTAAATGAATGCTGAATGCAGGCAAGCTCTCTGGTCCAAGGGTTGCCATGGAAACTGTTTTGTCTGCTAATCTGATAGCAGAGTGTATGTTTATTGGTACACATCTCTAATGACCTTCAGAGCCTAAACTCAGCTGGAAAGTAGTATTCTGCCTCTGTGGTCAGAGACAGCAGCTAAGTGATTACATCCTAAACTCTATTATTGTGGCTTATACTATTGTCAGGTGGGTTGGGTTTTTTCCCCCCCTTCATTATTGTTGTTCCCTGCTATGCATTGCCCCAAAAATGACAATTTGCAGTGCTTAGATACATAGCTTTGGTATCAGATACCATGTGTCAGATACAGGATGTAAAGTTTTTAGGGTGAGGTCTTTAAGGTGGAAATTCTTGTGTTGCTGAGCTGGGGGAATTTGTCACTTTTTTGTCTCTAATAATGGGTTACTTTAAAATAGCAATGATTCTAAAAAAAAAAGTTTAAAAAAGATAAATTTAATAGGATGTGTTATCCTGGGAGAATAGGAAGAAATGTGATATTCATCTTCTTGATAAGCAAACAGATTTAAACTCAGTATTTTAAACCTAAGTGATATTTTTTCTCTTACTATTAGAAAAGGTAATTCTCAAAATTCAGGAGTTACGCCTTTAAGTCAGAGACATTAATTATAGCAGCTTTGCTGACAGTTTTTAATTTTGTAATAATAACACACAAACTTATTATTGGAGCAATTTCTAGAAGCATACAAAAACAAATTCTATCCTAATTAACCAAGCAATCTTTCTTTAAATCTGGGGGTGTTGACTCTGCCTTAATTACCAGCACTGCATGCATGGGTGCTGTACAATAGCCAATTAATACAGGAGCTGTCATACAGACAAGGATTGTGGGTTTGTTTTCAAATCCTGCAGACCAAATGACACCTCGGCCTTGTGCACATTGTTCTTTTCAACCTCCACAAGGTATCATTTCAACCTTTAGGACTTAAACATTACCTTAGTAAAAACCCTCAGCTTTGAGGTAAACGGGAAGGTGCTGGAGGAGCATTGTCAAGGCTGTGCATCTCCTGCCACCTGGATGTGGGGGATGCAGGGCATGGAGCTTGTGGGAGAGCTGGAGATACAGGAGATGGGCTGGCTGCTGCTCTGGGCTACTGCCAGCCCTTGAGGTTTTTGCTTTTTGACCAGACAAGAAGAGATAAATCTATTGCCATGCTTGTCCTCCTTCTCTGTGAGTGGTCTGCAGGATGATCCCAGACTTCCCAAGGAGTTGTGGGGGCTCCAAAGGTTCAGAGATCCCATAGAGCAATATATGAGGATTTAAGACACAAATAAAAAGGAAAGTTAAGGGACATAGTGATGAAAAGAGACAAGAAATATCAACAATTCAGAAGTGATTAAGCTACCTACATCCACCTACATTCAATGAGTGTCAACGGTAAAGACCACCAAAAACAAAGAAGGAAAGTTCTTGAAGCAGAGGAAAATTTATAGAAGAGGCTCAAAGATAACTGCTGTTAAATGAGGGAACTATCTGAATTGTTTTGCCTACCAGGATGTTTGAAGTTTGATTTCCTTACTTTAAAATCTTTAATTGCAAAGTTTTGATCCCAGTCATTAATGAAGAAATAAGATAATTAGCATACTGGGACTATGTCTCTTATTGTGATCTCATGTGTCATTTTGTCAGAGCTTAGGACAGTGGAAACAGCACAGATCTGTAAACCTTCCTAGGGATGAGGTCTTGACATCTGCAAATCTCACCAAGCAGCACCAGCCTGAACCTATGGTCCTGCAGACACCAGGCTCCTGCTGCACCTCTCCCACGGGGCTGCAACACCACCTTCTTGGGAAAAAGGGATAACACTGGTCTCCCTGCTAGGATATCAGGTGTTCCTTTAGCTGAGCTGCAGTCATGTTTATGTCAGATCTTCAAACTGTGGCAGTGCAGGGGATTTATTTGTAAACATTTTCAGGAAGGAGCTTTCCATCCCTCCTGGTCATTCCCCTCCTATTCATCTTTGCCAAAATTTGGTTGTTGAGTGTGGCATCAAATTTCCTTGTCCTCAGAATGCTTCATTTCTAGGCTTGACCCTCTCCCCATTCCAAGCTTTGATCTTTAAAATTAAATAACTTGGAGATTAATATCAAGCCTTCTTTTATTTTCATCTATATTAGCTGTTATTTTGTTTTGAAAATATCAGTGCCTGCATTTTATGAATTTGATTTAAGGTGCTGGCTGCAGCTGCTCCAGCTGAGCAGAGCTGTGAGCTAACTTAGCCGTGGAGGCAATTCCAAACTGTTTGTTTGTGCAAGGGCTTCAGGAAGGGAGCTGCTATATGTTATTGGAACAAAACAGCTATTTTCATGCAGGAGTTTGATTCTTCTCTTGATGAGATAGAAAAATGCATAAAGTAAAGGCTAGACTGGTTTGGGGTTTTTTTATCTCTTTGAAGTTTTGCTGAATTTCTTTACAAGAGCTGACTTATGTTCACAAAACCAAAAGTCTTCAAATCACTATCATGTGCTTCTCTTTCACCGGTTAAGGTATTTCTCTTCATATATGTTTAAAAAAATAATGACAATGCTTTCTGTTACGCTGTGTGAAGAGTATCTAAGACTCTGGGCTTATCCAGAAATTGATTTTCTTTTTTTTATTTTTTTTAAGTGGAAGAAAGATGGTTGCAATTTTATTCTTTCATTTCTGTCATTATTCCTTGAATGTAGTCCTCCAGTCTGCTTCTGAAAGGTGCTTGAGAAGCCTGATTTTTTCCCCTAAATTACTGAGTTATTAATGATCAGCTTTGTATCTCAGTAAGGAGTGCAGTTAGGGCTACTTACTTAGTAAGCTGTTCAAAGCTAATTTCTACATCTCCTTTAGTGCCCCAATCCCAATGCAAGTGAAGTCAATTGAAAATCTTCAGTGCAGAAGGACAAAGTTCTAAATTGTCCCATTTCTTTCAGTTAGGGTTGGCTCTGAAAAAGCTCCTTTTTTAAAAAACAATCCGTTGAATGTTTTCTGCTTGAAAAGCATGGTTACAGGAAATGTATTTGCACTTTAAAAGCTATAAGGGAGCAGAAATGGAAAGCTGAGTTTTGTCCCCTGAATGAGAAAGGGATAGATGTGAGTACTACTGCTTTTCACAGTTTGCAAAATATACAGTTTGTATATTGTTTCAGTAAAAAAATATTTCCTACATATCTGATCCTAAAATATATGTGTTCCATGTCTCTATTGCTGTAAATATTTCTGCTGATGTTAATTGAACAGACCACAGTTGAACCATTTTTCAAATATAAGGATACCTGCATCAAGATGCACTGAAAGTTCCAGTTTTGTGTTTTTATAGAAAATTAATAAATTTGATCAGAATGAAAGCATAATAAACCCTTTCATTTGATATAAAATATTTTATTAAGGTCACTTTCACAAGGCATTCCAAGTATTTTCAGTTTTCAGGCTGATGAGGAAAAAAGTGCCATTTTTCAAAATTTAGAGTCCTTTTTTTTCCTTTTTTAATATCTGATGTAAAAAATGAAGAAACATTTCTGTGGAAGAATTTGTGTCAAATTTGTCATTTGTCTTGAGCATGTACTTGTTGATATAACTGATTTCACTCTTCCAGTAGTTCAGGTTTTTTGTAGAATTCTCTAATATCTGGGAAAGGAAAGAAAAAAATCTGTTTCTAGTCCACCTGAATAGTCTGTCCTGGAAATTGCCTCTCTTATTAAAAGTGTGGAAAGAATTTGAACAATTTTTTTTTGTTTATGTTAGCTATCATTGAAATTGAGTCATCTATTTGATTTGTTATTCACTTTGGCTGGTGATAATTATTTCTAGAAATCTCATTAGTAAAACCTTTCTATATAAGCTTTCAATCCAGTTTATCTATAGAGACAAAAAACTCCAAATCTGTAAAAGAGGATTAGGTCTTTTCCTGTATTTTATACACTGTGGGGGTTCAGAGAAGACCCAAAATAACTTTTTTTTTTCCTTTAGATTTTATTTTACCCATATTGAGTGAAAAGACATTGTGACATTCAGGAGTAGTGGAGTAGTTTGTTCATCCTTGATAGCTGCTGTGGTAATGAGTCACTGCTGAGTCATTACCATCATCAGTTGTGCAGTGCTTTCCTGATTTTGTCCAGCTAGTGCATGGCTGTTCTGCCTTTCTGTGCAAGGCTGAGTTAGCCAATCATTGCAGCACCCTCGGAGTAACCACAGCCACAGGTATCAACCTTATATTTGTTTCAGGACAAAGTGAGATGACCTCTTGTCATTTCAGAGAGATGAAGAAGTTAAACTGAAGGGAAACTGTCTCCAAATGTGGCTGACCTTCAGCTGTGTTCTTACATATTTGTCTTCTACTAACTTATCCACATTTTTAAAAATATCTTTTATTTTGCCAAAAACAATGCCTTGTGAATTATTAAATAAATAATTCCCATATTTTTGGGGACTATTTAATGATATGCAGCGGTAACTTTTCCAAAATTTCATTCTTAATTGTGTGCTTAACTTTCCAGGAGTTAAACTGTCTTTTCAGGACATCAGTCCTGAATTGACTGCAGTAGAGAATTTCAAAAAGAATTAATTTCCAAATCATTCCACCCACATCTTCCTTATTTTACAGAATCTCCTAGGATAAAAAGAAAATCTTTGTGTTTTCTTGACCTTTATTTAAAGAAGGCAAAGCATTTGACATATATACTGAAATGAAAATGCAGATAAAATCTGAAATTCTTTTCTCCTCTCTGCATTCCATCTGGACACAACATCTTGTGTGGTTTCAATGTAAAATTGGCTTGAGAAGCAAATTCAGACTCAAACCTTTGCCTATATATGTGCCCACACAATAGAATATACTCAGCATGAGAAAATGGCCCTACCCTTTTAAAATTCTATTTAAATTTCCTTTTGTTAAAGATGTCATTCTCTGTAATAGAAAACAGATAAATTAGTTGTGCTTATTTCCTCTGCAATGTGTGTAATTATGTCCCTTAATTCCGTAATCTCTATTTTTATAAAAGTACAAAGAAATGATCACATAAGTCCAGCAGCTCAATCCGTTACGTAGAAAACATCCATTGCTTTGTGACTTCTAAATTTCTAAAATAGATTAACCTATCCCCTATCAGTGAAAGGGCTGTTTCATGAAAATACTTCTTACATGTTCTTGTTCACTCAAAACTTACTGTACCAAACAGCTCAATGTGACGATGTCACTGTTTGCACAGTTATCTTCAAAGCTGATCCTCCTCTCAAACAAGAAGCCTATTTTGAATTTGAAGTATAAAATATTCCCATTAAAATTCATAGAATTTGGCTTATCTATATTGTTCTGAGCATTTGGCATTTTAAATAATATAGTAACCTCCACAAAAGGCAAGATAGATGAAGAGTAATGCCAAAATGTCAAGATTATGCTGCTTCTTCCACTCTGTCATCACACTGCACAAACATTGTAGACAAGTTACTGCCAAGCTTAAGGGCCACACAACATGCAAAACCCACAGAAATACAAATATGTGCAATAATTCAGAATCTATGATGTGTGTATCCTGTTGACAGATGTATTGGAATATCCATATAGAAACACCATTAATTTCTTACTAATTTTTCTTAGAAAAAAAATTACCTTTTATTCATGCTGTTTCAGATGTACATCTCAGAGTGCACTTCTGCTTCTCTATCACTAGCTCCGTGCATTGACATGAAATTACAAGTTTATCCCTCTCTCAGGTGATTTCCTGACTTTACAGCTCCTAGTCATCACCAGGGGTTTCCACAGTGGATCTGACTTGCAAACTCTGCCCTTGGAGACACTGGTGGTGACCAAATAATGACTTGAAACCCATTTATAATTTGTTTAGAACCAAAGCACATCAGAGGACAGAGATAGTGTTTTAAATTTACGTTACATCTGAGTTTCCCCAGCCTGGACCCAAGACTGAGCAGTGTCTTTGGACACATTTTGCAGTCCTGGTTCCTTTATCCCTTTGCCAATCCAGACTGCCTTTGACAGGGCTTCTTCTCTCATCTCTAAGCTCCCCTAATTCAAACACTTCACTATCCAAGCTCAAAAATGCAGGTTTGTATCCCTGCTGGATATCTCACAATCTGGTAATTCAGTACACCATGCTGGGGTCTCTTCTCACCATTGCACTGTCACCCTGTTTGCTTTTTCAATCACTTCCAGTGATTTTGCTTGGCTGCAAAACTGAAGCACAGTAATTTCTGTCACTGGTCTGGACAAGTACAGTTTTCATAGAACTGTTGCATCTAGCACTCATTACAGTGATAGATGTCAGCTCCACTGTCACAGATGTATTCCTCAATGATGTGTTATGGTGCTCCAGCCGTGTACTTTAAAAAGCTTTATTCAGTTTGTAAATATTAATTTAGTGATCAAAGTCTAAAAGTAGCTTTCCTTTCTGATTTTGGGGTTATTTTTTCTCTGTCTAAAGACGGTTTCACAGTTAAATGCCACTTCTAATCTCCTTTTCTGTGTCTAGAGTATATTTTATTAACCCTTTTTTTTATTTTCTTCAGTGATAGATTAGTAAATTCCAAAGTAGCTTAGAAACATTGCTTAGTGACCTTTTTGTTCTTTGCATTTTTTGAGGAGAAATCAACAAAAGACAACAATAGTAACCTTTCCATATTCATTACCATAAGCTGCACTGACCTTAAGAAGCAGTCTTATGATTCCACACTTGTATACAGGGTACGGCTGCTGTGCAGATTTCAAGACCTTGACAATTTTTCTCTTCTTAGGGCTGTGAGGGACAAAGAAATTAGGTATATTTTAGTACCTGTGCATTTGCACAATATTGATGATGGCAAATCTCTCAAATCTTATATTGTAAAAATAATTTTGTGTGAATATTTCTTTTAAAAATCAACTTCTAGGTGATATTAAGCATAAAAGCTTCATTTTTGTGTTTAATTAAAATTAGGATTATTGCTTTTTATTTTTTAAAATAATAAAAATTAATTTTAAAAATGTATTATTTTCTTTCCCTTACATTGAGAGAAGGATGGGCCAGATGAGTATTGGTATATAAAAAATAAGTCTAAACTCAGTATTGATGAATTTACATTATTGGATTAACCTTGATTTCTGGAGTTTCTTGATATTTTACTAGTCTTACTGCTAAACTCTACATTTTTTTCTGGGAGATTTTCTAAAAGAGAAAACGAGAAAAGGAAATAAAAAATATATGTAACTTGTGGACTTATCTGTTAAAATAAAAATAACATCCAACTCATAAAGAATAAAGTGATGATAAAACTGTTGTATTCTATAGGGAGCAGGCCTAACCTAGCAGGTTTTAATACTATATTAGTAGGTGATAACTTAAGACAAAATTGTCAAAAAAAGGCAAACCTATATTCTGGCAAAACTCTGAAAACACTTCTTAGTCCTTGCTGTCCTGATAACCTGAAAAATTACATTGTGCCTGTTTTTCTCCCTACTCCCCTTCCTAGATTATTAATGAATCTATTAAATAGCCAGTGACCTAGAAAGTAACCACAGGATGGCCTGTCATTAGCCTTTCACCATGATAAAAATGCACCATTTAATCATATCTTTTGTGTTTTTTCTCCTCTGGTCATTTGTTCTCTGGGGCAGTGTTTTCCTCTTTATTTCGAGTTTCTTACCTATACTCATCTATTGTAATAGACCTTGAAAAATAATTTTGACAATCCAAATAAGGTTTGTCAAAAGGTTTTTCTTTCTTCATTATTTTATCAACATATCACAAGGCTTCTAATATTGTAACTCTAAGACATGTTTTCTTTGGCACTAAATTAAACTTGAAGATCTTGTTTTTTCTGTTGTGCCCCTATTGCTGCCTCCTCCATAGTAAACATTATGGGAGCTGGGCTATACAGTCTTTGTTATTAAATATGAATATAATTTTAAAGGAAATTTATTGTACTTGTAATCTAATTGAGGTTCTCCAACAATTACAGTGGCACAATTGTTGGTGAGGATGTTACAATATATGTGAGGGGAGTGGAAATGGTGGTTTGGGGACATTTAAGATGGCTTTTCTAGAAAATAACACATAGAGACATAGTGTTGAGAAAAGATATGGTATTTCTTCAGAAAACCAGCACTGATTAGCCCCTTTACTATCATCATCTTCCAAGTGTTTTGTTTTTCTGATTTGAGCTGCCATTTACATTCACTGGTCAGTAATCCCCCGGAGTGATTCTGTATCTCTGCACTGATTTTAAATACAGCTGCACTGTGCTGCACACATCAGAGAAGCACAGAGAGTGTATTTTATACACTTCAGATTACTTTTAGAAGCTTTTTCAGAAGCTTGATATTTGTTCCAGAATTCCTGGCACCTCTCTTTTGATAGAATTTATTCTTAATTAGTGGAAAGGAGCAAAGGTCTCCTGTTTCACTGAGGCAAAGGATCATTTGCCTTCTCAGATGGACCTTTCTCTTCCTTAACTGCTTCATTAACCTGTGATAGTCTTCAGCAAATTGTTCTCATTCTCCTCATTCCACTGTCCTCTGTGTATCTCTGATTTGGTTTCCACTGTAAAATAGTTTTAGACTCTCAGATTTTCCTCTTTAAGAGTGTTGGCTATGGCTCTTTACTTCCATTGGGGCTCTACACTTTTGTTCCAGAGTTAATTAACTTCCATCTAACTTAACTGGCATCTTGAATCTTGCCATTACAAAATAATTCTTTTCTTCCTGATTTCTTCAATGCACTTGGTTCCTTCCTGGAGATTTTATTTAATTTCTGTTTTTCCAGTTCTGATTAGCCTTTGGGCTATCCTTTCTCAAAGGTTTCTCCTTTGAAAGTTCACTAACATGGCATTGTTTTGCTAAAAATACCCTACAGACTGTATCTGGAATGGGATTGACTGTGGCAGGACCATAGGAGCAGCAAAACACTGTCATTAGCAGTGCTACATCTTCAATTGCTCAGTCTTGATGAAAACAACTCTTTGCTTTTTATGTTGGTTTATTTTCATGTGAGAAAAACAAAAGTCTGTCAGAGAAGTAATTCCAGTTTTACAAGATCATTTTCCATTAAGAAGCAAAAGTGCAGCACAATAGTGTTAAGCCTTGGCTTCCCTTCTTTGATAGGGGAAATCCTGTATCCTGCACTAATTCCACTAAAATGTGATCTTTTCTGTGTGCTGGAGCCACAGAAGCAGTCCCTTGTCACCCCAGAGGGTGCATGTCTCATCCCTTGAGGTGCCATTCATCCAAGTGAACTCTCATTAGTAATTGGTAGTCTCTTTGTAGTCAAAGCAATGGAAGTGTCCCCAAAGAAGAATTCATAAAGTATGTTTTAGAATTCCTGTATTCTGCCCGAGACATTTATTTTAAACCCCACTTCTGGAGCTGCCTGCCTGCCCTCCAGCAACTGTAGGGAGAGCCAAAATAACAGGTGGGTAGGTGGCAAAGTTCAGTGTAATCAGTGCCACCATTACTGTCATCTCAGGAGTCAGTAAAACCTGCAGGTCCCAGTGCCACCACTGGCCCTTGGGCAGCTCCTGCTGTGTCCGTGGCTTCAGTGGCAGAAGGGAAGAGGGGCAGGACATTCCCTTAGATGTTTTATGCTATGTATCTAGAAAGGTCATGATGTTATATCTGTTTCTTAAATGTTTTTTTGCTAGGTATCTATAAAGGTCATGTTTTACCACAGCCTGAGGTGTCTGTCCTAACCGGGGAACTGTGTTAGCCTGTTTCTATTCCCAATCTGTCATAAAAGACATCCTGCAGGATAAGTTGTGTGCTTAGTTACAGTATTGTAAGCTCTGTTGTTCTGAAAACAAGTGCATCCAGTTGTTTCCAAGATGTTGATAGGTATTCTGCCTTCATGAAGTACAGCTGATGGCTTTTACTGGTTGGGGTTCTCTCAAAGTCTTGTTACTGTGTGGTAATTTTGCGGCATATTTTTTGTTTGTTTGGTTGGGTTTCTTTTGAATTGCACAGATTTTAGGTGCTGGCCCATCAGCTATTCCAGGGGCTTTTTCAAGTTGCTGCGTCTAAAAAAGAAAAGAACTGGGACTAGGCCTAATTTTGCTGCCCTTCATAGAAATATTTAATGGATCCATGTTAATAGCTCTTTTGAAAAGGCATCTGTAAGGCCTCATGTCTGCTCCCATTCTGGTTCTGGAGAAGTTGCCTCATGATACATCTACAGGAGGTGTGAGAAACCTGCTATTTTGTAGTTATTGCCATGGCAGAGGGTGTTAGCTTCTGCTACACTGAATTTCAAACTTCCCTTGCTTTTGGGCTGTATGCATGGTAGGAATGGGAATGTAACTGTAACTTCCCAGTTATACAACTTACCTTCAACCTGAGAGGAAAAAAAAATCAATATAATTACCCTCTAGTAATAATTCTATCATCTTTTGTGGCATTGAGAATATAAAGCCCAGTGAACTGTCGCTGTAAAGGTCCAGTGCTGTAGTTCCACTACCTGAATTTTATCAAATGCAGGAAGGAGCAGCAGCAAGCTCTGAGGGAGTAATTGCAAACAAGAGATCCTTCCCTTGATTTGATAGTATGGATTGGATAATTTTCCAAATCACTAATTCCTCAGTACAGCGTATGGCACAGGTGGCTGCTGATAACTCAAGCTTGCAAGGAGTCACAAAGCTGACTCGTTTGTGGCATTGCTGCTGCATATGTTGGTATAAAATACACAATGATGCTCCTAAGGAGGAGAAGGGATGAGAAATGATAACAATAAATCAATAATCTTTATTTGACTTCTTTTATCTTTGTTCAGCTCAGTAGCACAAGAAAATGAAAGCAATGTTTTTTGTGAGAAATTTGGATAGCAGAGAGCACTCAGCCACCGTGAAAGTAATTTCGTATCTGGAGACGAGCTGTGAAAGCAGCTTTTCTGTTTATTTGAGGGATAGAGCAGAGAGGCCTAACGTGACCAGGAGTAGATAGAAAGCAGCAGAAAGGAGAAGCTGCACATTTCTAAGTGTCTTAAATCTCTTTCAGATTAGGAGGGCAATCTCATGAGGAAGCATTAAATATGGCATACTTCTTCAACCTGCTAAATGATAGTAGCACTGCCATCATTAGCTATGAGTTTATTTTGGTAGCATGCAGACATCAGATTGTGTAATTACTGCATTGGCTCTTGCAATATGTTATTGGCTCAAACCTTGGCAGACACACAGAAGCTGAGCAGACTGACCAGGTTTAGCCCCAAACAGTCTGATTTTTCAGGATATGCAGGCCATCTGACACACAAAACCCAAGGGTTTCAAAACTTTTTACAAAGTTTTTTTGTACTTTTTACAAAATCAGGTCTGAAAGGAAAAAAATGTTTTTACTCCTTCCACTGCCACAGCAGCCTTCTTTAATTTTTTTATTTTAGACCCAATACCTGAGTATTAACACTCCCAGAACAAGCATATTTCTTAATAGAAATGGGAGTTCACAGTCCAGCCATATTATTATAGTCAACTGTATGGTCATCATTAAATGCATGACAGCAGTTTATAGGCTGGATAGGGAAATATTTGCAAGTGGATAAGGAGTTTCTGTTGTACTTTTTGACCACCACCTAAAATCTTCCTCTCACAATATGGTCACGCGTTAGTCTAAAGGGAGGCGGAAAAGGCCAAAGCAAAAATTCTTTCCAGCTGAGACTATTTAACCTGCCATCTGCTTCCGAGCTGCCAACTAGCCCCTAGTTACCAAAAAGCTGCCATCCCATTAACCCCAGTGAGCAGCACATTCCTGGACTTCGACTGATGGAAGCAGAGCAGGAAGAAATGCACAGACTTTAACTTCTGTGCTTCTTTTCGTTGAGGGCACCCTTATGAAAGTAAAATGGCAGCAGTAGCATTTCTGAGGTTTTCTTGTGCATTATGGATTCTGTGCAAGTATTAAATGAGCTGTATCAGGATGTCAAACACGTGGGAAGTGTACATTCAAAGGAGGCTTGTTCCAAGCTGGCAAGATGATTTCTTATAACTGCAGTATTAGAAAATTTTTCAAACATCTCTTTTGTTTCACAGCTTTGCTCTCATGTTGCTTCACTTCTTGGTTAATTTATTGGCTCTGAGACCACCGCAGCTTGAACTTAATCTTACCAGACCTGATAACTAAACATCATCATAGATGGTCTGCAAATGGAAAGGGGACCTAATACATAGAGGTGACTGTTCCCAGCAGTTCTGTAGGTGGCACTCTTTGCTCTGCATCTGTCTGAGCCCAGGCCTTTACACAGTGCAAGTGGTTTTCTGTACAGATACCAGGACCAGTGTCTTTGTTTACACTCAATTTCAGTAGGCAGCCTCTATGAAAATGATACTTTTAGACTCAACTATTTAATCTCTACATGCTATCCGAGATTACTACACTGTAGTGCTGTGTTCTCCTGGACTCTTAATGGCTTGTAGTGGTGGTGATATTCATTACTGCATTATTTCTTTTGTGATAATGGGTACACACAGTTTTATGAACATAAAAGTTGGTGAGTTTATTATTACTGCTGTAATGATTGCTACTGGGAGCTCTGGGTGGGTTCTGCTGTTTGGGCTCACACTGAGTGCTACCTGTAGCTGAAATCATCCCATTCAGTCTAGGTATAGCTCAGCTTGGTGGGAAATGAGAATAGCTGACTCCACTCAGTGCTAGGAGGCTGTCAGCTCTAAGAAGATAAATCCTGAACTTTTTCCCCAGACTTGAGCAGTTTCCTGGGCTGAACAAGGAGTGGAATATCTCTGCTCACAGCTGAACTTTGTCAGACCATATGTGACAGAGTTAACCGCTGCATCGTGCTTGGTGCTTCCGAGAAAGAATAATCTTTAAAGAAGCCTTATCTTTTTTCATCAATGTCCTGCTGAGGTTATGGGTAGAAAGAGGGCTAAAGATGGCATTCCCTTTATTACAAATAATAATAATAAATAGGTGAGTTGGAAATGAGTCAGTTTCTCCCCCTGTTAAGAGCTCAGTCCTCCTTGTAACGCAAACTCCCTTGTTTGTGAAGTTCCTGAGGAGTGAATTCTGGCATTTCAGCCCACTTACCATATCTGAGATACAAAAGCTTAACTATCTAGCCTTGGTTGAAGGGAATAACTGAAAGGAGAAACCATGGGTGCGTGCCTTCTTGAACTAGTAACAATTTTATCAACTCACTGACATCAAGGGATGTGAGACACTGACACCACCTCAAAGGCTTCCAGCTTGTTAGCCTTTCACACACCTATTAGGATGTTCCTAGTCTGGCTCATTGGGTAAATTCGGTAATTGTCTTTACAAGACGCATAGAAATCTGAAAGGTGGCTGTCAGCAGTGTGTTAGAAGCTGCAGCCTGGTTTGTAAAAAGGGCAGTGGGAAGCTGAACAAAGCAAAACCTTTTCCTGCAGCCACAAACCTTTTAAAACTCCTCCCTGTTTTGGGCAGCTTTAAAAATATTTACAGAAATAAGTATGTGTAAATATTGTATAAAAGAACTTTCAGAGTATTTACTTCAACACAGACGCCATAGAAGTCTTTAGGTAAATATCATAACTAACATTACATTGTGTATTGCTAAAGAGACAGATGGGAAAACACATAAAGGTGTGATGGGCTGGCCCAATTTATGCCTTAATGCCATTGCATTGTGGGATGAAACAGTCTTATCAAGGGCGTCTCATTCCTGGGGTGACTTAGGTCAATAAAAATGAAGGAAAAAAAAAGATTTTTTTTTGTTTAAACTAAGCACCCAAATGATTAGCAAATATAGAAGTTCAGCATGGAGATCTAGAAGACACTTGTACAGCTGTAATTGGGGAAAATCTCCTTTTTTTTTGAAATATTTAGAAGGTAGGAATTCCCTCTTTATCTTCACCTGAGTAGGCTTTTCCTCGTCATGTTGTCTGCAAAGATCCTTAGGTCCACTTTTCTAATTCGACTGAAATGAGCCTGAATAAGAGCTACTGAATGCAGGCTCCCGAAGAGCAAGCGCTGAGACTTCTGACCATCTTATTCCTCATGAATGTGTGGCCACTTCTTGCATGGTGTGGTCCTGCTTTTAACAGAACATGAGATAGCTGGTGGTACCTGCAGTGCTGAGAAAATACCACATGAACATACCAGTCATAAACATGAGTTTAATGCTCACTGCCTCCACTGTGTGTAGAGATAATTTTAGCAAACTTCTCCTAAAGGCCTGGAGAGTCTAGCCTGTCTTTTAATCATAGGATTAAAGAACAACAAGATCATAGTGAGACCAAATAAGAACTAAAGCCAAAATTTTGGCTTTATATTGCTTGGTGATGGTCTCACTGCCTCTTCCTTCTGGAACCCTTCAGGAAGGGTTTGTCAGTGGAATGTTGATGGCTTTGTCCTCATCTACACTTGGTCTCCTTCAAGACAGGCTTGGAGGGGAAGGGGTCAGGATGCTTTTGTGTCAGAGGCAGTTTTATTCCTTGGAGTGATTCTCCTTTTCTCTCCCAAGTGTTTGGGACCACAGCTGTATGCCAGCCAAAACCCACATGCATGGATTTTGGATTTTGGCTGCGCTGCAACACAGCTAAACTGGTTAAAATTAAAATTCAGCACAAAAATCCATTCATTTCTCTTCATGTTGACTTCATGCCATGACCAGACATAAAACTCCCTTGAGTCTGTAAGCTGGTTCTGGCTATCACCTCATCTTTCTGTCTTCTCAGTAACTTCACAAGGCAATTGCAAAAGGTGTTTTGGGATGAGTTGAGAGGCAAAAATTTGCTGGACTGTTGCACCCTGGTTAAACAAGGAAAAGATGCAATACATGAAATTTGTTATCAGGAGGAGTTTGATAAACACTTCTGCACCAAAAGAAAGACCTATTACAGTTTGGCTGTCAACAGTCCTATCCTTACAGTATTTAAATCAGTTTATTCATCTGGAGAAAGACAAATGTTGGGACTTGTGCAGTGAAAAAATCTGAGCCTATCAGGCATGAAAAATAAGATAAAATTGGATGGGGAACCAGATTTGTGAAGTTGATAGGTTTTGTTTACCAAACTACCATATGATGTACAAAGAATTTTTTTAACTTAGTTCAGCATGCTGTGTAATATAATGTGACATTTCTGTATATGACAGCAGAAGATTCAGCACTCAAACTTCTCACAGCATGACTCAACACCTCCTGACAACTCAGCAAATAACAAGAAAAAAACCTATCTTTAATCAATTCCTTTACCCAGTAATCTCAGTTGTGATCATAAAGAATTACCCATTAGTCTCAACTGGAATTAACACAGAATCACTCCAAGTCTTTCATGACTTCATAATCAGCTTTTTCCACCAGGAAAAAAAAATATATGCAGCTAATGAAAAGGTAAACTCCCTGTGCACACATTGACATAAATGTCAAATTTTAATGATTGCCCTCTTTGAACTTCGGACAACTCATACATACTGTGGGATCCTGCACAGGAAACAGTAAATGTCATCAAGACAGTGCATGGGATGTAATATATTATAATAAAAGGCCAAATGACTTGAAAGTCAGGTTTTCTTGCATTTTTTATGAAAGAAAAATCGATCCATTTTTGTGAAAGATGTCACTAAGTCATAGTATAATTTTTGTAGCAAAATTGAAGTCAGTGACCGAGACTTGTGTTCCTAGAGACAACTAGACACTTTTGGAAATGCTTCTTCTAATTAAAAGATACCGACTGATTCAACCAAAAATGCTTTCATCTTTCATCCTGTAGAAATTGGTACATGGCCATGAAAACTGATTTTTTCCCCCCTCTTTTCTCTGAGCTTTTACAGACTTCATCTGCAGTATGGAAACAGACTATATTTTTGGCNGTGCATTTGGCAAAGAATGAGGGACTTAAAGACAGAGAGATTCCTTTGAATTTTAACTTTTTCCTACCTTTAATGATTATCATTAGTGCTTCTTTCAGAACACTTCCTTATAAGAAAATGCAAGCCAATAAGCCAATCTAACACATCATTTATTTTACATTACCCAAATGACTGAAAAGTGAAAATGAAAATGTAACATAAATAATCTGAACTGTTCATTAGATCAACCCATGGACAAGACTAAATGCATTAATTGGTGTTTCCATTATAGTGCTATCAGTTATAGCCTCAAATTGTAATTTTTTTCTTGAAGTCAGCATTTTCAAGAAGTCAGCATTAATCTAATTTATGTAAAAATGAGTAAGTAGGAAGATTTTGGAATTTGAAGATCCCCCCTCTTTGTTTCACGTACTGTGAATAGACAAACATCAGGGGTACAAGGGAAAAAGGAGGAAGGATCAAATGCAATATTAATAGTTTCTGAAATCCTTGTCATGAAATTCACAGCAGAATGCAGCAAATTGGCCATGAACGTTGGAAAATTGTGTGCAGGATGCTCATTTCTGGAGTTTGCCCTCTGTTTTAGAATGTAATATATATGAAATTGCTGTGGAAAGAGAAGAAGAAAGAATGTGACACAGAACAGCAGGGAGCCTGTTTAAAAACACAGTTCAAGCCTCCCACGGTGGTACGGTTTAGCTGTGCAGGGAGAGGAAGCAGTTCCTCATGAATCCAAGCAACAAAAAGGGCATGACAGAACCACAGGCTTGATTTCAGTGCCAAGGGCTCAGCAGAAGCAGATCTCTTGGCTTGGCACCCCTTTCCTTGACAGCAGCAAATCGAGTTATCCTGACTTCCCTGCGGGGGAGACAAGCTCCAGAAGTCGGGCTGGTCTTGCGGCAGCAGCTGAGCACTTGGAGCAGATTAGGATGTTGGGTCGTACCAGTGATTGCCATCGTGTCTCCAGTGCTGCTGGGGCCAGTGCCCAAAGGCAGGATGATGGGAGAGGGTTGGTGGGGATGGAGTTGTTGAGACCAAGCAGGCACGAAAGTAAGGCTGGGAAGCCAATATCTCCTCAAGGACATCCTGATGTGTTCTGATTTTCTTCAGTCTCTTGCCTTGTTCCTCAAACGTAATTATTCTTCATCTGCCACTCTTTGATGGTTATTTGCTGCTGTTGGTAGCATATGTGGAAGCAGCAGCATATGTGGGGCTGGACAGGCAGCCCACCAGAGATGCTGAGCAGCACACACAATTCTCACAGGCGTGTACTGATACTCTGTAGATACTCAGCTCATGTAGAAGCCAAACTTCACACTAAATAAAGGTAAATGGTTTTGACAGGAGTAGGAAAACAGATGCTGGTTTCAGAACCAGCCCCGATGACTCGTTTCTTTATAATTTGGAACTGCTGAAAACTATGCCACAGAACAATCTCCTGTGGAAAGTAATGCTTGCAAAATTAAGATAATTCTTCTCAATTTTTTTTTCATTACAGTTTTCTGGTAATAATTGCCTGTCCATATTTTCTAGAAGTAAATTAGCTATCCTTGGGTTTAACAAAGTGCTGTGGATTATCTGTGGGTTCATTCTGTTTGTGTTCCTGTTCAGGGTCAGTTCAGTTCAGATGGTCTATAAAGATGGTACCATTTACTTTTTAAGAAACAGCCAACAAAAAAGGAGAATGTTAAACAATTCTTGAATTAAAAATCCTTGCACACATATTGTGTTGTGAGATTCCTCTGTTTGTATTTAGTTAGATAGTCTCACAGTTCTTTTATTAAAAGCTTACATTTGGAAAAACTGTTGTTTCAAAAGAACCCTTCTCCTTCCCTCCCCCTACTCAAATGTAGGAAATATACTTAATCAAACCCAAAAATCCAGAAATACAGAATTTAAAAGTTTCCTGAAGTGTAGAGTAACAGGTATTTGGGAAGAAAAAGTTAGCACTCCAGAATAGTTTAGAAGTTTGCAGGAGGAATTAGGTGCACAGAATGCAATTAAATTAGTTCGGCACAAATTCAAGGACCAAGGTCTCTAGCATTAGCAAAAAATACCCAGGGTCATTCATTTCTACACAATGATCAGAAGATTCTTTTCCTTGTATGAAGAATGGCACGTCCATCAATGTACTCTTCATTAGTACTTTCCTGAGGCATTGACTTCAGTGACAGTTATCTGTTATTTTTGGCAACATTTTATGGTTTTCTTTAAGTAATACCACTCAAGTCCCACTTCAGCACCTCCTTATCTGAAAAAATCTATTTTCAGTTTCTACTTAGAGGGAAGTAAACTGCTCACCTTGATGTTAATTTTGTCATTCTAGAAGTTACTGCACATTTAAGATAAGTTGCAAATTACATCATTCTGCAGTTATATTACAGTTCCATAGTAGGAATTGCTATTTTTTTCCTAATATTTTACCACTTTAACTGTAGGCAAAAGGCTTGGCCTAATACATCTCAGGGAAGTATAACCCTATTTGTAAGCAGTTTGGTTAAATATTAATGATGAGAAGTTTAGCATTTAGAAATATTTCAATACATCCACACCATACACCACATTATGAACTGTTGCTAAAGTTCCAATGTAAACTTCACATGAAAAAGGAAAGTATTGTATTCCAGCAGTCCAAGGCTGCAGCATGATGGGGCTGAGAGCTGCAGGTATATGGGATGATGATACTCCTTGAATTCAGGAGCTTTTGTGTCTTAATCAGAAAAGAAAAACAAGAAGTTGGCAGACAAACAAACAACAAAAAATGTCCCCATTCTGTTCCTGGAAAGCAGAGTTATACAGAGGCTTGGTCTAGACTTCAAAGTAGGTAGTGCAGGTTGCTCCTACCCCAGGTTTTTAGATCTGAGTTGTAACCTGAATGTATGATAGCTGTTTTCTGAAACAGTTTTGTGAGTTTCCCACCTTAGATGTGAAGGTATCCTTGTGAACTGGTGAATATCATGGCTCTATCAGATGAAGTCAAATGTCCCCAGTGCAGTGTTTTCTCTTCACATGGATCCAAAACAATGTGACAGTTTGTGTTAAGGAGCTTGGACACTTGCACATCAGGACTGTTTATTCGTCACTCCAGACATTTTTCAGATTATAGCACTATTCTAGGAAGCATATCTTAAGAAATTGCTCTATTGAAATTAATTGCTTTACCGAGATGGGGTGATGGTTTGCTTTGTCTGCAAGTACCTCTGCATCATTTCACAAGGTGCTGATGTGCATATGCTGGAATGTTACATTTAATGATTGCAAATACCACCCCCTGCTTTTTTGACTGGAATGGAAGCTTCCGAAATGTTCTTTGTCCTGTCGTTGGTAAAATCCAAGTCAGAGGTGGGTGTGAGTTTTTTCTGCCTTCTCACCTATGGGGGAAGCATAATTTCCCCTCCTTGCTCTCCAAAAGTAAGTAGTTCCTTGGAACCAGCTCGTGTTGGAGTGGTGCACAGAGATCAAGGTTCTGCAGTGCTGTGCCACATTTATGTGCCACATAAACACCTGTGCACCACTCCAGTGGCTCTCTGGAGTTATATGCAAATGCTCTCTCCTTTTCAGAATAAATTCAGCACAGGCATGTGGGTCTTTCCTGCATCACATCCTACTCTTGGTCCCCAAAACATTTTGTGGTGGAAGACAATGTTTTTTGCTTCACCATATTTGAGTTGGATCCACATAAAACTATTCATTTGCATTAAAGCTGCTCTTGCTCTGCATTTACTAACAGATGTAATTGTATAGTTTTCTCAGATTGCCCTTGACTTCTTTTAATTTTCTCATTTTCTTAAAATTTTCTTGTTGTGATTTTGTGTTTTCTAAGATATTTGCCAAATCATCATCAGCAGCAGCATCATTCCTCTTCTACTGTATAAGGTGCATCAGGAAGAATCCTGACAGTGTTGTGCAGAGAAATCTTGAGTTTTTCTATATTTCTATGACAGATCCCAGAATGTAATCATAATGCTCATTGGGGACTGTAGTGACAAACCAGTAACAGAAAATGAAAAAGGTTTTAATAAAGGAAAGGGGGTCTTCTTGGTCTGTTGAAAGAAAAAAAAAGCACAACCCAGATACTGGAAATTTATATCTGAATATTTATACTCTTTCCAGGAGCTTGAAATTGGTTTGTTCTATCCTCAGACAATTCTTCTTGAATGAAAGAATATAAAGAATGAAAGAAATCTGCTTATCTGGATCTGACTCTGTCAGTTGAAAAATAGCTAGTTTGAATCCTTGAAGGAATTATACATCTTGTTCATGGATCATTCATTGCTCGCAAGGTGATCAGCCAAATTAGCAAAAATAGCCCATGTTCTTCTGAATTCCTGATACTCAAATGGCAATGAGACACAAGGTTCTTTTAATTCCTTATGTATCAAAATATTTTTTACTATGTAGCTCCTCTAGGAAGTATCCTATTGAATATCTAAAAATACTTGTTTCTGAAATATCTCACCAGGGCTCTAGGATGGGAGGTGCCTAGTTGCTGTTGTTCAGTTCTCTCCCCAGGTTCTGCTGTGCTCAGGGTTCTCATGTACCAGTTTCCAGTTTGTACACTGGAAACACCCAGAGGGTGGCTGGGCACTGAACAGGCTGCCCAGGGCAGTGGTCACAGCACCAAGCCTGACAAGAGCTCAAGAAGCATTTGGACAGTGCTCTCAGGCACACAGTGTGATTTTTGGGGTGTCACGTGCAGGGCCAGGATCCTTGTGGGTCCCCTCCAACTCAGGATATTCTATGATTCTAAGCTCTACTTTTAAAGTGGGAATTGTGTTTTCTTCATAATATCAATAAGATACCAGGTGAGAAACTTAAATTGTATGTGGAGATACATGCTTGGGTGAAGGATTTCAGTTGAATGTTACACTGATCCCCTTAGTGTGTTCTCCTACAGCCTTGGTATTGAAATGCTGTTCTTACTGAGGCATGAGCACCAAAGGGGGTTCATTGGCTTGGATGCAGGTGACTGGATATAGATCTGCTAAACACTTTCTTTTTCTCCTCAATATTGAATTGCTGTATGTAATGGCTTCCTGATAATCTACGAGTGTCATGGCTATGTTTACTCACTGCTTTTTAAACTTATATCTGTTGGTTTGTTGGGATCCAAAATAAGTATTCATAAACTATTTTATAGAGGCAATTAATGTGGATCTGAATCTTAACACAGTGGAAACTACCAGAACTGAAATGACTTCAACGAGTCCATGAAAATTTATGCCGTCTGGAGTTTGTAATAGGGAAATTTCACCCCTGCTTTGTCCTAAGATCCAGGTCATAACTTCAAGTCTGCTCTGATCAGAAAAGCTTAGAATGAAGATATGAAAGATTAGGAAAGTTTAATTTAATCAGAATGTGGATTTAGGGTTGATAATATTTATGAACAGATTCTTAAATATTTTTTACTCTTCTGGCTAATCTTCTCAAGGCCAAACAATGGAATTCATCAAGAGACAATACTTTTAATCTCTTGTTTGCTTTTCTTTTCTTCTCATGCTCTAAGTAAAAGTTACTTTTATTTCCCTTAGTGATTGAAATAATTTTCTTTGGTGTACTAGATTGGTTTTGTATTTCATAATTTGCATGCAAATCTAGTGAAAATACTTTGACAAATTATAAACCTCATGAATGAAACTGCTTTAAGCTTTAAAAAGCAGGCATGTTGTTGTGAAATTTTGAAGTTGCATTTTTTTTTCTCGCAGGCAATCAAATTTAAAATGAACCTTAAAGCCTATCTTCTCTCCCAGTGTAACACCTGAACATAATGCTGAAATGGGCTGGCTCAGCTCATTATAGGAAACTTGCATTTTAACTTGATTCCATTATTTGCTGATATATGATTTTCCATGTGGCCTGTAATATATTTTGGCAAAGTGAGTGTCAGCTATAGCAAGTATCAGAAAATAGGAGACTGCAAGAGAGGGTGAACAGTAAAACAAGGCATTTGGCAGTAATCTTTTCCACCACTTAATATGCAGGTTTTATAAGCAAAGTCATGACCCTGTCACAATATTAATTTCTTTCATGCCTTTCATATAATAGGCAAGGTGCTAACAAGATAGGACTTCCCTGCACTGTGATTTCCTTATCATAACTCCAAGTTTTAGGGAATTGCCAAAGTATCTCTAGGTCTTTTCTTCCTGCAGCAGAAAATCTCTTTGTATTAATAGGAAAGAACAATTCTCCCCGTGTTTTCAGTGTGCACAGCCTCAGTGCACGTACAGAAGTCAGGTCACGCTTCAGGGTCACCTGGCCACGTGTCCTGTCCCAGACTGGCAGACACAGTGGTGGAGTTGCCCAGCTCAGATGAGCAGTGAGGTAAAAGCCAAGCTCCAGGGCACACCTTGGCCTGCCCAGCCCATCTCCATCTCCCATGGACCAGCTAAGGTTTAACATCCTCTGGGTCACGAACTGAGCAGGGAATGTCCACTGGTGGCCTCTGGCATTGCTGCTCAGCCTGAGTGCTCTTCCTGAATGAAAAGGCTGAGACAATGGGTCCTGTCCAGATAACAAGTGGTTGTTCTCTCCCTGCAGGAACATCTGTTTTTGCAGTCAGGCCTGCTTCTGAGGACAAGCTTGGATGCAGCCTTTTCAGACAGTGGGGCCGCATCCATCTGCACGCTCATTTCAAGCCATATCAATCTGGAGGTTCATTCCCAAATCCAAGACATTAATCTTTATCACATTTGTCACCTCTTCTACACCTCATTGAGATATGGATTTAGATTCAAGTTGCCATTCATCTGTGGCCTGGGTTAGAAATGGGAAATCTCACATAAAACCTATAATATATATTCGACAACACAACTCTATATCTACATGAAAAGAACAAATTCAAGTCCATGCAGAAATTACATGCTACCAGGCCTAAGGTTGCTCTCGTGAAACTGAACTTGGGCCCTTGGAGTGCAGGAACTCTGACATATTTTTAAAAATTCATACCTTGTGTTGCCACATGACCCTGCTTCATCAGCAGTTAGCTTATGTTTCTTTCCATCCTCTTCATGTAGGATGTGGCCCCAGGGCCTTCCTTACCACCACATCATTCAAAACCTGCACTGAATATAAAATTATTGGTTGCTTCATAGTTCTCACAGCTATCATACCTGAATGCTTCACAAACAGTAATGAAATTACCTGCATAATGCCCTGGCCACTCATGGGTTTGTTACCCCTACAGGTGGCAGAGGAAAATAGTTGACAATGTATCAGCTAATTTCTAAATAGCATTTCTTTCATAGTCTGTATAATTTTAATCAATCTTTATGTGTATGTGAATACAGTTTTAATCTACATCAATTGCAGCTGTAAGTGTTCGATAGCTCAGCTCAGTTGCCTTGTATAAAGACCAGAAAACGAGGAACATCAAATTAATGGTCATCTCTGGGAAATGTGAAGTAATTTGTCCAACATCACATAGGAGCTCTGTGGCAGATCCAGAAATGGAATTCACTTCTTCGGTGGCAGCTGCCTTAACCATTAAATCTTATTTTCCCATTCTGTAGTCCCTTGTTGGTTCATTATATACCTTCCAGTTCCTGAAACAAATGAGGCAGAGAGAAATGAAAGCCTCATTCACTAGATAAACCCAATTCATTCCCCAAATACCATTTCTCAGAACACCATGCACAGTGCACACAAAAAGCACTGCAGCTATGCCATGGAAAAATTGTCTGTATGTTCAAGAGGCCCGAACTGAGTTCTGTAAGCAGTTTTAATCTGGCATTTCCCACCTCTTAAATACCTGAATTTGAATGGGATCTTCAGTAATTGTTTCCAAGACTTTTTTGAAAAGAAATAGTAAAACAGAATTTCGTCATGTGATGAACAATACTGACCTTGAGCTTAGATGATCAGAATTTATATCTTCATCTTTATAGCAGAGACAGCTAGCACCTGAGGTATTAAAGTAAACATTATTCATAGGTGGCTACTTAACTTTTATGAGAATAAATCACTAGAGTAAAAACAAAGTTCACCTTATTTCCACAAAAAAACCCATAAAGTACTAAATCTCTACCATCAAATACATGTCTAGGGAGGACCTTGGTATATATATACAGAGCAGACCCATCAATTCTTATATGTCTAGGCTTTCTTTCTCTCTTTTTGTATCCATTTGTCCCTTCGTCCTGAGCATGTTGTGCCCCTTATTCGCTGGGGTTTTTTGCCATCACACACTTCAGAACAGAGTATTTTTTTGTGGCTGTGTGTACATATTTGTGAGCAAATTAAAAGAGCTGGTGAAGAGAGAGAGGGTACAAAGAGTGCCCTATCTAGATATTACAAGTAATAACTATAGTCGTGGTCCATACATAGAAGAAAGGACTCTTGACAATAAATTCAGAAGGCTAATATGATTTATTAAAATGACTCCATAATTCTAGTATTTTTCTATATCTGCTCAGCAGAGAGCATTCTCCATGCTCCTGCTGCTGCTTCGTCTAGGGAATGTGTCCGAATAGTTTACAATATCAGAAAGATAAAGTAATTTCAGCTCCTTCTCCTCATAGGTAGGAGGAGGCTGACCAATTCTATGTCCTTGAAGAACAGACACAGATATTTTGTTTACAGAAAGCTTACAGAGAGTAAAAGACAGCAAAAGGATGTTCTCCCATGGGAAAATGATCAGAAGGCTTACACACAGAGAAACTTATAATATGTTCATAGCAACAAATAACCACCTTTGGACACTAGGAAGAGCACTGAATGGAGCTGAAGAGTTTTAAGGTTGTTCAGGACCTTCAGGAGGCTGGAGCGTAGAGGAGTGTAGGTGGAATTGGGCAACCAGGTGGGGATTCCCACTATTATTCTTGCCAAAGGGAGCCAAGGTCTCTATTTCTTGACCAGCAAATCATAGCTATTCCTTGGACACATGTCCCAGGCTGTGTCAGGGTATTTTGTTCAACTCAAGGCAGCAATTCCAGGTGCAATCTGCAGCAGCCCACTGCAAGCCCCATGGCATGGTGTTTCCTTCTGGGCTTTGACTGTTGGCTTTCTAGGCCACATGACATATGCATTGACAATTTTTTTGCCAATGTGTAGTGGTGGGTCAAATTTCCCTATGCATTTGCTGTTTTTAGTGAATGATGGCTGGGTGATGAAGCATACACTGTTAGGCCTGGATTTGTTTGCCATTTTTTTTAGTCCTCTGTGAGCAGTTCTAATGCTGCAGTGCAGAGGCTAAACATCAATGAGGAGTCAGGCTTGGACAGGGATAAATCTATTACTTTCCTAAAAGAATTTTTGCTTAGCTTTCTCACTTCACTTGTTAGGACATTTTTCGGTTTCTGGCTTCTTGGTCAGGAGCCAAAATTTCCTCTCCTGTTATACCCTGGAAGGGTAATCCCTGTGACTTTGGAAGGTGCCGATAACTTCTGGAGGGAAGTAGCTTTTGCAAAGGCATATTGTGACAGGGAGCATTGCTCTTTAATTCATTCCTATCCCATTTGCCTATCGTAATTCAGCCGTGCAGGACCAGCTCATTTGAAAGAGCCTCTCATTTGTTAGCTATTAGTGCATGTCAGATGGTAAAAGGAGCTATGGCTTGTTTGCATAGTGCATATTTTCCCTCAAACTTAGCCTAGATTTCTCCATTTGACTACTGCAGCTGTAGCTCACATGCAAAGAGGATTTCTTTTGCATTTTCTAGTAACTCTTAATAACCTTACTGGCTTTTTTAAACAGAGTTTCTCCTGATTTATGCTCAGGGATTAAAGCCAAATTGATCTTGATTTCTGCTGTGCTTTTCACACCTGTTTCTTTGTTTGTAATCCAGTTACATAATTTTTAGAAAATTAGCAAAAATTTATTGTAAACTTTAAGAAATATCATAGCTTCAAACCTCCTTTAGGGATTTATTCTGGCCTGATAAGATTTTTCTTTTTTTTTTCTTTTTTTCTTTTTAATTGCACTTTAGGATATGTACTATAAAATTCTTGGTAAATCATGAGGAAAATGAATGGTTTGCATAGAAATTAATTCTGTCCCCCAGAGATGTAGTTTACACAGATATGAGAATAAGCCTCTGGCACAGCCCCCAGCACTTGTGTCCACTCAAGTCCTATTTTGAAGATTCTGTGAAAAGAGGAAGATGATGTTCTGATTGATTTTGCAGGAATAAAATTAATCTTATCTAGGAGTAGAGTTTATCCATTTGAGATCCACAGATTGCAAAAAAGAAAAGAAAATAAAGCAATTTTTCTAATATTTAAATAAATAAAAGTTTCAGAGTGCAGATTCAGAGTTTTGCCTATTTTTTTATTTGTATTTAAATGAAAACTATTGTTATGATTCTGCACAGGGTGATGCAAGCTACTTTGTTTAGAAATGATTTTAATTATTTCTAAAGATGTTTAATTGTGTTTTAATTTCAAGAGACTATAAAGTACAAGACTAGGGACGGCAGCTGGCCAGATAGGTCATGGGGGCATGTTATCATTAGATCTCCATGAGCCCATGCTGTTGATAACACTCAGCCTATTCCCTCAAGATCAGAATCTGTCCCTGAAAGGTCAATCAGGGAAATCGTATTCATTACCTTCAAAATAATGAGTCTTCCCCTGTTTTAAATATTCTGCCTTTGACTGGCTGGTATCCATGGCAAAACCTTTCCAACTTTACAGTAATGGTCACCTCAGAGCCTGATTCTTTCACAGACTTTGTGCTAGTTTACCATGTTATTATTTATAAAGCCTGTAACCCTTCCTGTTGGATTATTGCAGGTTCTAGTCCTTGGCTCTCTGGTGGTTTGGTTGCTTTAGTCTGTCAGCATGTTCAAAACTGTGGGGAGCACACTGTTGTGCAGGAGGCACATTGCTCAAGGCCAAATGCAAATGTTCTGGTTTGCATACAGTCCCAGAGGTTTTAATTGCTGGTGCAAGGCCTCACACTTAATGAACAAGTATTGGGGAATCTCACATCTGGAATAGCTAGTTGTGTTCCTCTTTGTGGGGGGAAGAAAAGAAACAAACAAGTCCAACAAAAACCCCCTAACCAAAATGAAAAACAGTATTTTATTTTCAGTCCTTGGAAGAATTCCTTTGATTGGTTGGAGCTATATTCCTGTTTATTCAGTCCCAAAAGTAATCATGGCTTATTTCTGTTGTATGTCACGTCTTGAAAGATTAAAAAACTGTGGGAAACATTTCTCGTGGACTAACTTTTTGAATTAATTCACTTTTCATAGTGAGGGTGAGAGTAAGGAATGGTTTAGTAAAATTAGTAGCATGCTGGGCTGTCCAGAGCTCTATGCAAATCCAGGCTTGATGCCACCACCACCACTTTTCTTGAGCTTGCAGTGTCAAAAGACTAAGGATGGAAATGCTTCTTGCAGGGAGAGATACTGAGCTGTTAGCTCAAGGTTATGTGGTTCAATCTGGGGCATAGCAGGAAAGGAGACTCCTGAGAGACTCTGAATATAGGTCCATATTTTAACCATCACACCTCCTTGATATGATACTGTGATTGTCTGATGCATTTCGTGCTGCAATCAAAATGAAAGATTAATTACTTATTTAGAGACTGATTCCTACAATGACAAACTGAATGAAATCAAAGAAGAGACATGCAAAAATCCTTCATCTAAGTCTTGGGTTTGAGCAACTCTCTATTCAAGCCACGATGATGGATGAAAATTAATCAGAAAGCTAATGCTAATTATTATTTTTATTTGAGATGAAAAGCCAGAAGTAAATTTTGAGTGTTGCTTAGATGTCGTGTTCTGTTTATAGCCCTGGAAATTTCTTACCAATTAAAGGCAAGCCCAGAAGTGCACAGAGAAGCAAGACCTTCATTCTCAGCGTTCCATTAGGTTGTTAATTAGCCATAATGTTTATGACTTTCTAAAGGAAGTTGCTGGAACAGGCTTAGAGTAACATTCATGTTCTTTTGCATCCTGGCAATTTATAAACTGCAGCTCACGCTAAGGTATGTCAAATTGTAGGACTTAACAGAAGAATGTGATGAATATGACTTTTTAGATAAAAATTCAGATCATAACGTATGTATTTCTTCCATTTAGTGTAATATGCCAAACGAATGTTTCTGCTTGCAACTTACTGGGAAAGTAAAAGTTTCTGGTTAAATCTAGTCAGAGACAGCTTCAACTTCTTGCTGGAATTTATGAGATTGTTTTCTTTTTTTCCCTCTCTTCTAACTCTTCTTTTTGAGGTGTGTAATTTTTTATTTCTTTTGCAATCTCTCCATATTCCTTAAAATACCCCTTTTTCTAGTTAAAGAAACATATGTAGGGAGGAGGGAGAGTGTGGGACATTTTTTATGACAAGCAAAGCAATTCTTAGTTCTGATGTGACATATTTTAAATTTGATAAGTAAATTTATTTTTAAAATACTGTAGTGGAATACATTTCTTATTTGCAGACTACTCGAAAATACTGACTTTTAATCATTGCTAAAAACCTGGTTTCGTTTTTTGCAATGTAAGGCCTGGAAAAAAGCCTTATAGCTTAAATTTTATTTAGTAAATAAAGTAAGAGCTCCTGGAACAGCTATGTAGCTATTTTTGGTGATGTTTAGTGAGAGGGTGACAGCACTGACCTTTAGAGTGTTTGTCGAGTACGAGCGAAGTGCTCAAACCATTCACTCTGGTGATGTAAAACTGCCAAGAATATAACCTATGAGAACCAGTGCAAGTACAGTAATAATTCTTTATAGACCTAAGGTTTTGTTCTAGCATTTTTAATACTCTGTGTGTGTGTGTGTGTTTATCCTTTCTGTTCCTATCACATGTCCACTGACGGTGGAGTTCATGTGTGAGCTGCATTGTAGTGTGCCAAAATAAAAGCTGAACTGCATGGCAGTACACTAATCTACATCATGGAGTTGGGCTCATGTAATTTAAATTATGGCCAGAGGTAATAAAAATTCCTATTTCTGGTTTATAAGGGAACAACATGAACCCTAACAGCTGTAGAACAGTTCACAAGAGACAATTTACCCACAGATGTGCTGAGGCTGGTTTATAATGTATGATGAGCCGTCACAGGCTGGACTTCTCATTTTTAGATTGCCCTATTTATTTTACCGGTAAAGTCAATAGTAGAATAGGCCTGCCACTATTCCAGAAAGGACTAATAAATGTAGTAGGCAACAATCTGAAAATATATGGGTAAAAAGTATACATCTTGAGAAAAAAATTAACCTATCAACATTGTGATTGAATGGAATTACATATTTTCACACTGCAGTAAGTACTGTTAGCACTGAAAGGAATTTTAGTGAAAAGGGAATATGACAATATTGTATTATGTCATATTCTACAATATGACAAGCTTAAGAGAGATTGTATTTATATTTGACTAAAAATCTAATTGTGGTCCTTCTGAAGACAGTGATTAAATCTTCAGTTTTAAGTGATAAAACATTTGTGATTAAACAATAATTAAAATGTTAGACTTCAGAGGGAAGGGGTTAACTATAAATCCATTTGTTTCAAGAAAACATGCACCTGTGACAGATGTCTGAATGGCAAAAGCAATATTTTCAAGAGAGAGTGAAGAAGCAAATATTTTAATTTCTGTAAGGAAATAGGTGACTCAGGCCCAGCATTCTTCTTCACTATAGATTGTGAAGTGAACAAAGTGCAAAGTGCATTGGGAAGAAATTAAGAATTTAACAGGACATAAATGGGAAGCATGATACAAAATAATTAAATATATATTTGGGCCATGGAAGATCAAACTTTTAAAACTGAGCTTTATGTCTGAGTAACTGAGGTGAAAATTTTATTTTTCCTCTGATTGGCTAAACTTTAGCATGTGGCACTAATCTCATCCAAACTATTGTGCTTCAGGAGGTGTGTCCTGAAACTCCCAAGGGATGTTGTCCCTGTGGGGACTCACAGCAGCAGAATATTTGTCCAGGGTGGAAGTGCATCCTTTGGGCAGGAGGGCCCAAAAGCCAGACTGGCCAAGATCTTTGGTGGGAAAGCTGGAAATCAGAACTGTGTAGGAGACAACCAGACTTGGCTTCTGGCCAGGGAGATATCATCTTCCTTGTAGCTTATCAATTTACAGAGGATCATGGTAAAACGTGGCCTGATCTAACCATAACTTGCAGCTCTGAGGAATGAGGCCATGAGTGCAGTTAGGCAGGGACAAGAGTCTGCACCAATGAACTCAAAAAGGAGCTGTCCAAGTTGTCCTGCTGCAACTTCAGCACATATCCTTACACAACATGAGGGTGTCACTACCAAAAATTCAGCAATATTTTATGCAAGGTTGCCAGCCAGTGAACATTGGCCTCTGAAATACCCTTCAAGAAAAGGTGGTGTCCCTTGTGAAGGAGAACTAACAAGTAGAAAAAGAATAAAGCCATGAAGGTAGTAGTGACAGATAGGGGGGCTGAATGAATCTTAAACACTGTACATATTTCTTTTCCACCAAGGGATTCTTATGGCATAACAGTATTTTTCATCTCTAATCACTGGTGCTGCGTGTCAGTATCTCTTATTCCTTTCCCGATTTGAGTGACACAGTGTGATATGTCTAATGACAACTAGAACAAATTTCAGTAATGAGGTCACCTTGGGCCTGTATTACTGTCTGACTGCTGTTTTCCATAGAAATTATTTGTGAAAGCAGACCACATGCTCTGCATAACTTCCTCTGTTTTACTCGGAGTGACGAAAAGGAGATATGCTAAAACTTGCAAGGTGCAGATGGTTTGCATTGATCTCTTCCTGATTTTGAGCTGTAAATTGATATGTAATGAGAAAGCTGCCACTTTGGTCCCTAGGAAAAAGAAAAAAAAAGTTTATGGGTTTTGTTGAATTGTTTAACTTTTCTTTATAAATGTAAAAACATGGAGATGCTAACTGACAATAGGCAAACATGTCAGCAAGGAAATAATGAGTCCAAAAGATGAGGCCAAATGAAAATCTTTGCCTCCAGCTCAAGTTAAACTAAGATTTTGGAAAACAGTGTAAAAAGTTCAAAGTTCTCTAGTTATAGTGAATTCCACTGTTCGTTACAATTTATACAAAGTTTATTTTAAAAAATTTAAAACAGGAAAGTATTTCTGCTTTTTGGTGTGTCAGAGAAAACTGGTTGTTTGTAAATTTTTTTCAGTATTCTCAAGAGAGGAAAGAGCTAGTATCAGACCAGCAGTCATTGTGGTGTTCTCAGGACATTGTTTGGTTGTCCACCATGCAGAAGTAAATCAGGAACACTGATTAGGACAGCAGGACAGCAATATCATCTAATTTAAATTGGATTTATTCCACAGACTGTGAGAGATTTGAATTACAGTGATGTAAGAGATGAGAATACATCCACAGGGTATTCATTAGTTTTCATCCTTTAAATATCATTTGAGTAACTTTATTCATTCTAAGAACAGGATTTCTGTGGCACATCTTACAAAGATACTGGCTGGTGCAGAAGACCAGGCTGTAAGATTTTGAACCAGATTCACAGGCATGTAAGCAATCATGAGTGGGTCAAAATATAGAATTAGTGCTTCAAAACAACACTTTCTTGATAAAAGGTCCAGTGAAGAGAGAATATATATTTAGAAATAGAGTATTTTGGTGAGTGCTTAGAATTCAATACAAAAGAACAAATTCAGCTCTCCTTTTGGCTTTGACAGGAATCCCCTGCTACTGTATTTTCCTCCAAAAGTAGTGATAAATATAAAATTCATGTCCTTTACACCACCACCATTCTCTCATTATGAAAGAAGAGAATGCTGTAGCAACAGATTATGCAATGTTTGTGTAAAATTAGCCATTCGTCTTAAAAATCTGCACCATTTCTCATAAATTGACTGATCATTGTTTTATTAGTTATTGGATTTCATTATGTATTTGTGTCCATTTCAAATTCACAATACACTTACAGAGCTACATAAAGATGATCACTGGGCTAAGAATCAAATTATAAGTAAATCAATACATTGATCAGAGAGAACATTTCTAAATTAGCTCAATTAAGGTGGTTTTTTTTTCCTAGTACATGGTTTTATAAAAAATCCATGTAGAGATTACACTGACTGCTTGGTGGCTTCCACTGAGACTCATGAAATATTCCCTAGATTGAAAGCTCTTCCCTTACAAGTAGTCCTGAGAGTTTTGCTGGCTCCTTGTGATACTTGTGCTCGTTGAGGATAATTGGTCCTGATTTTGGTCTCTGATTTATAGTTAGCCAGAAAGTTAAATTAATTGAAATCAATGGACCTATAACAGTATGAGATGTTCTGATCTCATATTAAATGCTATGAAGGTAAAATAAAGTCCGGTGTTTCCTCATCTGTAATTCCATTAATTCAGAAAATCAGTGTCCTTTGAAATTTATTATTGTTTTTACTAGTAATAACACACTGAAGATAAATAGGTGCTTTTTTTTTACGTGCCGTGTATTGTCACTGGAGTCTTTCATTTTCTCTTTTCTGATTCTTGTATTTTAACATCAATTACTGCTTTGGTTTGGAAAGAACTATCAGATTTGTTAACTCAGAGCCTTGCCTAGTATAATCAGACTGTGTCCTGCTGATAAGTGATGCAGTCTTAGATTTCACTTGAACTATTAAATATACTTTTCCCATGGAAGGACTCCTCAGTATTTGCTGGAAATCTTCTGGCTCAGTTATTGTATTTAATTTATGCAGATTGTACCCCAGAGTTGAGTTAAAAGCTGAACAGCAAAATTAAAATGTATTGAACCTCTTCTCTTGGATGATGGCCTGTAACTTCCAGGGAGGTGATATGTGTAGGTAGCTAAGGCGTACTGCTGATGACAGCAACATCTTCCTCATAGACTTGGGTGTCATTTTCCTTTGTTTTCCCTTGTTCTTTCTTTTTTTCTATAGGCTGTGCAGAAGTTTTGTTAATTCTCAAACATTTTCTCTTTGCATCTTCTCTCAGACCTAACTCCATAACTCCAATGTTTACCAAGTGTATCTGTTAGGTTTAGTTTTGCAGCTTGTGATTTGACCATTTCACTTTTCTCTTTAAGTATCTCTACAGACTTCATTTGTTCCATTACACAATTACAATTCTTGATCTTGTCTTTCCTGTTTACCTGATTGTATTTTTTCTCTATGTCATGTTATATCCCTTACAACTTTGCTGACAATGGTTCTTACTTTTTTAAACTTATGTAACATTCCCAGAAATTTAGTCTTCCTATTGTAAAGCTAAATGTATGAAATCAAGCTCCAAATCCATATTTAGATACACATCTTAAAAAATCTTTCTCTTTTGAGGAACTGTGTACTTATAATGTCCAAGGAAATCAATACTACACAAGACAGATGGACAATTTTCTCTTGCTTCTTGTGAACTAGAAGTAAAATATTTCATTGTGGTAAAATTTACTTGCTCAAGAATTAATTTTGCAGCATAATACTAGATTAAGAATAGTTGACAATATGTGTTGTGACCAGTGACTGGACTGCAGCAGTCTCAGAATCCCAAATATTAGATGACATCTAATCTCCATGATGATGGTGTAATCATTCTTTGCAGGGTCTAGTTAGTGTGAGAGAGAATTGGTGCCAACTAAGATATTTCAGCTAAAGCTCTGGTGAGCTACAACACAGTCCTTTTTCCAGATATCTCAAAACCTGCTCTACAAATGTTAAATAGTTACATCTTATGGTCACAGAGTAATGCAATGGGCCAAAAGGAGGCCCATGGCCAAGCATGGAGGAGATTAAGTAGTGCCTCAAGGCTAAAGTTCAGTCATTGGCCATGTTTTATTTAGTACTGTTCGAGTACCTATAGCTACAAGAAGAGAATGATTAGGGTTCTTAGAATTTTAAAGGGTATTATTGTTTGAAAAGAGGTTTGATCAAAAAGAGGCAGTAAATAGTCAGTTTGAGTCACAAACAGAACATGGATGTTTAAATGCTAGGTGATACTGGGTGGGGATTTGGTAAAGTGATTCACTTAATGTAGAAATGTGATGAAGTATACACAGCAGAACAACATAAAGCAGGCAAGGGAGATTTATTAACTGTAGAAAATTGGGATGGAAAGCTTTGCTTTGTGAAGAAAAAGGTGGGAAGTTATCTACTGTTTTCCTGGTACAGTGAGGGAAATCAGAACAGTGGCAAATATCTGTTTTAACATTATAATCATGATAGAAGTGAAAGAGTTGGGGCCCCAGGAGGTCCAAGTTAGTGCTGAATAGTCATGTTAAAAATCAGAAAGCTCAAGAACATTGCTGATTCACCAAATCCCCAAAGTTGTCTTCCATTAGTAAAGTTAGTATTGCACAGCTGAAGTACTGAGGAGTGATTCTTGTATTTTCCTCTAATCAGCAAATACGTACAACCAAGGAACATATGTGGGGTAATTATCTCTGGTTCTTCTTCTAAGGCTGTAAAAAAAACCCCTCTCTATCATATATATATTAAGAAAGAAAGCATGCAAACATAGATCCCTATATTGGAAAACAGTTCTTATTTTGAAAAGCTAATGAAAAATTAGCTGCATTAGACTATTCCTAGAAAGAAAATTGTACAATACATTTGTTGAAAATTTTTCTAATACATACCAAAGACATGAATGATTAAAAAAAAAATCTGAACTATAGGGAACAAACAAGACAATCTCATTTTATCCCTTAGTAAGAAATAATGTTATGGAGATTTTGAATGGCCAGGAATTTTAAGAAACTATTTGAATATCAAGAGGAATTACAAACACTAACCTATAATACTATACTGTATTCTTAATAATCTTAAAATATATTTATTTCTCTTAGGCTCAACAGAAACAGGGGGTTTACTTGCAGCTGTGTTCACAGGGGCTTATGTTCTTAAATGATTGAATAATCTTTACTTGAAATTCAGGAATGATTTGAATTCATTTTATTTTTCAGTGTGGTTCAAAACATTTCTTGAGTGTCTGACTGTTCCTGAATGCAGGGAATAACTGAGGTTACAATATCTGAACCAACAGCACCCATGGTGTATTTTGTTGGTTGTTTTACAATTCACTAATCAACAGTGAAAGTCTAAGCTCCTTAGCACACTGATCAGGAGCAGGGTCTGCATGACATGTCCACACCTCATATCCTCCAAACCTGGAAAGGAATGGTCAGGGAGATCTAATTATAAATGTGTCATTCTGTATTTACTTTAAAAGAAAAGCTCATTGAAGGACTCTTAATGTAGATGACAAGTGAACAAACTGAAATGTACCCCAAGCTGATTGCTACCAGAGAGATTACAGGATTAAAGGAGCTGTGTTGCTTTTCTCATTGTCTCATAGAGAAATATTCTTTAAAAAAATCCACCATCTATTTCTTTAGCCTTTCACAATGTATTTCTAATCATAGAAAGGTATTTAATATTTAAGAGAAGCATTACAGTTTAGGTTAATGAACACAGATAATGCAAATCTTCCTCCTTCCCTTATTTTGCTATTGTTATATTGTTAGCATTATTCTTTTCAAGGGAAGCAAAACTAGACATAAATGCAGGGTACACATTCTCATATGTAGTGCATCTCCTCTGAATAGTTTAGTCTGGTGGGAGAAAGTAATTTTTGTCCAGTTACTCTGCAATGCATCTCTCTTTATTTTCTCAATGCAGGTCCTGGCTTTCTCCCCCTGGGAGAAGTCTGATTTTTTTTTTTTCATCCATGTAAAAAGTCTAAAAATTTATTCCTCATTTTCCGCTCTGATTTAACCCTTATACAAATAATTGCGTTTCATCAGAGACACCAGCTTCTTTTCAGCTCCAGGCACCGGCTGGGGTTCTCTCTGGAGCCAGGATGCACAATTTCTGAGCAGGCTGAAAGATGCCCTGTGGAGGAAGGTGTGCCCATTGCCCCCTGCTCCAGGGCTTTGCTGCTGTTTTTGCATCACACCGCTTCTGGGGATTTAAACAGCCTGTGAAGGCCTGAGCTCCTTTGCCATGCTTTCCTTCTTTCCACGCTGCCCCTCAGCTGCACACCTTCCCCGTGGGAATTGCAAGCCCTCTCTATTTGCATTTTCATGTCCTTGAATACCGGTCAGCAATGCCGGGTGTCGCACATTGATTCCAGCTTTCATTTTTTCGAGTGTGGATATTATTTGTTATATTTCAGGTGCCAGAATGAGTGATTGTCATCCACAGACAGATGTGCTTTTGAAGTAGCAAAAAAAAAAAGATTGACATGACTTCTGACATGATTTTTGTCAAGACTTTAGCATGCCATTTGCTGGCATACCTAGTCTAATGAATACCTTTTACTCCTCCGAGATGTGCAATCTAATGTTATGCTATCTTTTTTCCTCTTTGATATCTAAATGTCAATCATCAGCAGGAAAATTATGTTAGTGAATAGGTAGCATGCAATTTATCCCATAGAAATTAAATATCTATCTGGGTTAGTGAAAAGAGTCTTTTCCATGCCCAAATGTAATTTCTGCATATAATTTTGTGCTTGCCAAAATCTCATTTGCACATATGGAACATTGTTTTTATAAGTCATCTTGGAGTGAGTGTTTAATACATGTGGTGTTATTTTAAAAATAATTTTGTACATGTGCCACTAACAAAGGGAAAGTTACTGCCAGCAATAGAATTAAGGCTTTTTGTTTCTCCAGGGAGTGCTCTGACCGTTGAGTTAAACTAGTAGCTATTGTAGCCTGAGGCAAGAAAATCCTTGCTGTTTTACCATAGGCTTTCTTACAACAATGAAACACCTTTTTTCTATTTTTTTTTTAATCTATGTGTCTTAATGCAGATGTGAAATGTACTGTCTCTCAGCTGATGCTAAAAATTCTGATACATTACAGTCACTTGATGCTGGAATACTGTGGAAATTATGGAAATACCATGAAGGTATTCATAAGGAACTCCTTGTTTGCTATAAATTATTTCATCATGACTAATGCTATCATAAGAAATACTAGATAGTAGAAATTATTTTCATAATTTCCAAGCACTTATAAAAATATAAAAGAAAAGCTCATTATCCCTTACTATATATGCTCAAAAATGCCAAGAAACATTTTTTCTATGTTCAACAGTATTTTGTCTTTTATGTGAAAGAAACAGTAAAGCTTTTCAAATCAAATTTCTACTCAGTTTGGAGACTGTGAGTGCTCACCAGCTCTATCTAGAATGTGATAGAAAGATGACTTTTTAAATTCATGGCCAGAGACATATTTGGGTTGACCCATCCTTTCTTTTTTTCTTTTTTCTTTTTTTGTTTTTCTTTTTTTTTTTTTTTTAATTTTTTTTTTCTAAGGCTAAAGAACATGAATTTTGGCGCGATAAAGACGCAAAACCAAATCCCTCCTCTGAAGGATGGGAAGGTTTGGCTTCATATGTGTAGAGCTTAATGTTTCAAAGGCAGAGTAAAGGAGGTGACAGAGCTGTTTACATTGCACCAACGGGGAGACTGGGCCACAGCACCATCAGTGGGTGTCTGAAACCTGGCAAAATCATGCCTTAAATGCGTTGCTTTCTCCAAATGTTATCACCGTTTGCTACCTAGGATAAAGCAGGAGTCTGCTGAGGGATTTAGTGTTTCCAGGCACATGTGAGGTCTCATCCCTTCATCATCTTGCCTACTCGACATCTTTTTCACCTCTTCTGACCAGGGAATCAATCACATTATGATTAGGCTATTTGACACCGTTATTGCAGTATAAGCAGTGTCTAAGACTACCATAAAATTGCGTATTAATGCAGAAATCGCAAGAGAAAAACCACCTACGTGATCCTGTAGGTGCAGCTGCTTTGGCTCCAGCAGATCAATAATACTGAAGAAATTTGGCTTCAGCTTCTGAAATATCAAATAGAGAGTCAAACGGCAAGACTTTCTAATGGGATTTGCCTAATTTTTTCCTAAGTCATCAAAGTTTGCAAGTCATTACATGATGTATAAAACTGTGAGGGAAATATTTACTAAAGTAAATAAATGTATGATGAAAAGTCCTAACTCTTAAGAGTTTGGATGAGTATGAATACATACACAGAGATGCTCACACAAATGCAAATATATGCACTATAGCTTTAAACAATTTGCTACAACCAGTGCAAATAGATTCACTTCAAAATTCTTCTTTAAGGAAGAAAACTGGTAATGTGTGTAGCCTTCAGGTAATTAATACCTGAACATGTATATGTGAAAGTTTCCATGTGTTGTATGTATTTCAGAAGATGATGAACTCCCTGTGCCAACAGAGAGAAAGAAAACTGCTATGTATAAAACTGTCTGCATGCACTTACCTACTTACATAGTTATTAGACATTTGATCAAAAAATAAATTCCTTCTTCAGTGAAATATCAATATTTTAACACTGAATAAAACCACTGCAACTGAAGAACCAAGAAGAAACTGTGAAGTAAACATATTTCTAGACATCTGTCTAACTGTTACTAGAACTTCCATTTCAGCAGTGTCAAAACAGTTCAGCCTGGCAATCTCAGAACATTAGAATATAATATTGAATTATAGGAAACAATATTTTATTATTTAGAAGCTAAGTTCTAAAACAAGTGCAAATAGAAATATAGCAAGACTGTACCATCACAACAAAATCAAGTAAGAAAGCTCAATGTTTGAGTTTTAGTTGAAGCATTAAAATTTTTCTGTCAAATGCTACAAAAATCAACACGTTTATGTAAAACTTTCAATTTCAATGAAAAACTGTTTCCTGATGGAGCGTGGTACTTGGGAAAAATGTTGCCAGCTCAATCAGATAAATGCTTTGCTATAGGAACTCTTTGAAAAGGACCATTAATTTTGAAGGTGACAGTTTCTGTAGTAAAGAAGTTAGACAAGGATTGACATGACTTCATCAAGAGGGAACCCAGATAACTTGTTCCATTTAAAAGAGAAGGAGACCATGCATTTGTTTGCTTCAATGAGTTGGCTGCAGCTTTGTTTTGGGCAGGAGAGAAGAGAAAATTGGATGGAGTGAATGCATGTGAGGGATGGTGCAGGGGTGGGTGTCTGTGTGTGTCTCCCAGCAGCTGTAATATTGTTAGGGCAAGAGGGGGGAGGTGTTTTTCCACTATCCTGCTATTGTCTTAATATTGCAGCAAAACAGGAAGAGAAGGTTCTGAATGACTCACGCTCCATGACAGAGCTGCCTGGCAAAGCCAGACACCCAGTGACTGCCAACTCTGTCCCTCTCTGAATGAAACTCATTTCTTGCATATAAATTTCCCATTTTCTATTGATGAAATTTCCATAACTTTTCCCTGAGTCTGTAAAAGAAAAGATCCTCAACATCAGTTTTGTTTCCCTCAGTTACAAAAGGCAAAAACCCACTGTTCCCTTCATTCATAAAACCCCATACCCCTGTAGGTGGACAGAACTTCTCATTCATGCACACAGAAGAGGAAAGTATTTTGAAGAGGAAAAACTAATATGCATAAAAGTGGTCTCCAGAGTATATTTTCGAAGTGCTCAAATTCACTCACAACTTTGGTTAATGGAATTTCTGCACCTATCCCCCTGGAGGGCTTTCGAAATGTATTCTGTTTATGAGCAGCTAATTAAATGTGCTTTCTGGTATGCAGGTAATTAGTTGTTTTTAACAATTATTCAGGTGCTGTAAGTAAAAGGTAACGATGAATTTTAATTTTAAAACGTTGATTATTTTCCCACACTGAAATACATTTGTTGAATGCTAAAAGGCAAGTGACGCCATCTTTCCAATCTGGCAATCAAATATCCAAAAAAAAAAGAAAAGGAAACCCATTTTTGTTCTTTGGAAGTGTCAGCCTTAAGGCTGTTAGCCATAATCCAGTGGTTTAAGCAGACTTGGATTTAGATTAGGACTTGAATTGTTATAATTGCAGACACTCAATTTAAAAAATATGCATGTATATGTATATGTGTGCACACACACACTCAGCTTGAACTTAATCAAGAAAAATGTTCTTTAGTTTATGAGGTCAGATTAGATGCTCATAGTGGTCCCATCTGGTTTTACAATCCATGAGGTTAATTTCTTGATACAACTGAAAAATAATGTATAACTGTGCAAAATTAAATTTGATACATGAAGACTGATAGCTGCTAAATAGAAAAGGTAAATGAAATTTCATTAATAGTGACAGGAAGTCAGAGTTATTTGTTCCTTTAAATTTTATTTTCCTTATCACCAGAAAGAGTATATTCTCATGCTGACAGTTTGAGACTATTTTTTTACCTTCCATTCAGCTAATTTTCACAATATTGTTACTTCAGCAAAGCAACTCTTTACAGTCTTTACAAGGTCAGCATGTGTTACAATAATAGTGAGGAATTTTGACAAATGTAGAATAAAAATTGTTTTTCTTAATTTGTGTTACCTTGTATATCTCTAAAAAAAATAATACCATCTACACTGGGTAAATTAACATTTATGTAATGTTAATTATGTAAATTTGTTTCTCTCGGGGCTCCTGCACCATATTGTTCTGCAGAAGACAAAGGTGTTTAAATGGTGGATGCTTTGCTTCACCCTCACAGTGCAAAATAATCAGCATTTCTTGGTGATTCCATTCTATTCCTTCAATTACTGCTTTTTTATCCTACAAATACTCTGTATTTAAAATAATATCATATAAGCTGATGTGTGGTTGAATACCTTTCTGATTCTCAAATAGCAGTGTTGTATGTTCACGTTCTGTTTCAGACCCAGGAAATCAAAACAGCCAAGCCAAGAGGTGACTAACTCAATAGGCTCATATGTATGACTAATACCTTGTCTAGGATGAAATGACGATCCTTGAAGGCTATAAATGATTGAATAATATGTTTCATACAATCCAAAATGGCATTTTGGAGAGTGATGAGGTAATACCTAAAGTTTTGCACAGCCCAGAGAAAAGGAGGGCTTGTCTTAAGTGGAGAGCAGAGCCACTCACATTCATAGAATCATGAATCATAGAATCATCAGTTTGGGAAGAGACCTTCAGGATCATCCAGTCCAACCATCAGAGTTCCTTAATTTTAGTGTTCATGAAAGGAAAAATATAAACAGGATTTTGTGTTTCACAAGTAAATGTACTTTTGTGCAATAGCATCATACTGATGACACATATTAAAGTTTTGGATTGCTACATGGGTGCCCTGAAGCAGAGCTTCTTGCTACAATATCTCACATTTGCTGAAATCTGAAGTATATCATGCCCAGCAATTTGAAGATACCTATTATTTCTAAGTGTTCCACTTTATTGGTGATGCTGCACTTAAAAGTGAGAAACATGTTTTTGCACATACACAAATCCATTTATTTTATTGTAGAAGGCAGTGAGGTTGGTCAGGCACATTATAATTTTGGTGAATTCCTCTTGACTTATCCATGTCCTTCTTCATATGCCTAAAAGCATGTTTCAAGAGGACTAATAAAGTTACAGAGTAGTACTTTTCATACTGTTAAATATTTGAAGTAATTTTAAATTCTAGATTGTGTAAACATTTTTACCTTCTACTTACCTGTGAGAAATAATGTCATAAACTACAGAACATAACACTACAACGTTGCTAATTCTGAACCTTTCTTTCCTATTTTGTCCATCTTCCCCAACCTCATTCTCTTAGATCACAAATATGTATTTTCAATAGATGTGATTGCATAAAATTAAAAAAAATAAAACAAAAAAACAAAACCACAGTGCTTCCTCAGTTCAGGTTTCCATATTTGTTCTCTTCTTCTTTTGCATTTCTGGATATTGTTTTAATGGTTTTGTGAAAGACTTTGCAGACCCCTGATAATGGAATATGCTACAGAGGCACTGGCAAACAGAAGTTCCTATTAACTCTTCAGTTAGCTAACCCCAAGATTTATGGGGACAAGAGCATCCATGGGAAGGTTTTGCAAGTTATTGTAGAAATGACATATCATGTTTAATCTGTGAGGTCAGATGAGCCTTAATGCCTCTCACATTTTCAAATCGATCCTAAGCATCTGTAAGTAGATCTGTAAACCTATTCCTTTGAAGTATATTGCCACGAGAAAGAGCTATATTACTGTGACTTTGGGAGTGCCTTTACTCCCACTGCAGTGCAAAGGATATCCACATGAATACTTAAGTGGGAGGTTGAAATTGGAATTGTATGGTTCATAGCATTTCACTTTAGAGGGACTAAAAAGTGTCCTTCTCTCTGTACAGATTTTTTTTTTTAATTTTCTTCTGCTGAGAATCACTTGGCCTTTAGTTAACTGAAAGCTTTTTAGGCTGCTGGAATTAAAATATCAAATTAGGTTCAAATAGCTGCCTTTTTATCCTGGCAGCCACAGCTGGCTTCCTCTCACCTGGAACCTCTTTTAACTTGACACTAGTGGAAAAAACTCTTCTCCCAAACCTCAGACAGTGACTTTTTTCACATTTATCTGCTTTTGTGTTCTCTGGGGGATGTCATCCCTGGGATGTGAGGTAGGGGGATGAAGCATAAAATTGTATAACCCATTGGAGAGTGCAGAAAGTGCTATTCCTCAGCACCACTAGTGCAAGTCATTGAAAAACAGGTACATGGCAGCCAAGTGTTGGTGATGGAAGTGTCCCATGGGCCACCAGCGGCCAGCAGAGCACAGCCACCACTGCTGCTTCTGGTCCCTGTAAGCAATTCCCACACCATCACTGGTCTGCTCTTCCAGGTTCCTGACTTGGCCAGGCACTGACCAAAGCTGCTCTGTCACTCCCCTCTGCAGCTAGACAGGGAAGAGATAATATAACAAAGGGTTCATGGGTTGAAATAAGGACTCGGAGAGGTCACTCACCATGTACCATCACAGGCAAAACACACTCAGCTTGGGAACATTAATTGAATTTATTTCTAAAAAAAGCAGACCACAATAATGAGAAGTAAAATAAATCTTTCAAACACCTTCTCCCCACCCCACCCTCCTTCCTGGGCTCTCCATTCCCCATGCCAACCCTCAGGAGATGGGGAATGGGGGTTACAGTCAGTTCATCACAAGTTGTTTCTGCCTCTGCTCCAGTGTGGGTGCCTCCCACAGGAGACAGCTCTCCATGAACTGCTCCAGCGTGGGTCACTCTGCCATGGGGCACAGCCTGCTCTGGCATGGGTCCTCCACAGGAGTCACAAATCCTACCATTAAACCAGCATGGGCTCCTCTCTCCATGGGTCTGCAGGTCCCTGCCAAGACCCTGCTCCAGCACAGGTCTCCCACAGGGTCACAGCCTCCTCTCCATGGTCTCCTCCATGGGCTGCAGGTGGATCTCTGCACCCCCATGAATCTCCATGGGCTGTAGGGGCACAGCTGCCTCACCATGGTCTGCACCACGGGCTGCAGAGGAACCTCAGCTCTGGTACTTGGAGCACCTCCTGCCCCTCCTTTTCCAGTGACCTTGGAATCTGCAGAATTGTTCCTCTCACATGTTCTCACTCGGCACTTCTCTGGCTGCAATTACATCTGTGCAGTAATTATTCTTTTTTCCTCTTAAATATGTTAGCACTGAGGTATTACCACAATTTCTCATTGGTCCAGCCTTTGCCAGTGGTGTGTCCATCCTGGAGCTGGCTGGGGTTGACCCTGCTGGATGTGGAGGAAGCTTCCAGCAGATTCTCAAGAAGCTGCCCCTGTAGCCCCTCTCTACCAAAACTTGGCCATGCAGACCCAATACATTCCTTCTCCAGTAAATGCTGAAGGACCTTTTAATTGTCATCTTCACTTTTCGCAAACATCTTTCTGTTCTAAAGCAGATGAATTTATCCTTTTCAGTTTACACTGGGAACCAAAAACCCCACAACCCAGTACATTCCCCTTTAAAGCAGGTTCAGAGAGTTTTTTCTGAATGCCACTATTTTTGATTTTGTGCTCCAATTTTTCTTACATGTTAGATTTCTTATCAAAGTCCCAGCTGTTTTCTCTTATCCTTTCTCTATGTTTTTACAATAAAGAAGCCAGTGATGAAGCATGATTCTATCAGACATGTGGCAATCAGCACACAAGGACTGAAGTGCTGGTTCTCCTGTGTGCTTTACTGGCAAAGCCATTTCTTTCACTTTAATCAGTATTTTTATTGGCTTTTTCGTCTGCACTGAAGCTTATTGGACTCTGCAGTTCTAACAAATGCAGGTTGTTACAAGGGCATGCAGGAGTGCATTTTTTTCCCATGTCCCATAGGAAGGAATACAGAAGGGATTGCTCCATTGATTGCAGAGATAGGGAAGTGGTGCATGACTATTCAGAGTGGATGTTATGATTTGTCTGGTTAACTCTGATTCCAGCTGAGATTGCCATGATGACGGGAGGTGCAACTCCCAGAAGGTCAGCCTTCGCTTGAGCCGTTTTGGTAATGGACTAACAATATATTTTTGTGTCAAGACTTGGCTTGGTTTGAACTCTGCACTGATTGAATACTTGATGAGAACCAGCAAATGCAATGATTCCTCTTAGGAGTTTGTGTTTGATAGCACCCCAATCTCTAATTTACTGTGTGCATGTGCTAGAATGCAAATCATTCTCTCAGGGTTGTGTAATCAGTGTTTATCCTGACCTGTTATTTTGTAATGACTCTGATTTTAAAATTTTCTATTTTTTTAATAAAAATAACTCTTTTCCTTAGCTAACTTGAGACTTGGGTCTTCTAGAACTGACCCGGTAGCCAGTATTTTCTTCTTCAAATGGTTTTTCTGCCATCATACATCTTCTCTGTGTGGTAATATTCCTACAGTTCTGTTCCTTAGGGATGTGAGAGGAGGAAGGATTCTAATGATGAGAATACTTTTCTTGTAGTGGGCCCACTCTTGTAGCTGCAAAAACCCTGACTATATGATCTATTGAATTAAAGCTGTTGCCTTCTTTTACAAATCTTGTCTCATAATATGTGTCAACATAAATCACTTACCAGTGGGCAGGTTGGAGAAAGATGAATATAGATGGTGTTTACAATTCTTCTTATATAGTAATAAAAAATAATGATGCATATATTTGATTGTACTCTGCTCCATTCTTCTAAGTCACTTTTTTCTTTCACAGTATGGAGCGCATTTATCTGCCCTAATCTACACATCAAAAGTTAGACATGTAAGTCAGAGTTAGTCACTTTATATACCCTTGTAGTCTGTACAGAGAGGTAGATACCTCTGTTTGTTTTCTTTTCTGATATGTATCCAGGATATTTCAGAGCTTTTCCTTCTAGATCTACATATGTCTTTACACAGATGATAAAGTGTGGGCTTGAACATCCATCTTTTGAACTGTGGTTTATTGTGAATCCATGATCCAGCTTTTAAAGTTAGAGATTTTTTTTTTGTCTTTGCATAACTTGGCACAACAGGACGTTGGATCTGAGTGCAGTAGAAATAGAACAATGGTGGCAGTATCTTTTCTCTAAGAAAGGAATGAAACAGTAGAAAACAACTGAATTTAAAATGTCAGCCATATTTATTAGTTAGGGGCAGTTTTCACATGTGGTCTCTTTATGTCCTACTCCTTGGCAGGAAACTTGCAATCAGGACATAAATGTGTTTTCCTTGATCACTGCAAGGTTTCTCCTTCTGCCACGCCACCCTTCCTCTGCTCAGGGCCGGGGTCGTGCCAAACATAACTCATGCAAAAGCTTGAGTCAAAGGTGATCCATGAAAAGCCCTAATCTCTGATGTGCCAAAGACTTCTTGGCATTTCCATCTTCTTCTGAGTTTGGAGAGCACAACACATTGGTACTCGTAAGTGTGCATGCGTGCTAGTGCTAGTAAGGGAAAGTACGAGACCTTATTGTTTGAGGTATAAAGCCTTGGTTTTGGGGAAGCCTTTAGAGGGACATAGGATTTATCTTCTGATACAAGAACATTCTTTGAAGCAGAGAATTAAAGACTGTGAACAGATTAAATACTGTTCCAAGCAATTTGTTGCATTTTGAGTTGAAGAAGCAGCAGTAAAAACCATGAAAGCATTTGGGAAGTGTTAGAGGATCTGTGCAAGACATGTTTCATCCACACAACTAAAAAACGTGGACAAATTACCAGAGTAGTTGGATTTTTAAAATAATGAACACATACCAAAATAACCAATAAGAAATAATAATTTTGCCATGTGGTGAGTCACCTTGTTCTTACAAATCGCTGAGTGACCCAGCATTCTCAGTTGATATTTTCTATGACTATGAATCAAACATTAAGTTAAACCAAAGAATCTTACAAAAAATCTTCCAGCATTTTTGGAAGGAATAAATAGTTATTATGGCAAATGCAGGAAGAAAGCAAAGAATTGCTGGGATAATTTAGCATAAGACTGGAGCAGGACAACTTTAACTTTACAGCCATCTCCAGTTCCATGTTTCTCTTCCAGCTGTATCACATAGGATGCTTGCATTTTATAAACTGAGTTAATGTCCTAGAAGTACACTTTTAATGCCTCTTCCCTTCTATGATTTTAGAACTGGTGTTAGTATTTAGGGTACTAACTGTGCTTTTTAACTTTAAGGTGGTATCTCTTCTGTTCTGTGCTCATCATTGACATCACTGTGACTTCAAAATCATTTATGTCCAGCCTATTCCCTTACAGTACAATTGAATTCCATTGGTAGAAAGTGAATGAGCTAAAAGAGGTTTCTGATTTTTATTCAATTTCTAAAATACTTTTCTCTATTTGCTGGCCAGTGTTCTGTGTGAATTTGAAAAAATGCAGCATTATAAGCCAAGAAAAGCTAGCAATCATGCTAAGGCAAGATTCATGTACCTGAAAATATATGACCTATGGATATTTTTGAAATAGCTCTAGTGATTTTCGGGGATAAATAATTTACATAACCATGATATGTATTCATAGAACTTCTTGCACTACTTTGCCTTCATATAATCCTAAGATTTGAAAATAGGGTTGTCCTGTCAAGAGGATCCACTCAAAGAGAATGGTATTTTTGAGAGACTAAACACAACAGAAAATTAGTTTCTAACTTCTTTCTGTTCATTCCCATTAGCTTGTTTCATTTGTCCCCTCATCTGTGGGCTGATGACTTTGGATACATCACTAAGTAATAGCCCATGACTGCTGCACCCTGAACAAAAGCCTCAGGTAGCATTTCATAGCCAGCTCAGGTTCAAGGAGCAGGCTGGTTGCATTATGGTGTTGTGAACTGCTTTGCCCATCTTCTCTGCAGGACTAATTAGCCCAGGCAATGTGGATATTCTCAGTCTCAGTCAAAGAGAGAAATAGATAATTTCTCCCACTTATCCTGGGAAAGTTCAGAGAAAGAATTAAAACAATTATCATCTCATCCTCTGCACCTGCTGTTTATAGAAAGATGTTTTCAAGCAGGTGGTGTTCCTTTGACCAATGGTATGAGAAGTGTTTCCTGAAGACCAATCAGGTCTTAGGTCCACGATGCTGTCTTTAAAAGTGTGGTTTTCTAATAATAAATGCTCTTTATGCTTTCTGAAATCATGGAGTCTATATGTCACCTTCTTTGCTGTCCCCTATCTCACGGGGACAATCGGTGACAAGGCAAAGTGCCAGGTTTAGTGGTTTGGCTACAAAATGTAGCCTGTTAAAAGGTATCATATCTCTGCTGCCAAATTTTCTGTGAGAAATCATCTGGGCTACCAGGTACCACCAAAGTGCTGCCAGGGCCCTTGAGCAGCCACGGGGAGCCAGGCTGGCAGGGGGAGCTCAGCTATGCTTGGTTTTTTGTCTCTGGAGCACTTCTGGTCCACCAAAGGCCTCAGCTGTCCAGGAGTTGTGTACTGGGAATGATACATCCCTGCTCAAACAGATGCGTGCTTTGAGAGGCCTGTTGATTTTCAGTCCAATATTATATTGTGGTTTTATGTATATTTTTATACATATAGTCATTTTCCCTCAGGAGTTATGCTGCTAAAGTCTAGGCATTGGTATGCAACAATGTTAAATGTCTGTGTTTCTATATGTGTATATTTTTGGTGAGTAAAAATCATGTTTATGAAATGTCCTGTGGTTAGTACAAGATACTGGGTTTTTGAAATACCAGTGTAGCCAAATGGTCATGTTAGGGCAAGAACAATTGTCAGTTTCCTGGCAGTGTAACAGTGCATATTCTGCACCAAATTACACCTCAGCATTTCAGGTGTTCTTCCATTCAGGAAAAATAAAACATTCAAATTGCTGAAGACAATTTCATTCTGATCTTTACTCTCTGAAAGATGAAAAAACCACCTCTGAAAGTCCACATTATGAACACTCTGCATTTTCCTATTTTTCTGTTTGCTGTCTGCACAAAACCAAAAAACAAAGCATATCAACATACAAGAAGTGTATACACATGCAAGTATTCCCAATAGTAAAAAAATAATAACAAGAAACATAGAACAAGTGAAAAAGTGAATATTGTCTTTTGCTTTTCTAAGTGTAGAGTGCTTGACACACATATATAGCAGCAATTTTTTTTAATGGAAATACTTTCTCTTGACACTGTAAATATGATACCATGTGAAGCATTTGAAAGATGTAACTCATTCTGCTCTCACTACTTTTAGCAGGAGACTGTTCCACAATCTGATAGATCTCACCTTTAGGATTTTTTTTTCCTTGAACTTAATACTTCTTATCTAAATTCCATCCCAAGACTGTATAGAAATCTCTATAGATTTATTTGGATAATTTCTCTTCATACTTACTCATGTCTTTCAAATCACTGGCAAAGGTTCTCCTTTCCCAAACCAACCTCATGGTACTTCATTTATAGCTTGAAATTGGACCTTTTGCTTCTTCCCCTTCTGGCTCATCCAGTGGGGAACAGATCCATCAATCAGCAGCACTGTGGGATGGAAGCAGGCTCTGAAGGGGATTGGTGTTTATAAAGTAAAGTCAAAGCAGAAGATCAACATGGAACAATTCCTGCTTGATTCATAGGGAGGGGTCCATATATTTTCCTTCTTCAATGCTTAACATTCTGGAGATTGGAATTCCTAACTGTTTATTTTACAGGTTTTAATTCTTTAATTAAAAAAAAAAAAAAACAACCAACCGAACAAAAACCACTTAGCTTGTCTTAAAGGTCATTTATCTGTCTTTTTTGAGCAGCTCCTTATACAACAGTTCTCAAAGTATTTATTCCTATGTGATGAAAAGGCTACAGGAACTGCTAGAGCATCAAGGGTCACATGCTGATAACTGTAATAATACATTTATTTATTTGAAATGCTTTAATGACCTCTTGGCAAGCCTCATGTAATGAAAGACCAAAGGAATAACAGCTCTGCAGTTCCTTGATGTCCTCAGAACCAAAAAACCATAAGTAATTGTAATAAATAAATAAACAGATAAATTTTTCAAAATGAGAAAAAGTCATCTCAGATTCTGACCCTGCATGTTCTAGTAATAAGGTCCATCAAAAGAGAAGGAGTTGCCAAATCTAAAGCCTTTAAGATTAAGGATTTAAAGAGTTGAGATGAAAAACCCTAGAGCTTTGGTTCCTGAAAATCAAGTGATTTTTCAGTTGGACTGAATACTTGTTTGAAGGCTTTGAAATGCTCTGAGACCCCAGACACTGTTGCCTTTGCTTTCTTTGGGTTATTTGCCTGGATTCATTTAGAGGATGCTGAACTTAAAAATCTTAAAATCCTCACAAGGGATAACTTTAAGTTAGGGAGAATAAAGTCTGTGGTACCCCAACTATGGTGAACTATAGAAATTTATTTAAAGCTCTTTAGAAAGGCAAGAAGGAAAATGACTAAAGCAGTGAAACAGTGAGCAATTCTGGATAGATTTAGCCTCACCAGGAAAAAAACAGACTTTCTGAAATGTAGACACCACCAGTTGTGATAGTATTGATTTGATCCTCTCCTGCCTCACATCTAATTAATTTATAGCTGTGCAGCTGGTATGATTTAAAGGCAAATACCTTGCAGAAACTGTAAATGACACTATGTGGTGCCCAAGTGTGGACTACTGCAATGAATGAGCCCAAACATTGAACATTGAACCAAAGAGAAAGTGCAGTCAGAGTTAAGGAATGTTTCACAAGCAGGGTGTTTTTAAGGCAACAGGAGGCTATCCCAGACCTGTACCCTTGTACAATGTAAATAAGTTACATGGGGAACTTCATGCCTAAACCTCATGGCCCTTCCTAGGCACAGGATTCGCTGAATCCAGTCAAAACATAATTTGAATTGAGAAGTAAAAGTGAAAATGCATATAGAATGTGATAAATCATGTTTCTGCTCTCATCTCAACATATATAATTGTATTAAACTTGTGCTAATTAGTGACCTAGAAAAAAAAGGGAGTTCAAGACTGAGGGGAATGAGGAAAACATGTACCAGGCCCTAGAATTCAGGAGGTCAGGCTTTGGCTTTTCAGGACACTGGCAGGCAATATCCTGTGAGAGGGGACTCTAAAGAAAACAACAGCTCAGGAGAGCTGGCAGGTATCTAAGACAGAAAGCTCAAGAAGGATCTTTCCTGGTACTCTGGAAAATAAGATGTACCAGGAAACTGACTTTGGAAGTAAGGACTGAGATCCAGAGCAGAAAAGGTGTATAGAGGAAGGACATGCTAACAAGCAGAGCTTCTACTACTGCATTAGAAATAACTGAAATTTAAAAATTAAAAAAAAAAAAAATGGGCCCGCTTCTGAATGGGGCAGGTGATACAAATAGGCAAATGCAGAATAGACAGAACTGCTCAGTATCATCATTGTGACCTGCAGCAAAAATAAGGTCTTCCAAGCCAATACTCTGCAGACAGAGTTTTTATGGAGAGAAACTGCAATCTGCAATAATAGAAGACAGTTGAGTCAAAGAGCTCTTACGAAATTTTGACACAGGAAGGTCCAAGGGTCAAGACAGATGCATACAATGATGCTCAAAAAGGTAGCTGATGTCACTCTATATTCTTTGAAAATTGTGAAAACTGTGGTTTAAGGCTGCAGAAAAGCCAGTGTTGCACACAGCTTCAGAAAAAGCAAGAAGGAACACTCCAGGAATCAGAGGCTGGTCAGCTTCACTTTGAACCCTGAGAAAATTATGGAGTGTGTTCTCTTGGAAGCTATTACTGGGCACATGAAGGACAGGATGATGACTGGGACTAGATACCATGAATTAATCATGGGCTGACCATGTCTGACCAACCTCATTGCCTTCTGCAAGGAAATGACAAGCTCTGCAGATAACCAGAAAAGAGTGGATGTTATCTACTTTGACCTAAACAAGACTTTTGATGTGATCTCCTGTAGCTTCCATGAATTTAAGTTCAGACATTTCAGTCTCAATGAGTGTATTAGTACAAAGGTGAAAAACTGTCTGAATTGTTGGAATCAAAGGGAACTAATTAATTGTTTGTAATCTGCCTGGAGGCCTGTTATGAGTGGAATAACATTTGTGCAAGTGGCAATATTTGCTAGAAAAGCAGAAAATGTGACAGCCAGGAGACATCATTGGAATTAGTAGCTGAGATGTACCACTGTGTCAGTGCTCTGCCTGGCTGTCTAGATGCTTGCTCATATTTAGGATAATAGATCTGCTTCCTCTAGGAAAGAAATAGAAAATTAAGGTGGGAATCTTACTGCAATATTAAGTCCTTTGCTGCATGCAGAGAGAGAAGTTAAGGTGTCTTAAATATGCAGGTGTACCTAGAGATTCTTTGGCATGATTACTCTGATGGGAGACTTTCAAGCCTGGCCAGTGAGTGTTCCTCAGGGACCATATTAGGATGAGGGTGATGTGACAGTCACATCAGGGATAGGAGCAAAGTATGATGTGATGTGGGTACTGCTGGTAGAGCTCCAAGACAGAACCATCCTGGAGGAGGCTCTGAGGCATAAGGAAGCCCTCAGACCATGGCAGAATCTCCTAGTATATCATGGTTCCTAGAGGAATTTAAGAGGAAAGGACACTAAACTAATACAGCATCATCCTATTTTTCCTTACAGCAATGTACTAAGGCTCACTTCAGGATGAATCTTTAGATATGTATGCATTTTTCTCTCTGAAATCTAAAAATTTTCTCTCATGACACTAAACTCCATCAGAATGACCTGTATTGTTGTCCTGGTTCTGTATTGTTGTCCTGGTTCTGGCCAGGACAGGTTAATTTTTGTACACACACACACGCACACACACACACACTCTCTCTCTCTCAACTTTTGTTATTAGTATTGTTGTTGTTACTGTTTGTTTTTTCTTATCTCATTGCTGTTTCCAGTAAATTGTTCTTACTCAACTCATGATCTTCACCTTTTGTGCCTCCAGTTCTCCTCTCCATCCCACTGCAGGGTGCAGAGGGAAGGGAAGGGGGGAGCAAGCAACTGGCAGCACAGTTTCAGTGGGAGCACTAAACCAGGGAGTTCCAAAACCATGACAGGTGTAAAGGCTTTTAATACCTCATTATCATCTTCCCTTGGTCAACAGAGCACAATTTAGAGTTTGTTGTTATAGGTGCTGTTTCAGATGATGAGTAGTCCACAGCATTAATCCAAAAATTGCCACTACTCACAGGAAAGATGTTTCTGAATACACTATTCCCACTGTCCAAGGGCCAGGAGTCATAGCTGTAGAATTCCATGGGAAAATTTCTGCTTTACACAATGGTGTGAGGATTCTCCCTTCAGCTCTAGAAAGAAAGGATCCTGAGGATGTCAGTGTTTCAAAGGGTTTGCACTACTGGGGGTGATGCTCACAGTTTAGCTGTGGCACCTTGGACCCGTGCCTCTCGTTGGCCTCCCCATGCTGTTGTGGTGACATGGCAGAGCTGCCAAATTCCCTGGGTTAAAATCTCCGTTTTGTTTTACACTGTCTCTGAAATAACTGTGCCCATATAAGAATATAAATAAATAATATAGCATAGTTAATAAAGTCTTAGTTTCTCAAAAAAGTATTAATGACAATCTGTAAAGAAAATAAGTAGAAATAAGAAAAGAGACAGAAAAGAGACAGGTGAAGAATGATGTGAAGCTATTTCCCTACACGAGACTCCTGCCTCGTGCTATGGCAGGGCAAGTTGAAAACCTGTAATTGTGCTCGCTGACAGGCTGTCTCGAGAAACAAGGGTTTGATTGTGATCATCCTTGACAAAGATATAGGGCACAGGCACCCATGGACGCCTAATTTATGGATTTTTATCTTGTTTTATAAACTGTCTGTAGGGTTAAATTGCTGAATAGGAAATGCAAAGTGAGCTGGAGACAAGGTATTTGAAAAGCAGAACTCAGGGAAGACTAATAATACTGACAGACTGAGGAGATCAGAGAGCTAAAAGACTACTTCAGCTAAATAAACAAGGAAGCCTCTGACCTCTCTGAAATCCAATAAGCTGGTTATCAGTCTAAGAAATAATGTTGCTTTATCAGCTAATTTTTAAATGGGCCAAAGTATCAAGTACAATGAATTGTTAGATGTATTTATAGTAAAGCATCTTTCACTTAATCTGTTATTTTATTGTGCACTGATTGCTGCTGTTTTCCCAATGGTGGTTTCTCTTTTTCCCACAGAAAATTTCCTTACCTTTCTTTGGAAAAAGGCCGAGTGTAAAAAGAGAGAAAATATTTAGCCCAGCTGATTTCCTTAGCTCTATACTTTTATTTTACTTTCACTTATTTGTTTTTATCCTGCACCCCTGGTAGTGTTTGATTACAGGTTCCATGCTGGAGTGGACATGTTAAACTATGAGTATTTTTAGAAATATTATATTTTTTTCACAGCTGACAGGACATTGAGGGGTTCTGGTTTTGGCAGTAGGCTGCTTGGTGACTTACACAAATCACTTTTATCTCACTCTTTCACAACTTTCCTGTCTTATATGGAAGACAAAGCCTTTTACTGATGCAGGTATTACTGTATAAAGAAGATGTGTCTATATTATGCGATCTCTTTCCAATCACAAAGCAGAAGCAGCTTGATATGACTTTTATGTCTAGCTGAAATTGATGCACAGCAGTTATATTTTGAGGGAGTCAAACCAACTGCCCATGAAAATGTGACCCTATAAAATCAACAGCATATGGTTCCCCCTTGACAGCACCTGTGTGGAGCACGGCAGTGAAATCAGTGAGGTGGTTACGAGCTCGCTCCAAGTTTCAGCCCTGGGTGGACTTCTGAGTTATGGCCTAAGAGTTATGCACAGAAAACTGTTCTTCAAATTATGTCAGAGAAAGCCATAAGATCAAGATGTTGGAGACAGCTTGCAAACACATAAAAGAATTTTGTGTGAATTCGTATTTATATATTTTATACTATGACTGTTTTATACTATGACTAGAACCAAAAAATTGTCCAGACACCTTTGCTGTCATCAGCCAAGTAACCAACTCTGTGCCTAGGTCATGGGTGCTCAAATAAAACTGCAAAACAGGAAAAAAAAAAATGCAAACTCAGTAGGGAAAATAAGCTTTTTTCAGAGTAGGATTCTTAATAAATTGAGATTAATTGGGCTGTATTGCAATGCAGGGATGCATAGGGATGGCTTCGGCTACGGGACTGAGGCAGACATGCTCTGATAGCTTTGACTGCAAAATGGGAAATGTTATGTATGGCTCCTAGTTGTTCATTTTGCCAAGGGCTATCATTGCCATGCCAGTTCAACAGACTGGGGCATGTGTCCAGCTGTCCCTTGTCACTGCCAGGCCCGGGGAGGGCAGAGCGTGCCAAGATGCAGCGTTCCACCTTGGCAGCCCAGACACAAACACAGATTCTGCTCTAGAGTAGTAATTTCTGTGAGAGGAGTACCAGCTGCAACTTTTATTAGCAACATCTTAGGTTGCCTCAAGTATGTGCTCTAGACTGTGCCAGGGAGCTTGACTGTGGGTCAGGTGCTGATTACAGGCACAGTGGGAAGAATTGTGTTCATTAGAAAGAGGTATTTTAAAACAAATTTGAAGCAAAACCTAATAATGGAAGTAAAAGACAGTTATCTACTTATTTCATTCTCACTTTTCATAAAACCACTTTCTCTGATTCTCAAAAAACCCCATTTGTTTAACATATGTGCCCTGTTCCCTCCCGTATTGGGAGCATCTTCTCATGTGGTATTATCTAGCACCCAGGTTTAAAATGGGATCAGCATCTTGAATATGACAAGAATCTCTTGATCCTACTACAAGTAAAAAAAATGATCATGGTCCTTTTGAAAGTCAATATTAATTAATAATTAAACTAAACAGTGTATAGAATTAGAAGCTGCAAGTATAAAACAGACCTAATGCCAAAGTCAAATCCAAAAGTCACTTTAATTGTTTTGTGGGTTATCAAAGGCTGAAAACATGTTTTATAATATCAACTTGTCAGAAAAATAGGCTATTTAAGTATTTTAACTTAATTGCTATTAAAAAAGCAACCTCTGCCTACTTTATAGAAGATGCTTCAAAGTAGCTTCTTCTTCACAGTCTACTGACAATTGTAAATACAAGTAATGTTTGTAGTTTTTGTAATCTCTCTTGTCCAAAAGCCCAGTGTGTCTCATATTTGTCTCTGAATTGCTACCATACTTGCTGATAATAAGCCTAATAATAGAATTATTGTATGTCCTTCTCGAATACTACATGTTAGTTAAAGCAGGATTTAAATTCATGGGTCTGTTCAGACTTTCATAGGATCTGCAAAGTATTCAAGGCAAAGGAAGCCTTTCAAAATCTGAAATCAATACATGCATTCTGTGGCATCAGATGGTGGGGCCTCCTTTGATGCCGCTCTGCTCTTCTCTCCCAAGTACTTCATGTTCCACACCAAAGGCAATGCTTCACTTTGAACAACTGGAGTTCAAACTGTGCATGGAAAACATATTTAGATACTCTGAGTGCTTTCCCCTTCAAATGTATTAGGCTTTATAAAATTGCTGTTTTCCTTTAGCACTACTGCTGTTGAAATAATTTTAAAGTGTGGCACAGTGCATAGTAAAATTGCACAAGTAATAGTGTGGCAGTTTAGAGGAAGGAGGTAGATGCCATACTATGATCTATATAATAATGGAATTATATGTTGCAATTATCTAATAGATGGTATATCCTAATTACTTTTAATGAATTGTCAGCAGTGCCTGTAATTTGATTTAAATAGGCTTATGTCCTTAAAGTATTCTAACTACTAATATAATTCCCACCAAGTAATACAGTGCTATATTTAAAAGTTAATTTTATATTAATTATTATTTAAGTATTAATATATTTGGATTTAATTTAAAGACTGTAATTTATTTAAGAGTATAATGCATTATTAATGTCTATTATTTAATGTAATTTATAATACCAAACATCTTGTTGATATTTTTAAATAAGAAAATAGATGGGTAGATCATTATACACTGTGAAATTAGGGAAATGAAGGAGATGCATCTTCTCCCTGTTATCTCTGTTTCTCTTTCTTCCCTTATTGCATTTTGTTTCAAAAGATATTGAAGATCTAATGAATATTCAAATATATGCAAGTCCTATTGCAGCACCATACATCATACACACAGAACACATACACCTTACATATAATTCCATCCTACATTTATTTGTATTTACAGAACCTTGGTGTTTTTATCCATTGAAGATGAGTTTTCGTAGTGTTTGCATTTCTAAGTTGACCCAAGGAATTACCCAGATACAAAATTACAGAACATCTAATTTAGTTAGCCATCAAAAAGAGATGGAGCAACCTGTAAATTATCTTGCCTTTATCTCCTCACCCATCCTACACCTGAAAAACAACCCTCCTTTCTCCTTCCTATCCCCACTTGTAAGGCAGCACGACATTCAGCTTCTCATTCAACCTTTGGTGCAAGTAATTGCTTGAAATTGCTCATTTTTTATATGTGGCACAGTGTTACCTGAAGGAGCACCAAGCCTTCCTGTGATGTGACAATGTAATGTAGAGAACTGCTCTTTAGCTGGGGCCCCCATTTATGGGAATTCCCACAACAACCAAATCCTTTTCAGCATAACTCTGGAGGTACTTGTTCCTCCTGATGATTTGTCAACTTTGTCTGTGCAGCAAATTTTATGGGGTGGGAAGTTTTTTTGTCCGTCTTATCAATCAAAATTGATTCTTGTAATACACATAATTCTGCTTTTTTTTTTTTATCTCCAATGGAAATACAAAAAATTTCAACATTCGATTAGTTTCAAAACAGGGTATATGAAACAATTCATATATTAAAGTAATTTGTAACATAATTGCAGTACAAAAAAGCACTTTAATCATTCAGAAAACAAAAATAAGATGCTGTAGTCTGTACTTAGTAAAAACCATTCTCGATATTTTAAAATTAATGAAATATTTTACAACCGTCATTTTAAATCTTCTATTCTCTCACTTTGAATTTTTCTAGGTCAATTTTATCTCTTTATGTTAGTATTACTCACTACTGTGTTATATTCTAGACTGTATAAAATTAAAAAAATATATGAATTGAGAAAAAATACTATTTTATTATTATTTTTTAGGAGAAAATCCAAAATTACTTTTGCTTTTGAAATTGCACTTTCAGAATCATAGGAAAACACCTCTAACAACTCTAAAATGTTACCTTTTTTGTTGTAGTCTGGGTGACTCAGCCTGTGGTTAGGAGAGATTTCCCCTTCTCTCCATGTAGATTTTCTACCCATTAATTTGATGTCCCCCTTCCTCGAATGATCACCTACCTACTTCTGTATCATGAAAGTCAGTTCCTGGAGTCTTTGCATCAACCCCAACTGCTTTTGGGGTGTCCTGGCTGCATGTCAAATGGATGGTGACACTGTGTTTGTATGTGAATTATGTCTTTCTCAGAGGGGATGAAGCACTCTCTGCAAGTGCCTCTCTCCATCAGGTATAAGGGAAGTAGCAAAGAAGTTTAACTAAATGCCTAATTTTCAGCTATCTAAAACTACATTTGGAAACCGCCTTTGAATCACAGATTAGAAAGTGTAGGGAGTAGCCAAACCTAATCTGAAGCCCTGAGTAGCTTTTTCCTTATCCCCATCCCTCTGTGTTTCCATGGGTCCCTCTCTCTTTCTGCTCTCCCTTGGTGCCTGTCTTGGCTGAGCTAAAACTCACTGTGTGCTTTAACCTCCTGCCATTTATGCAGTGACATTACACTGCTTCAAGAAGAGACCTTTCTTTTCTCTAAAAAACTTTCCTTTCATTTTTTTCACTATTCACATAGTGTTCCAATTTTTAATCCTTGCAGTGTCTTCAGTTTTGCTGTCATAACCTAGTTCAGCCCTGCTATGATGGCCATGAAGATTTGCATGCCCCAAATGTTAGTTGGTTTTGAATTTTCCCATTTTCACTTTCGCTTCTTCACTCCAGTGCTTTTGGGTTGGGATTCATCAGCTGAATATGTACTAAAGTGCTTGGCTGCATAAGAAAAAACGGATGCAGAAATAAAACTGCTTTGCTGATCCCAGGTCTGATAGATGACAGTACTTTTGAGAACAGCAGCCTTTTCTCATAAAAACATGTAGCACCTATTTCAGGGGAGGGTTTGTCAATACTTAAGAAATGTTGAGATGAAATCATAGTTTCTTGTGAAGATCATTGTCTTTAATGGTTTTTTATATGTATATATTTATAATCACAGAAAAATTGAAGTCAAAAGGGACCTCTGGAGGTCATTGGGTCCAACAACCAGGCTAAAGCAGTGCCAAATTTGAAATTTGTGTTCCTGGGGCCCTGCTCCACTTGAATTGTGAAAATATCAATGAATTCTACAGCTTCTTGTGACAGCCTGTCCCAGTGTTTAGTCATCACTTACTATGAAAATAATTTTTTCCTTCTGCCCAATCAGAATTTCCTTTGTAGCAATTTGTTCAAGTCCTTTTGGTGTGAGTCTCTGCAAAATTCTGGCTCCATCATTTTTATAATCCTGCCCAAGCAGCAGCCAGCAGCAGTTAAATTACCATTTAGACTTCTGTGAAATCTTTGCTGGAAAAACCCCAGGCTGAGCCCCTGTTTGAATTCATGTTTTAGTCCCTTCATTGGCCTTTCTCTGGACCATCTCTGGTTTGCTGATGCCTTTATTTTTTTGGAGACACAGAACTGGCCGTAGCAAACCTGAAACTGTTACATGAATCAGTCACCAGGTAAAAAGGCAGTAGCTGCAAAGCTCTGCATCTGGCTAAAAAAAGCGAAATGCTGGTAGAGTTCTGCAAAGATGAAGAAGAACAAGACAGAAATGCCCTTCATTCCCAGTGTTCAGTAAAGCAACAGAAGGGCACCAAGGAAATTCAAATTATGAAACATTCTTGATGAAATATTAATAAAACCATACTGTGGTCTTAATTGCTATAATTTAACACCCTGTATGGTATAAATATTTTAGAAACGTGGTAAAATGGAACATTAAGAAGGGGTCAAGGGATAATAATATACATTAATCTTGATGGGTGGAGATGTATACCTCATACTTAATTTATGTTTATACTACAGTTCTGTATTCCTTTTTGAAGAGTAGAGTGTGGAATAAGCTATATGTGTGCATCTTATATTGAGACATGCATGTTATGTGTGTATGTGGACATCATTGTAGATATTTATAAAGTACCTGGTGTGTAATATAGATGTATAGGTATATAGATATAGATATATATATATNGAATTTTAAAATACCTTCACAACTGCATGTTCTCCTTTAGAAATCAGTCACGGATCCAACAGTCTAAAAAAGCAAGAGGGTCAGGAAATATGCAAACCACTTTCTCACAAAATTATTTCCCAAGGAAGTCATTATCTATTCTGCTCTTGGAAGAGCCACCTTTCTTTTTCAGCACCAAATATTTCTTTTAAGGCTAGTTTCCATATATTCCCATGAAGGGGAAACCCTGGAAACAAACCTGTACTATGGCCAGAGTGTCAGGGAGGTGAAAGCATGGCTTTATTCACAGTCTTAGGGGTGTCTTACAGCCTGTCTTGGTAGGACAGTGTCTGCCTGACAAACACAGCAGTCAGACAGAAGTCAGAAAATGTTTCACTGAGCTTTTAACTCTCCTACAGAATTTCACCCCATAAGAATGCTATTGTGCTAATTTTTTTTCTGAAAATAGCATGCAGAAATTGCTTGAAATTGCTGGCACTCTAATAGTGACCTGTGCCCATGTATGCATAAAGCAGATAGGCATTTCATTTACATTTCTCGAAAATGGTATGCAGTAATGATTCCTATGTGTTAAATTGCATAATCCATACAAGTCTGACAGTCTTACAAAGGCTGTGGGCCAATGTCTCCTTTTGAATGTATCAGTGCCAATGAAAGAGGTTATCATACCCTTGAGAGAGGTTACTGCTGTCGTGTGTCAGCTGGTGGAACTGCTCCTGTGGTCACTCTCTAAACCATGTCAGTCAAAATTTACCAAGTAGGCTCAACTAGTTTAAATAGTGGATTTTTTTGCTAATGATGCACATTTTGAAAATACAAAGGATAAGGGGCTACTCATGAGAGGGTGTAGCTGGCATTTTGATGGACAGTAACAGTTTTATCAGCAGGGCAGACTCCTGATTCACAGCATTAGTCCACAGCTTCTCACTGTCAATTCACCTGTCTTCTTTAGTTTGAATATTTCTGCAGTTGCTTATGATTTCTTTTTAAAAACACAGTATGACAAATGCTTTTCTTTTGGTATGTAGGATTCTCGCACAAAGCACACGGAGATCTGGGACACAGAACAGCATTTTGCCCAATGAGAGGTTTATAATCAGATTTATAACCTGCTCGAATGGAACTGGCACCATGGGGAGTGGCACAGCCCAGGTAGCCTTTTCTACACTTTGAAGGGATGTCCCAAAAAATATTTCCATAGCATTGTTAGAGGAGGGATGGTGCCAGCAGAAACTCATTCCAATGAGCGCTGGGTTAAACCTACCACAAAGGAGAGACCTCTCCATCACACCATTTACAGAATGGGAAAGCTTTGCCTTTGCATCCAGCACTTCTGGGAGAGCTGATCAGAGTGTCCTTTCCTGCCATTTCTCCTTATTTTAAACCCTGCCCCTAACAGTGAAATGGTGAAAGTGCTGCAGCTTTTAAAGGATTTATAAGGCTTAACTGAACACATCACTTCCCATGCCAAAAAATAAGAGAAAGAATGTTGTGTGCATGGAGGCAGCTTTGGCATTCTGCTGTTTTCCTGCCTAATATCCATTCCTTGTTAGCTCCACCCCTCTGCTGCCAATTACTGTCTCCACTTATTTGGTAGGTATAAGCTCTTTTGCACAGGAACCACCTTTTAGTAGCATGTTTGCACAGTGCCTTTGGCACAGTGATTCTGGCCATGAAAAGCGCTGTAGGTGAGGTTGTAATAATCATAATATTTTGGGTACTGCAAAGCAGCCATCCTTCACACACTCAGATCGTTCCTGTTATATCCTTCTCCTCATTCCCATCAAATGTGCATACCTGCAGACACAGGCACATTCAAATCCTGTAAATGCATTTAGGACACAGGTAAATGCTCTGTAGGCAAGCACTTAGCTTCCTTATTTTGCACTTCACCCATCCAAGGATAAAAATAATGTGTTTTTATTACATTATTAAAGCTTATATATACAAAATATATAGGCCAAAATATTTGGCCTGTATTTCTGAAATACAAGGGTTCTTCCATTCTTGCTGGTTTTCAAGAATTCCTTTTAAAGGTAGTGAAGTAGCCTCCAGAATTTTCATGATAGCAGAATTATGAAAAACTGTTCTGAGAAACAATGGGCAAGTTAACATCGTCGCTATTCACTCTTATCTGAAAGCTTTATTGTGACTCTTGTTACTGGTGGCATCCTTGGTAATAAATATTTTCATTTTATTCTGAGACACAGCAAATAGATTTTGTTAGTGAATGACCTTGTGCATTAGCTGTGCTATTCATGATTTAGTGAGCCAGTCAGTTGAAATATTGCTAATGTTTTTATGACTCAGTCTTGTTACATTTGTGCCACGAGGATGACATTAAGTGTAGTCGTAGATGAATAACAAATAACGTGTCTCGAAGTTGTGTTTTGGATCATTAAAGAAATGAACCTACAGGGTGCTGTTTTATTAACTGAGGAAATGACTGGGAAAAAAATGACAGTTCTTGAATGTGTATTTATTAAAAATAACATTTGGCATGCTGAGAATTAGTGGTAGTGTACTTTAAATTTTTCATAAACCAGTGCAAATACACCACAGTGTCCATCCAAAGATTTTGACAGATTTTAAATAAGTGTAGGAATAATTCATACATTTCTTACTGTTTCAGGCTAAGACTCAAAATAGTGCAAGCGGGAGAATGATAAAAAAGTAGAGCATAACAAAGATGAGGATTAATAATTAGATGCTAATACGGGTATTTTAAAATATTATGTATTATAATATGAAAGAGGGTCAGTGTACTTTCCAGGGATACCCTAGGGAGGAGTGGATTGCTTCTTTAAAAGCTCAACAACTATTCTTGGATTTGTTTTCCTGAGTCCGTTAATTTCTTATGTGTTAAGGAATAATGGAAACTCTAGAAAAAGTATCTTGTAGACTTCTGGAGAGATGGAACCAAAACCACTACATTTAGTCCTTTCCTTTGCCCCAGTAACACATCATCTATTCTAAAGAAACCACAGAAGGTCAGTTAAGTTCCAGGTAGCCGGGTTTCCTGAATTTCTACAAAGCTACAACCATAAGGATCAACCTCTGAGTGACTTCAGCGGTTCTTTCTGCTGATTCAAAAATAATTAATGACAAAGAGGAGATGCAATGGATATCCTGCGAGATCAAAATGAGTTTATGGAAGGAAAGACTATTCAAATAGAAGGAAAAAGCAGATACAAAACTAGAATATTAGCTACTCTTGAAAAGCTGAGTTACTGCTATTATCTGCTTGATTTTTTTTTTTTTGGTAGTATTTTCAGCCCAAGAAAATTAAAGGAATCTGTTGAATTCTTGACTATAAATAAAACAGGGCACAAAACCTGTTCTTTTATACTGTTATGCCAAAAACTTTTCTATTTAAAAAGAAAAAAGCTGTAGCCTTAAGCTTCTCTTATGGACTGTTGCTTTCACAGTGTGGTGAAAGTGAGGAGGCCAAGAGTGCTCTGCATGGAAGGTCCTAAGGAAGGTCCAGGTGGTCTTTCTTGCCCACCCATCTGCTAGGACCATGAATCTCGCTTTCTGGTTTTTAAATGTTAAGGTTGGACATATGATGGTGAACTTTGATGCTAAGCTAAGGGGGATTTTTAAAAGGACAATTAGTAGTTGATCCAGACATGAGCAATCATCAAGAAATAACTCTGCAGAGAAGCCCTGCAGTGCTAGTCACACCTTGGTCTACCTGAACCTGCTCGGCTCCAGTTTCAGCTCAACATCTTGCAGGTTGTTTCATCTGAATTTTCTGTTCAGAGCTGAAACTTGTCAAGGAATATTTATGTGAACAAATTTTGATGTGAAAAGTGGCATGACACTTCTTTTTTTCATTATCTGCTAACGCTGGCTGAATTGGTACAACTTTTGCTATAAATAATGGATAAGTGTTCTAAGTATGCAAGCAAGTTGTTACACATACATGCACTGCACTCTGTCAAGTAATGTGCAGCATTAAATTGTCACTGTTAAAATGGTCAGTAGTGTTAAATATTGTCACTGATAAACACTCATTGTAATATATTTTGTGTTTCTAAAGCACATACAACATATAACAAAATATATATACATATATACACACATATATGCATATGTACAGCATATAACAAAAGATACATATCCAGAGCATGATTATTTTTTATTATTTTGTTACTCCAAACTCTTCTTTTGATGGACGCCAATCTGCTTATATTATTTAAGAGAATATTTTTGATAATGGGTACCTGAAGCCCTGCCAAAAAGAGGTATTTAGGATAAAGGTTTTTCATTTCTACAGTTCTAATTCATATAAACTGGGTTTGTTCATACTTCAGAAATGGAATCATCTTTACACCACACCTTAAAAATCCCTCTCTCTAGCCATGGCATTGTCTGCTGAAATGTTTTACTGCTGAAGTATTTTGGAGGTTGTGTACAGGTGTTTCTTACAAGAAAATGCCTGTAAGAAAAGAAAATAGGATTGGTTGATGCAGCAGGCCTTTCCAGGCATATATTTATATATATATATCATAAATAAACTATACTGATCTCAGGATGGGATAAGTAAATCTCTGGTGATATCTATTTACTTCTCTTGACAAGGCAGGGAATTTGACTGATTTCTTAGTTGAGACAGCAAAGTTTGTAGAGATGGATCCCATCACGAAGCAAAAAAACTCCAGAGAAATAAAAAAATGTCATTTCACGCATCCCAAGCTCCTTTACTACAACTTAAATACCAGATTTTAGAATAGCAGTGTGCTCATTTTAAAGGAAAGTTAAAGGAAGACATACAATTGAGCAGTTATTTATTGAAGAAGTGGAAATAAGTCAATACAAGAAGTCAGGCAGAAAGAATGTGCTTAAAATACATCCCTAATCTATGCAAAGACATAGGTACCTGAGGTCCTGCTGTATAAAATCATTGCTACTCTATCCTTGAATATTACCTAGGCATAGGTGTAAGAGGTAGATGGTTTAGAGTGGGAAAAGTGACATTGTTTCAGTGAATAAGTTTAAAAAATATACAGCTCTTGACAGCTATTCAAGCATGGCCCAATTTCCCTCTTAGGGAAACATTCAGTGTTGCTATTTCCCTGACAAAGGGATTTTGTGTGTATTTTTTTGTACAGAATTAAATACAAACAGAGAAGGAAAATTCCTTGATTGTGAGCATGGAGATTTAGCTGCCTCATACCAAAATCTGTGAGAACACGAAGGTGCACAGGGAGTGGTGAGCATGGTCTGAATTTCCATCTGCTGGTTTTATTGGCTAGAGCAGGTTGTAAAGGATGTGTGCTCTCAAAATTGCTGGAGATGCAAACAATATTTTAAATTACTCCAGGCAGCAAGGTACTGCATCTGAACAGATTGAAAGCTGAAATGTTGATATCAGAAATTAAATTAATGCACATGAGATTGAAACAATATCTAATTAAAATCACTTGAAAAATGACTTGAAAATTGAATATGACATAGTATTTAGCAGGCTGTTGCTAGCACAGCGATGCAGCTTTGACTTTTCTGCAACCATTTCCATTCCAGACCTTGCTGCCAGTTAAATAAAAATTACACATGAAGCAGCTATCTCGTGCCATCACCCTGTAAAGATTGGAGGACAAAACACATTCTGCCTGTAGCTTGTGTACTTGTTCCTCACTAATTGCATTGTAAAATTTAGTACAGGCACCCTTCTTCTCACTTTATCTGGCCACTTGAGTTGGTCATTCTTGTTCTGAGCTGATGCATTTTGAATATTCCATGTTGTGCTTTTGACTTGCTGTGTCTATGCATGGCACAGTGTGTGGCCCTGCCAGAGACAAAGGCACTCTCTCTGAACCATGCTGTCAAGAAGCTTTCCAAATATTCAAGGGTTCCTTGTAGGGGAGGAGAAAGAAAAGTCCAACTTGATGTAAATAAATGTAAAATTTGCTTGTCTTAGAGATACTTGTTAAAAAGCTAAAAACTGTAATAAGCACCATGTCTCTGGAATTCCCTTTCTCATTTTCTCTTTCCTTTCCTCAGAGAGGAAAATAAATGAAATTCTTCTAAATGTGGCTCTTTGAAAGGAGCTTTGCAACAAGCTGATGGGAAGAAAACGGTGGTTGTAAAATTCATCTGACAGCATACAGTAAATCTGAATTAGTTGCCCTCAATTTATTGACTGGAGGTCCAGTCAATATAGTTAGCAAGTCTAGAACATGAATTGGCTCATTCTAAAATGGGCAGGTAATAGAGGTCAGGGGAATCATATGCCTGTAAGTACTTTTCCCCCTACATTCAATTAAATACAGCACACACTCAAAGTCAGATACACACCAAAAATCAAGTTTTCCTTGTGAGTGCTGCCATCTTCCCAGAATCATTTTTCATATTTAAGGGTGGTTTCTTCTTTGGGGCAGGTAAATCCTGCAGCAGGCTGGGAGACAAACTGGGGAGGCTTCCTGCTGAAACCTTTTCCCTGGTTCCCTTTCCCTCATTCGTGCCAGGGTGTGCTCCCATGAGTCAGCTGGAGGGTGCAGGTGTGCTTGGCAGCCTGCTTGACAGAAAACCTTCTCCCAGGAGTGTGGTAATGAGCCTGGAGCTCTGCTCAGAGCCCTCCATAACTTGCTCCTTCTAATAACTGATGGACTCTGAGGTTAAACCTGCCAAACCTACACACTCCAGCTCCTGACCGTGCCACTGACAGATAACTTTGCTGAAGGAAATAAACGTTTGCCCTCAGAAAACACATCAGACCTCCCTCAGGTTAGTGAAGAGTGAGCAGTGACAATCCCTACCCTTAAACACTCAGTAACACCCTCATCATGCTCTCTAATAGAGCAAAGCCATTAAGTTGTCCCCATTGTAATTTAGATCACAGAAGAGACTTCCACAGATTCTTTCAGGTTAAAATAACTGGTATACAGAGAGTAGGCAAAATTATTCCACTGTAGCTACGTGCTTAATTATATGGAATACTGCATAAATTGTCAAGTGCGAAGAATTATTCTGATAAATTAAAATACTAATTAAATAGGCTATTGCAGAATTTTGAGAACATTATAGGGCTCCGCTTCTTCAGGTAATTTGCATATCCTTCATCTAGTGAATTTAATTTAAAGGCCTCCGTTTTTGTGTGTTTGGAAGCTGTTTTTGTTTCAATGGAAGATTTAAAAATTGATTTTTATGTTGCTAACTGGTTTGAGGGGGATTTTGTTGGGGTATTTTTTCTTTTTCTTTTTCTTTTTATTTCAAATAGCTATTCTTATTATGCCTCCTTGCTGATGAATTTGTCAGTTCTCCATAAGTATTATAGGACTTTAAACTGTGACCATAAAAGAATAACTTTGATGAAATGTGCAATATACTATGTATATTGCACATAACTATATGTTACCCAGAATTGTAATTTCTACTTCCATAAAATTTGCAACTGAAACATCAGCTGCTGTATATTGGTATTTGAATAAAAGCTAGCAGTTAGTACATGAAAATATTTTCAAAAATTTGAGCCAATTTTCAGAGAATTAGTAGCTTGTTCTTAATATTTGAATACATTTTCCCACCACTTCTTCCATCTATCTATATTGACTGTGTCTTCTTGTTTTAAATTCTCCATTATAGTCCTGCATAGAAAAGGTTAAGTGGCTGTATCCACCATTCCACAGCTTGAAGCAGCTGCTTGATATGTGGCTGCTGCTTCAGCTTCAGCACCATTTTTGACAGAATTTCATGACCTTCCTGGGCAGCTTGTGGAGTTCAAGGGTAGCTAAAATTCTCTGCTGCACACGCCTGGAGTGAGCACACCGGAGACTGTCGGCCGTGTCTGTCTCCACAGTCTGACAGAGCCTGGGCTTGACCATTTTCCGGTTATGATTTAATCAATAACACCTCGTGCCTTCATGCCTCCTAATTTTGGCAGGGTTTGTGTTAGCATGGCTGTCAGACCTGTCCTTTGTGTTTCAGCCAATATCAAGGGGGAAAGCAGGGGTATTAAATAAACCTTTTTTGTTGTTGTTTTTTAATATCAAAGCTTCAATAATTAATGTCTGCAGGAAACCTATGAAAAAGAGGTCAAATCTGTAATAGTAATTATAAAATTCAGCGATTCAGCAGACCCAATATTTTCTATTAACTGTTCATGTGGTAAGAAATTACACAGTGGGATTTAAGCTTTGTTGTTTACTTATAGCCATTTATTTTGCAGCCACTCTGCTGTGCAGTTTTCTTTATCCTAAGCTGCCAAAGAATCCTTTGTGGACCATTCAGTTTCTTTGAAGGAGGCTGTGGAACTATCTAATTTTATAAATCTTCAATTTTTGCACTTGGTAGAAATCCACCTTCAATATGTTTTCTGGGTGTGAGGCGGTCAGTGTGGTAGCATGGCATATCTTTTCAAAGATTTACTTATTTTTTTGGAAATTCATACTGCACAAGACATACAACACTGCAAAACGTGGTCTCAAATTTCATGTTTCAGTCAACTTGCCTTCACATGGTCCCTTTGGCTCTGGGTGGAAGAAATATGTTTGTGAATGTATAAAGTGTGGCACAGATGTTAAGTATGAGAGTATTGCATGCAGGTTTTAGGTTGTGATTCAGCAAAACATGCATTTAAGCTTTCTTAGTTTAGGACTCCATGTTCTTCTCTGCTTAATCAGCATATTAAAAGATGCAAAAAATAAAAGTGTCTGGGTCTAAAATGTGTACAGAGATTTCTTCTTTTTTTAAATTGAGGGCAAAATTCACCCCTTGCAGAAGGCAGTCAGAAAAGTTTTTCTGTGTTAGAATTGCTAGAGGTGTAACTTCTTGAGTCTTTGCATTAAAAACTCTTACAAAAATCTTTCCATAAGTGGTGAGATGGAGCCTAATGATCCGACTTACCTCTGGAATAAATGTGAGTCATTTGTGTTGCACTTTGGACAAACTCAATAAAGTATCAGTTCAGAATAATCTTCAAGAAATGTCTGCTGCAGTCTGAGCTGTTTCGAATGTTTCGAATGGCAACAATTAAAGGGAATTTTTCACAAATTTAAAAAAAATGTCAATTCCCGTAAGTATTTTCATGTAAATTTACAGTGTACAGTATGTCTTAGCACTTCTTGACCTTTCTGATTGGAAGGTTTGCTTTAGGCAACCAAAATTGAGAAACTGCATCTATCAAATTTTGTTCATAATCAAAGAAGAGGTAGATGCCTGCAGATATGTGTAAGATGTGTGGGATGACTCACCACATTAAATGTGCATCCCTTTCCAAAGACAGCAGAGAGAACCCAGATGACTCACTTGGATTACAGGCAGCTAAAGGAAGGAGAGGTTAACAAGGCTGCAAGGCTTCATTGCTACTCATAACTAAATCAAGCCAGGTGCCTGGGTTTTGCCCACAAGTCCAACTGGCAAAGTTTGCACCTAGAAGGTTAAAATCTTCCCTTCCAGAATGGGATGGCAGTACCCATACACCCAGCTAGGGATAATCTCATCCTCGTGCTGTTCCCAGAACTGTGGTTGAGCACTGGTTTTGAAGGCTGCTAACAGTCACAGGCCAAAACCATACCAGACCATAGGATTAAGAGAATGGGCAACTGCAAGACAGTGCTCAAGCTCATGCCCTGAGTGTGTTTGAGTTATAATTATAGTCTTAGTAATTATTACCTTTATTTAACTGCTTTATGCTGAGTTGCTTTACTTTAGTTTTTAATGCTTTTAGTGATATAGATGCTGATAAAGAGAAAAAACTAAATGAAAAAAAACCTGTGTATTGCATCCTGGCGGTGTGAAATAAACTTTTTATTTTACCTGTGAGATAAAAGTCTGTATCTGTTGTGACAAGTCCTACACAGTGACAGTGCTGTTCTCATGGTAAACTACTGCTCTGCTTTTCAATGCAAGCAAGTGGGAAGTGTCCTCAGAAAAGAACTTTCCAAACAAATTGTGTATCTGTATTAAATGTGTGTAATATTGTGTAAAATAGAATTAGCTTGGCTTTCTCTTTCACATAATAATGAGCAATTAATAGCATAAATATACATTCAAAAAACTGACTAGCAGAGTTGCTCTGAGGGAAAGATATTCCATAGATGGAGTAGGTAGGAACTGTCATGAATATATTGATGAAGGAAAGAAGGTTGGTGGGAAATGCTGTAAAATCATACATATTCCAGCTTTCCTTTAACTCTCTCAATCTTAATTTTTCTTTACAGCCATAAACAAAGAGAAGCTTGAAAAAACAACTGGACTGAAAATTCTGCAGACTGGTGTGGGGGAGGTAAGTTTCAGGCATTTTACATTCTCAAAAATATTTTAGTTATTGGGATTTTTTAAAGAAATTCTGGAGCTCATAAACATTTGTGAGCTACCAGTCTCATAGTGCTAAGGGCCTTTTTATGATACAGTTGCATCTGTCAAAATACAATCTGGTGCACAAATAGCACTGTATCCCACAGAGAAAAAAATACCATCCTTATGAGAAAAGTGCAGCCAGCTTTAAGAAATGCAGTTTTTGCTTTGTTGTATCACAGGGAAAAAATCCCCAAAGATGAGCACAGTGACTAAAGTCGTCATATTATTCCCCTTGGTTTTGATGGAGTGCTGTCTCATCTAGATCAGTGGAAGTTTAAATTTGGGGTAAAGAATCTTTAGATATTAGAAAGAATCTGACATCTGAATGTCTCGCTTATTTTGGATGCAACTTGAAACATAAATAAAACATGTGTCTGTTATTATAGTGATATCACTAAGCAAAAACTCCACTAAGCAGTTCATCATTTATTAATAAACATGATGCTATCTGCTAAGAACCTTGTATGAACTACAGCTGATTGCTAATTCTCGTGCTAATTTTGTGTACACAGTTATCTCTTTTTTTTTCTTTTCATTTAAGTAATTTTGCTAGTGGTGAATGCTCAGAGGGCTAGGCAAATGCCTTTTTCTCATGATTGCATTATTCCCAGTATTAAAAATAATGAATTACTAACTTCTAATATACTGAAAGAATAGGTTGTTTTCTTTCTTTACCAATTTTTGGGGGTTTATATTTCTGATTTTTATCAGTTCATGCCTGAGAACTTAACTTGACAAGATTTGTGAGGTTCACTGTGTGACTTCATTCACATTACTGAAAGACTTGGTCTTGAAGAGGTAATAACACTGAGACCTGCTGTGATGCTGAGGTCCAAAGCTGAAAGAATTAGAACTTGGAAACAAAGATAGGTGAAATCATCAGAAGATGAAAGCCATCATATCTCCTTAGCTGATTTATCTAGGAATGTTTCTTGTGGGTGCATAACCATAGAAACTGGGAAGTACATCCTGGGGCATGGCTGTGCACCTCAGGCTGTGTCCTGACTTCAGGCCAGGCTGAAGTTTGTGGTTGTGCTGTCTGCAGCCCCTGGTCTCTGTTAAATAACAGGAGAACCAGGACTGGGGCACAGGCTGTGGAAGCCAGGCTCAGCATAATTTTACCCAATGGTACTCATCCATGCTAATAAAATACCTCCATGTATTTTGTCCAATTCCAGTCATTGAATGGATTCCAGTCTGCTGCGAAATCAGCTGGAGAATGAAAGCCCACTTCAGATGCTTACTGTTAAATCAGTTCTTATATTATATGTGGTCAATGGAGAAAGAATTCCCTTTTGGATAGTTGGAATGCAGGAAGTTTTCGCCTGCTAAATGTATCATTAATCCCCATTGCAGCAATAGGGTTGCTGTAACCATGGTAGTCTAGGGGTGTGCTGGAGCTATAACCTTAAGGACTTCCTAGATTCTAAGACCAGCTAACAGAGTTGGAAAAATTGAAGAGTTCTTAGGCCAGAGACCTCACCAGCCTGATTTTTGTGTTTGGTTTAGAAAAAGTCACTGTAGAACTCACCTTCCATATATTTAGGCTGCCATAACTTTTTTTATAAAAAACATTGATGCAACTCGGATTAATGAAGACTTTGATAGAATTTTGTGCTTTACACTCTACCAAACATGTATTATTAGAAGGCAAAAAATGAAAACTGGTTAAGCCAAGCAAAGCAGACATTTTGGCCTAAATATATTCCAGGTTATATCCAAAAGAGGGTGATCAGCAGAGAAAGAACCAAGTGGTTTGGACCAAGTAAGGTGATGGAAGAACATTTATTCAGCCGCTTATATATTTTATTGGATGTGAATTCTTCCAGCTGTGTACATTCCCCTTTCTAAGACTTATCAGATATGATTGTGTACATAATGAATACATTTCTGTGGTTTTACATAAACAAAAAATAGAGGAGTGCTGTAACCAAGCTGTTTCTCTGTTGATACAGTATCAGATTCAGGCTATTTCAGGTTAAATTTGACTATGGTAATCCAGTTTTGCAGTTTGTGTTTTATTCACCCTGGTGTATAATTATTATTAAAATAATAGAAACTGTGTATTTAAAGATAATGAAAGAACTTCTTGTTGAATAAGGATTCCTTTTACTTCACACTGGAATTAGGAATGGAATTATATATAATGGTGACAGTAAATCAAAGTCAAGATGCTCTAATCAAAAGTACTTAGAAAAACTTTAGTAGAGAATGAGAAGTGGCCTTTTTGTTTGGCTTGCAGGTGAGATGCATGACAAAGCTAATGGATATATAATCTTCACACGCAGTCCTGAAAAATAAAAAGGATTGGTTTTGCAGGGCAATTTTTGTATCTGAAATACCTCAAGAGAAATGTAGCCCAGATGGTAGTGGCAAATGGAGCCTCTGTCCAGACAAATGCAGGAACTCTCCTAAGCTCAGCAGTAATTCATGTGTGGCTCTGGACAGTGGAATCTGTTTTAGGTGTCGATCTATGATAACTGAGAATGATAACGTTCTCAGTAAGGAATGTGTGGACACTTGTGACTTCCCAGGCCTTGGCTGTGCTGGAAGGAAACTGTCTCTTCCTCTGTGGAGATGAGAAATGTTTCTCAGAGCTCCTCAATCTCTCACTTTCTTTCCCCTATCTCAAGAAAAACATTTCAAAAGCAACAACAGACTATGAAATTCACACCAAGCTTACTGAGCCATTCAGTCAAGTCCAGGGAGGGCTGATGAATTGCTTTTATGTCACTGCATAAACATGTGCCATATAGTCATTAACAACATGAGTCTGGAGTCTACCACAGCTGCAACGCAGTTCATCATCTTTATGTCATGTAAAAGATTTCCACAGCTTGTGATTCTTTCAGCTAGGCCTGAGTTAGCTGCATTGTGTCAGAGTAGGGTGGGCTCTGCTTTAGCAGGATTAAAAATTAGTTCCTCAGCTGCGACTTCAGAAGTTGCTCATTTTTCAGGATGTCGACTTAAAAGTTCTGTACATTTCATGGAAAGGTGTGGATGATAAAATGCAAGACACTGTCTGGACTGTGGGCAAGCAGAGCTTCTTTCAGACCATTCTAGAATAGATTTTACCAGATTTTACCAGTATTTCCACCTCAACATTGAATATTTGCAACAGAATATTCAACAGTACAGGGATGCAGAGAGTTTGATAAGATATGTATTGCTCTTAAAATGAGAATTATTTTGACACTTACGTTGTTTGCAAGAAGGCTATTATACCAGAAAACCAGAATAACACTGCTGTAGAGAAAACCAGTGCTGAGGTAATCTTGAGGATCTGTGCATTGCTGTAGTACTGACTATCTCTGGAATTATATTTACCAAGATGTTTCTTTTTTATTTGCAGTTTTCCAGCACCTATAACAGGAGCTGGAAAAAACTAAAACTAAAAAACCTGTAGAACTCCTCTACAGTATCCATGTGAGATTTGTTGGTCTCATTGTCATGCATGTTTGTGCCACACAAATCCTTCATGAGCATTTCACACCTTCTTGTTTATTCAGATACAATGAAGCTTTGAGGTATTTCCTTTTGATCTCCTACACATGAAATAAATCTCTGAAGTCCTGAGGTCATCTTCAGCTGTTTAGCTGTGTCTATGAGGGTATGAATGCATGTGTTGTGTTATTTAGATGTCTATTTGCATAATACCATGAAAGACAGAATACTGGTAAAAAACTGAAGAGCTAAACAGCATTTAAGCACAACCCATAACCCTGTTCTCCTCTGCCCCAACTTGATGTGAACCACTACTTGAGTTGAACTTGTTCCTCTGCATGGCTGAGCACTCCTACAAGATCTTGGGGACAACATTTTGTCTCACATGAAGGGAAAGCCTCCTTAGCAGCTCCACCTGACTCCTTCTGAGCTCAGGAATCAGCAGCAGCAGAAGCCCCAGTCCCACACCAACATTATTGCAGCTGGACTCATACCCAGGAGTTTCTCTCCAGCCCAAGGGAGCCCAGCAGACACCAGGAGCCACAGCCCTGCACGGGGGTCACCAGGTCAGGTATCCCTTCAGCATCCTTTAGGAACTTAACTACTTCTATCTTGTCACATAAGCACTGTTGAATATTAATAACACGAACATAGTATTTTTAACTTCAATTCCATGCTCAAGTTGTCTGTGATCAAAATTATATTGACATGGATAAATGTTTATTCAGCTTTTGGCTGCAATTTGTTTTCAACCACAGTTTAAGAGTAACAAGTCAGGCACTCTAGGGGCTCAAGAAAGTGTAATCTGGTTTTGGGGGATAAGAGTCTGTGATTTGAATAATCAATGAATGAGGCCTGAAACAAACCAAGGGAATGGCACTGTTCCTGCCTTGAACTGACAATATAGCACCCACTTCAGAATAAGTTATATTAAATTACCTCTTTCAATTTTCCAGTAAGGATGCACAGAAGAAACCAATCATTGGAATCATAACTTCATTTGTAGGATTTGAATCATGGCTCTCATATGGCAGACATAAAAATTAGAACAGTTTTCTAAAGCAAATGGAAATGATGCAAAATATATGTAAAATGAACGATTCACCATACCTCTAGATGTCCTAAAATAGAGCAGCGATATTTTGACATGTTTCAGGATATTCTCATTTATAGATATTTTGATAGGTGTAGAATTATGTTGATGTTGCATAAAGTGATGTTACTACAATAAAGAAATCTGTGTTTAAAAATTCTAGTGAAAGGTAGAGGACATGATAAGACAGACTTTCCAGTGATGTACAGGCTCCAGAGGCAGGAGTCAGGTTTCTAGCTTCTTATCTTCTGTAATGTTGCCAGATTTTGTCCCTATTATCCCTATATATCCAGATTTTACCTAGAATTATATTCGATTGGAAGTCCATAAAAAATTTGAGTGCAGAGCTTGACAAATCACTTTCAAGTGTTGAAGAATAAGGTGTAAAGCTTTTTTTCTGATCTTTGACTACTAGGTAAAATGCTAAGTACTGGATTTTGGCTTATAGAGACCAAATTACCTGGGATCTACTCCAGCTGTCTCTGTTACAGGGACATCTTGGCAAGCCAAGTGCTCCTGACCTGGAGCAGGTACTGCCCAGGGGTACCCAGGATTGGAAGGGATGCTGTACCCAAAATCATTTAGATGAGGTAGATCTGAGACTGACTGTGGTGTATGAACATCAGCTATGCATGTACAAATACTCAAGTTTTAGCCAAGACATGGCTAAGTTTTTCCACTTCCACTGAAACCCACCCTTCTTTTACCAGAATTAATTAGGCTGCAGCCAGGCACAGGCACATGTGAGGGCAGACACCTCTGCACCACAGGGAAAGCGTTCTTAGACCAGAGGACACCAGCAAGGGCTTTTTCCCCGTGCCTGCCTTCAGCATTTTTTCTTACAAACCCTATGGCTTAGAGATCAACAAGTTTATTTTTTCCTGTTATGGGAAATTGGAGTTGCCTCAGACAGCCCTTGCTGTTGGCTTTTGCTGATCACTGTGGCTGTGTTGATAAGCAGACAAATATTTCCAGGAGGGGCAGTGTTTGGAGCCACATGCATTGTTATGGGCAAGGCATAGATCAGGTCACAGAGGGGTTCTTTTCCTTAAGGCATGCAAATTTATATAAAGGAATAAGAGCAATGACATTAAATAAAAAGCTTTTAGGAGTACAATCCTTGAAATATTCTTGGTGAAGGCATAATGAGAAAGACTTACCTTATCCCCCACACAAAAACTACAGATTCTAAAGCTGTGTAACCTTTAAAAATTAGTAGATTATATTTTACATAGAATTCTACTAGAAATATACTACTAATGTGAAATTTTACTAACAGTGAATAATATCTCACTATTACAGTTTGTAAGTACACATGAATAGTAAAGTTATGCTAATCAGAAGTTAGTCACACAGTAGCATTTAGAAGTAACACTTCAAGAAATTTTAGGAATAAAGCTAAACAGAAGATTAAATTTCTCCAAAGAAAATGATGAAGATCTATGGTTCATTTATTTAAGACCTTGTATGCTTTTGAAAAATGCATTCTAGCTAATATTTAGATATAATGTTAATGCTATTTATTAACTATTCATTACAGTACATAGCCCACTAGAGGGCTGTTTTTCAAGTCAATTGCATCCAGAGTGTTAATAAAAGTGTTAAATGTTTAAAAACAAAAAATCTGCAGCAGAAATATGTGTATCATTTTACCACATTATTTTGTCAACTATCTTCTGCTAGTGCATGTTATATACAGAACATACTAAGACAAAATAAGTCATGGCCCCAAATCTACAAACCTTTAGAATATGCTTAGCTTTAAGTATATAGTTAGACATTCCTTTTAAGCTGCTGCTAAGTTTAGAGTTAAAGAGATGCCTGGATGCTCCTGAGACTGTCTTCTGTCACATATCACACCGTCTCTGGTTGTGGAGGGGCAAAGTTCCAATGTTTATCCCCTGTATTTGATTTGAATATTGCATAGCAGAGGTATTTTGACATCTGAATGACAGGTCACAGCTTCAGTTTGGAAATCATGTGTCAGTAGTAATTTCTTTTCTTGTGCTCTGATTGTGACAACGCCCTCCATCTTCTTTACAAATTTTTAAAGAACACGACAAGGAAATGAGGAGATTATAATGTAAAGAAAAATACAGCAAACCTGATTTTCAGAGACAACTATCAGTCTATATTGATTTATGTTTTCCTCCTGAAACAGTATATAAAGCACAAGTATTCAAGTGTCACATTGGTTCATGAGTTCCTTTACAGTAGCACTGTGTGATTTAAAGGAACAGAAGTGCCAAGTGATGTGGCAGTTGCCATGGCAACTACAGCAATTCAATTTTTATTCAGTATCATGTAAAATGAAACAAGATACGCTTTGCCTTGTGGCTTCAGGAACTTATGCATCCTACCAGTGTTGTTCCTTTTTGTCTTTTTTAACATTGTGCTGGTTAAAAAGTAGCATGTGTTTGTTTTAAGGATTTATCTTGGGTTTAGGCTGTGTCGTGCCATTTTTTAAAGCAGAGTTTCCCTTACGAACCATTATAAATCTGCAGAGAAAAGAGATTTAGATACTAGCTACACAGAGCAAACTGCAGGGTAATTCTGTTAAGAATCAAGGTTATTATTCACCTTAACTGTCATTTGGCAGCCTGCACTCAATATATTAATAAAGAATCCTTAAATAGGAGAACATGATTGTTTATACTAGATACCTTACTGATTCATGAAATTCAGCAACCTCCTTCTACCAGCAGACAGGTTATTATGACTCAAAAGAAAACAAAATCTTGGGTGGTGTAATGGGTCAGCTGGGGAGGCTGCAGATTAAATTCTTCTAAACCATCTGAAGTTTGAGGAATAGAGATGGTGAGAAATTGTACAGAAGGGAGATTTTTCCATCTCCACAGACAGGAGCTTGATCCTGGCAGGAACACGTGGATTTCAAACAACCTCAAACACATATTTAACTATTTAAGCAGAGGAAGAAGTGGTAGATCCCATTCTCTCAGCCCTCTCTCTAGCAGACCCTGGGCAGGAAATGTTCCCATATTCATCAACATGGAAAGACAACTGTCAGGACCTCTGCTCTGGGTCTGTAAGCATAGGAGAATAAAGGTCTAGTTCTAAGATTCAAACTTGAGCCATCCAACCTTTCTATCGGAATCCTTAACATCAGGGGCCCAGAGCTGGTAAAATGAACAGGAACAGGACCCAGAGCCCGTCATGGTCCCACATTTGTACTCTCAAGTTGTTGTCAGTCACTCACATTGTGTCCTGTGCCAAGTAGGACTCCTAGGCTGTTTGCTTCTCCATCCAAGCAAGATCCTGGCCAGGGACCGTTCACAGCAGGCAGTTTCAGTGTGGTCACCTTTGGAGCATGGGTGTATAGGCATGTTAAAATTAAAGAATAATAGAATTAAAACTTCAACTGTGGGTTAAAATAATTGTGTAATTTATTATAGTTTTTTAGTACTAAGCTTTAAGTACTTAGGTGGCTCCTGAACTGCAGAACATCCCCAGCAGGTCTCTGTTTTCACTTTGGAACATGTAGGTATCTCTGATCTGCATTGCTGGGCATTAGGCACAAGCATCGAGGAGATAAGAGATAGATAAGGGGAGAACTGGCAGATACAGTGCAGCTCCAGCAAAACACCCATTTCAGTGAAGAGTTAAATGTGTCTGTGTACTGCACACCAAAAGCTGGGGAGGGAGTGAGCACAGCACGTGCCTGGAAGCAGCTCTGGGGTCAGTGTGACTGCTTTTAGTGCTGTGGAGAGATCTGCCATGGAGGGATTTTTCAATGTGATCTGAGCATACCGAGAGTGGGAGTATCAGCACCTGTGACAAGGGACATGATTCTGTGCCATGGAAAAGTGACCTGGTCCGTGAATGCCCAGGGACCACTGTGGCTGCCAAAAGCTCACTGTGCACTCTGCTCTCACAATGTCATTTTGCAAACTATTTGTCTGTCTGGTTCTTTGCCTTTAGCAGGTAGAGTAATGACTTCATTTTACAAATGTCAGTGCTGGTTTTATGATATGGATTTCACTTGATTGTTAAACTGTTAATTTACAGATCTTTACTAAGTGAATGCAAACAAATTCTGGTCCTCAAAGCTCTGCTAATGCACAATGTTTGAATTTTAATTTCCAGTCCATCTTAGATTATGGTGATGAAAAACAATATTTAATCCCTCGTTAACACATGAATAAGCGGAAACTGTCATTTCCCACCAAACAATAATGGGATTATCTCAAGAACTGTCAGTTTATGTGAAAACATTATGTTGCCCAAATTTTCATAAAAATTAGCAGTGGGTAATATTCAAGATCAGAGCAATGGAAAGGGGGAAATCTGCATTCATGGTAATAAATATTCATATTTGTCTGCTCAGGAGATGAAAATCTAATCAAGGGGCTATTGATGCGCTGGCTTTTTTTTTTTTTTTTTTAAACCAAGATGTTTCATCTAAATTGGGTTTGATATGGAAATTAGTCTTACTCCAAGTCCTCCAGGCCATGAGCATGCTGGGATAACACTGGAGGTGTCCGGTACATCAGATGTTGCTGCTGGCATCTGCTTCTACAGACAACAAACACAATAAAATAAAATGAAAAATTGACAACATCTCAAGGGTCAAGCTCCCAGTGGCTTAGGGTGTTGTGGGGAGTTTTTCCCCCCTAAACATTTTAATTTTATCCCAGTTAAATCCTCACTACTGCAGGGTTAAAATTGTCGGCATTTTTTGCTTTTGTTGACAATTACCATAAATCAGAAGACACTCTGCATGAAGCTTAATGAAATATGTATGATATAAAAATGGGAAGAAGATAAGTGCAGTTTGCTGCTTTAGCATTTGTGTGTGTATCTCTGTATCTGCGAGTGCACATGCACAGACTGAAGAGCTAACTTGTATTTTGTGTGCTGTGCACTGAACAGAAGAGTCAGGCAGTTACTGACTGAACAACATATAAAAAACATATAACGTGAAAAAAGTATTATAATATATCAAAAAGTGACACTAATATGTTTTCTATATCAGTTGCTTTGTTCAACTAATATACTTGTATGTAAAAACACTCAGTTTAAAATATTTCTTCATACTTCTTTTTGTCTTTACTAGTATGAAAATCTGGTTTGTCCTAAAAGAAGTATTTGCCTTGAAATACTTTACTATTTATTATTGCTATTACTATACTATTAGTACTGTTATTACTATTATTTATTATTATTATTGTTATTATTATACTCAGTAGTTGCACACAGTATCTAGTTCTTCATTGTGCTTCTCAGGGGTTTTATGACCTTTTTAAAAAATTAGACACATCATTAAGATCCTGATCCTACAAATAACCCCATATATATACATAGATACACATACACACACACATACACGTGTGTGTAAAAAGAAGGACATGCTTTTGTGGAAGAGTCTTGTGTTTTCTGACATTCACTGACAGACCTGTGGGTGCTACTGGACACTGGACAGTTCACACACACAGAGTGACAGAATCACTGGGTTGGAAGAGACCTTCAAGGTCATC